>JACAVU010000003.1:181086-580821 GCA_014183005.1 Castanea mollissima | reverse complement strand
AAAACTTAAGAAGCCACACTCAAATCGGAGTACATGCACAAGCAACACTTAACTCAAATTACATGCAAAGAGGAAAAAAAAACATTTTGAACTCAGTATTTAGAAATTACCTTACTACGTTTCTAATCCTTTAACTCTGATGGTGGATTGGGTTGAGCTTCGGCAATGGTGAGAGTGAAAAGGTATGGGTTTGGGTGTGGGTTAGGATTGAGCTTTGGAAAGGGTCTACTGAACGGTTTGGTTTGGGTACAGGTAGAGATAAGAGAACTTGAAGATGCGTTGAACTTGGGAAGGGTCTATTGAACGGACTGAGGAAGGGAGAGAAATTGTTGAGGAAGGGAGACAAACAGTTTTAGAAACGTTACATTCAAAATACCTCTTTATTTTGCACATAACTCGGTTTCCCCATTGCCGAGTTATAAACAGTAATGCAGGAATATTTTATTCCCCAAAAGCCATTCTGGATCGCCATTGTGGCAGGCACCTGCATAGAACTTGACTTTATCGAAACAGGGCTTGCCCCTATATAGTTTGGAAACGGGGCATAATGCCAATATTTTGCCCAATAGGGCAAAAGGCTAGAATCTCCTAACTTCTCTTGCCCAAACTCATCTAATCAACAGCAATTAGCAATGTTTTCGCCCTACACTTTAAAAATAAAGAACAGAGTTAAAATGTTTTTTTTTTTGTTGTTTTTGTTTTTTTTTTTTTTTTTTTGTTTTTTTTTGTTTTGGAGTTTGAAGTGAATACAATTTTGTTTTTGTTTTTGTTCTTGTTTAGCAATGTTAGAATACTAGTTATGTGTTAACGTATTGTAGTTATGTCAAATTAATTACAATTTGGTTTAAATATAATTAATATATTCATGAAAAAAATATAATTAATATCAATCCCTATTATAATCTTAAGTAGGAACCATTCACGACAAACAATTTGACATTTTTCAACATATTTTTATCAACTGTCAGTAAAAATTGTTGATAAAAGCTTTAGTTTTCTACATTTGTATGCAACTGTGGATTAAAAACAAGAAATTAGCACATATATTTTCAGTGGGCATAACTGTTGAAATAGAAGTTGCTTGACTTTCGTTGATTTTGCTTTGCTTCGAATTCACCAAGCTGGTACTATTACATCCAGATCTTTTATATATTCACATATTTCCTTATCCAAACCCTCTGATTAGGTATATTCTATTTGTTTATTGGTGAATCCAATTCCTCATTCTCCTTAAAATCTAACTTTCAATCTTTGTATTTCTTTGTTTTCAATTCTTAAATTCTATGTTTCTTTCTTGAATCTTAATTATTGACTTATAGATGGAACATTTTATACATTGAATTTAAAACTTTTATTAGGAACAAGAAGGTCAATTATTGATAGCTTTAGTTTGGGATTAATATTGGTTTTGTGTATTGTGTGTTTTCAATGTATTACTTTAGTTTTCAATTCATATTATACTAGGAATAGTTTTCAATATTCAATATCTCTTAGGGAATATTATATTAACTTTGGGAATATTGCTTCTCATTCAATATTATATAGAGTTGCTTGTTTCTAATTCAACATCTCTTTATCTCTACAATGAGAATTTATATAGGTTTCGTGCTACTGAAATATGGCTGGTGATTAAGCTTTGTACTTGATTGATTCTGGGTTCTCTTGCTAGTCTATTATGCTAAATGTAATAAGTCAAATTTTGGGAGGTAGCTTTAAGTTTGTGAGACCTAACAAAAACTTGTTATGCATTTCAGAACCTTGTTGTAAGTAGTGTGCATTGGGGTTTGGCACACCTTCTGATTTTGTGCTTTAAATTGAGTGGTTAGTGTTATTATTTTCAAGAAAAACAGAAGTAGGTTCAATATGTTGGCACTTCACAACTTTCTTATAAATATCTAAGTATATTGACCTTGGGTATGCATATAGATATTGTAGAAAGTTGGTTTCTCCTCCTCTGTTTTCTACCCATAGTGAGAGTGCATTGATCATTTTTTTGATGAGTAACATATTAGTCAAAAGATGGAATGATGGTTTCCCCATTTTGTGAATCAGTGATTTGAAAGCGAAGTTTGTACTTAATTTGCAGCCGTTTTTAGTTCTCAACGCACGAGTCATGCTTGAAAATGTTATTGTACTGATGGTGGAAGTACTTTTTTGAATTCCTTTATTAAGGCTTAAAGATAGGCCTTGATTGAGGGGTGTGTGTTATTCTTTTATTGATTTAATAAATACATTGCAATTTAATTTATGTGCAGTAGTTAAGTGCATGTAAAGAGTTATTTTGCTATGGTTGGCTTGTTATTAGAGCCAAAGGGCAAAGAAAATGATGGGGTTGACTTGCTCGAATCTGATTGGGATGTTGGCATATTGTCTTAGAGCATCCGACAAAGATGATGTTTTTGATGCCAGTAGAACCTTGAGAAGGTGTGAAGTTGGTGATGATCTTGATGAAGGCAAGTAGCAAATTATGCAACAAACCTTGCGAAGGTATGTTTTCCTTCTTTGTGTTTAGTATTTTTTGTCATTTTGTTCTCAATGTAGGCTCTTTTCCTTTGAGATTGGTGTTGTTTGAGCTTCCTTCTCCAGTTACTAGTGGACTATGGTTACTGTTGAGGATCTAAAACAAGAACTCTCCAAATACCTTTTAGTATACAAGTATTGGCTATTGTGTAGCATGTAGTGATTCCTATTTCAAAACAAAAAAAAATGTATAGGGCATTAAACAGAGTAGTTGAGTTATGTTGATTTGTTTATTTTTAGAGTTAAAAGAGTAGTTGATTGGTTGTTGTAATTCAATTTGGAATTACACAATTTTGTTTACATTTATATTTTGAATTAGGTTATTAAAGTTTGATCAATGTGAAGAGCATTGTCGGCGCAAGTGCCCGTGACCATTTTTTAGGTGAGTACATCTTAGCCTAGGGTGGACCATGGCAGAGGGTGTAAATGGAGTCGCCACTTAATTTAGGTCTAGGAACTTTAAATATAGTGCCATTTTGTGGAAGAATTGATCTTTACAGAGCATGTGTCCAAAGTTTAGGTATAAGGATGGGAAGGTGTTAGGCACCTAACCCCACTTGACCTGTGGGTCGGCTTCCACTCATTATGTTCCAAATCTTAATCTCATTGAAGACAAATTTAACATGATATTCTAACTCACACACACTCTAACATGCATCTAAAAGCAAGCAACTTGGCATCATCATCCCCAAGCCTAGCATTATTTTGTCGTGGCATTAAGCACATATTACCAAGGCAAAAACATCACAAAACAGATTCAAACAAGCGTGTCAAGATATCTAAGCACCGAAACTAAGGTATTTAATTAAGCATATTCATGTTCATCAACCATATCATATTCGTCATCCATATAAAATGCATGTTCATGTGATAATGCATGACTTGCCTCACCCTACTACATCACAGCACCTATGCATCAATGCATGTTCATGGTATATGCATGTTCATTGTATTCAAGCAATATAAACCCTAAATAGTATCAAAGAGATCAAAACAAACAAAACAAAATAGAGAAGTAGAGACTTAAAGATATGTAAACTAGGTTAAAGAGAGACTAAACATGTAAGGAAAACAAGAAAATATCAAACAAGAACAAATTAGGGTTTCTAGGCATAAGTGTGCATGCACACACATAAGGTATGCATATGCATCCCAACTGTATGCATGCACACTTTGAGTATGCATATGCATGCATAAAGCATTTGCATGCAAACACACCCAAAACCCTAACTCAAAAACTCAAAACAGAAAAACACAGAAAACAATAAATCTAACAACCTAGCATGCTTCTGACATAAATGCTATGTAAATCTAAACTAAACAAACATATTAAGGCATTTAAACAAATATACAAAAAAAAAAAGGAAAAACAAAGAAAAATGAAGAGCCAAAGATAGAACCTTTACCTTGATACTAAAACTCTTTAGAGCTTTGATTTTGACCATTCCTCCCAGTCAATCTATTTACAACCAAATCAAAAATGGATTAGTAAATTTTAGAACTCGAAAATCAAGACCAGAAAAGCTCCCAATCAAGCAAAATTTGACTCAAGAATGTTTTTTGAAAAACTCTTTTTTTGATTTATTATTTTCTAGTGAATCTTGTGTCTTTTACTACCACTTTCATCATCCTTTGAAAATGTGCCTTTTATGACTTTATATAGTAAAAAAATAGGAGTTTGGGGCGGCTCCCAGACGATATGAGATTCATTCTAAACCAGAATTAAGTGCAAAAAACTTTTCTTACATAGTTTCTGGAACCCTAGCTGCATATTCATGCCTTTACATGCATGCGTAGGTAGTAAGCATGCGTACGCATACACGTGTATGCATGCGCACAATTAGGGTTTCCTGTGGCCTTTCTTTTTTTTTTTTACCAAAAAATAGTTTTGTTCTTCCAAAATAAGTTATATTTTCCAGAAATACTTTCCTCAAGTCACTCTTCCCGAGATTGGGCCCTAAACTGACCTTGAGCTTTAGAGTGCTACCATTATTGGAGAACAGGGGCTCGAGTCATAAATGGTACAAAATGTGGTGTTTACAAGCACATTCAAATTTATTATTTATTTATTTATTTTAAGGAAAATACTTATTTCAATGTTTACAAACTGTTGAAATTTATATCAAGATACCATTTATCGATGGTTGAGTGCATGTAGAAAAAAGTAATAAGAATCTTTATGTGTATATGTTTTGACGGCTTTAATAGTACTGTGACATTTATTAACCATTGATAAAAGTGTAACATTTTTTTTGACAGTTGCATAGATTGTAGAAAATGTTCTTGACATAGTTTTTAATTGTGGTTTTCGACGGTCACTTCAACCTTTAAAAACAGTATTTTTGACCCTTTTTAGTACTTTTATCAATGGTTTCAACCATAGAAAATAGGCAAATTTCTTGTAGTGATTTCCCTATCCTCTTATTTATTGTTTTTAATTTTATTTGGGTAAAGGAAATACATTAAATAAAAGAAAAAAAATACAGATTTAAAATTCAAATAATAAACTAACGCAATACTTCAAAAAGAAAAAGAAAAAAAAGAAGGTACCTAATACTTATGCACAATTCTTTGTTTTTACTTTTTAACATTATGAATATCGTTTGAAAGGTCCAGTTATTTTGAAAGCTTAATATGAAGTAACATCAATTATAAATGAATTTTGAACAATATATTATTTTAGATTTCTCAATTATAGCCTATGTTCTTAATTAGAATCCAAGTCCATTTTTTTATATATAAAAAATTAACTAAAAAATTGTAGAAGACTGGCCATAAACAAAAATAGACAGAGCATCTACGGTTATAAAATTGGGTTATTTCACCATTTTTTTAAATATTTTTTAACGGTGTATTAGGCAGTAAATATTGCATACTTTTTTGAGAAAATCAACCCAGGTGTATAAATAGATTTTTAATTGTGGTAGAAGCAGTTTTCTCAGCAAAAGGTACTAAAGATTGTAAATAGGAAGATAATTGGGTTTTACTACTAATCTTGTAAGTTGTACATTCAAAAACACAGAACGCATTAAAGAAAACGAACATACCTTCTTGTAAATTCTCAAAGAATTGCTGCGAGACTGTGTACAGAGGAAAGTTAAATGTGGTAGAAGTAGTTTTCTCAATCTTAAATTGGTGGAAGAGAAAGTAGTTGTATTTTTGTAGAAGTAGGAAGCTGAAAGTAGTGGGAAGTTGTTGATTTGTAGTTGGAAGTTTGTGATGTTTTGTGTTTTATTACTACAGTACAATGCATCTTGCATTACCCAATCAGGATGGTCTTATAACCATTATTTTTAGGGCAAATTATATTTCCCTCTCTTGAGATTTAGGAAAATGACACTCACTTTTAAACTTGAAAGGAGAAAACACTCTTCTCCCTTGAAATTTGAAAAAAATAATACTCCTCTCTTCTATTAATATTAGTAATGGAATATTCCAACTTTTTGAAAGATTCTTTTTACCAAAGTTTAACTGTGGTTACTAAAAAGAATATTCACATAAAATAAAATAAAATAAAAAATGAAAAGAGCATATATAAAACATGTTGCTTAAGCAAAGTTTTTAGTCTCTTCTAGCACCTTTCCAATTGATATTGTCATAAATTGGTAATCCTCTAAGATTTTTTAATCACACCTCTCACCAATACTTTGGGTCAAAATATATGCAATAAAACAATTTGCCAATGCTTTCAAGTTTTTATTGTTTAAAAATGAGTTGTTTGGCTTGTCACAAAATGATCTAAACTTAATAGATGGATTTTGCTAAGCCTGGGTTCATTTGGGGAGTTCGTCCCACTACTCAAAAATCAAGGCCCCTTGATTGGTTGTGAGGTAGCCGAAGATCCAACACTTGAAAATACCAAGAGCCCAAGACCCAACAAAAGGAATTATTTTTAGACTTGGAACTTCCTCACCGACCCAAAAAGAAGGAATTATTTTAAGAGTTGGAACTTCCACACCAAATAAAGTTATTGTTTGCTAAATATGTACTGGAGTTAGTTAATATAATATATAGAGACATCACTTAACTTAAAAGAGTTAAACTTGTGAGTTTGGGTCTAATAATATTATATTAACTAACTAAATTTCTTATTAGTATCGAATGTGGGACTTCATTATTACTTAATCAACCACACCATTCACACATAAACATTATAACAAATCTTCCTTTTCTTGTGTGAGCCTTCTAGCTACCAAGTCACTTGTGGGACTTCAATTAGTTTCACCTTTGAGCATAAACTTTTTTCTTAGAAATCCAATTGTGATGCGTTAGCAACACCAATAGTGTGCCCTTTACTCGACCATGCTTGGGGCAAAAATGGGAGTCTTTTTTGCACAACTATGAGAGTTGCCGATATATAGTCACATTGACTCACCACTAATAGAACTTTTTGTCAACCATGGGTGCAGGCATGTGAGTCTTCCTTGTTGTACTCGGTGGAACTCACTAATGAACACTTGCCCTTTAATTATTGGATCTAATAACACTTGTTGGTTAGAAAAACATGGGGAGATTTCTTGAATAATTAATATAACACATAGAATAGATGCACCACCCAACCTAAAAAACTTAAGCCTGTAACCAACATAATGCACAATAATGTCATACACACACATACACAAAAGTGCACAAATTTTGTCCTGAATTAAGCATCATGTTGTAAATGCCAATTGAGCCAGTGGCATGGGCCGTGGGGGTACACAAGCTTCACAATAATTTAATTACCACACAAGGAGAATATGTGGGTTTTAGTTGGGCAGCACAAATTTGTCCATCCATTACAAGAAAGAATACAAGGAAGCGTTTTTTAGAATTTTCAATTTTTCTTTCTATAAAGAAAGTTAAATTGGTGGGGAATCCGCAAATATCTTTCCTTCACTCATCGATCATGTTGTAGATGCCTGAAATTGAAAAGTGACATTTATTGTCACATATGTAATATAAGTAGGGAGGTAGTTTGTTCCTACCCGTTTACCACTCATCAAGATAATGAGTTAGGTTCTTCTCGAAAAAAGAAAAAAGAAAAAGGATAATGAGTTAGGCTAACATATGAAACATTTGCTAAATTACAAGTGGCGTATTTATCAAACTAACATATGAAATATTTGCAAACTTACTTGTGTAGTCATTTATATGGTTATTATTTGACTCTATGCCAATTATAACTATTAATGCTCCTCTTGATCAAGAAATTACTATCTAGATTTTCAGTCTTGTTATTATTATTAAGCCACTGGTATCGGAGCTAGAGTGGATATTATTGTTATAATACCAATAATAATAATAAACATAGTTTTTAAAATGGATAACTGGAAACAGGCTTGAAAGTTGATTTTTAAATCCTAAATATCCGAATTTTCAAAGAAAAACTTTATTGAAAATAAATAATGGAATTCGTGGTATATTATTCATTCATGTCCGCAAAAATGCTCTTTGCAATTATGTAATTACTATTGATGACATGATTCATTTTGATAATATATTAAGATAGCTACAACAAAATACAAAGGAAAATAGATTACTTCACCAAAAAAAAAAAGAAGGAAAATAGATTACTTATCTTGTTGAGATTGCATCTGTAAACTTATCCTCACTCGTCCCTTTTTTTTTTTTTTTTTTGGTGGAAAAAAGTTAGAATTATTTCTCTATAACATAAATTTCTTGATTCATCAACTGCTGCATTGAAATTTCAGCAAAGGGCTTGGGCAATTGTGACCTTTGAACAAAAAGCTCCTGTGATACTTGTTTCATTGTGGGGCGGGATTTGGGATTGGAACATAGGCCTGCCAATGCTAGCGTTACAACTAGAACCACACTCTGGGCAATTGTTTGGTTGATATGAGGTGAGAGGCGAGGGTCTAAGACATCTTTCAGCATGATATGTTGAGTTGATGACGATGCTAATGAGGAAATAAGCTCTCCTGGATGCCTTCCCATTATTGTTTCTAGCACCACTACACTGAAGCTATAGACATCGCATTTTTCATTCACAACCATGGTGTAAGCAAGTTCTAAAACACAACAAAATAAAGTGTGAGCAAAACAATACTACTCGGGAGGTGTAACTTGTTAGCAATATTCTACTATTGTATGAAAGTAAGTTAGCAACTTGGGAACATATTAGCAATTTGATCTTTCTAGTAAATATGTGAGCATGTGATCAATAATTAATCTCATGTTTTTCTGACAGTGTGTGTGTTTGTGTATGTAAAAAAAAAAAAAAAAAAAAAAAAATTTACCTGGGGCATATATCCGTAGGTGCCAGCAAGTGTGGTTAAATTGGAGGAATTAGGATTTAAGGGTCTAGCTATGCCAAAATCTGCAACAATTGCCTCAAATTCCAAGTTTAGTAAAATGTTGTTGGTAGTTAGGTCTCGATGGACAATTGTTGGAATGCAATCATGATGCAAGTAAGATAAAGCATTTGCTATGCCTTTAATGATGTTTAGACGTTTCTTCCAATTCAACTCCTTGGCTTCAATGTCATTGCTTAGGACATAAAATAAGCTTCCTCTTTCAATGTATTCATAAATCAAAAACATGCATCTTTTATGTAGACAGAACCCATAAAGCTTCACAATGTTACGGTGACGAATTTCAGACAAGACTTTGGCTTCATTTCTGAAACTCTTGTCAAAAGATGGCTCATCAGCCTCTAAACGATGAAGTTTTTTAAGGGCAACAACCTTTCCACTAGGTAAGTTAGCTTTGTAAACGCTCCCATAACCTCCAGTTCCAATACAATATTTGATGTCAAAGTCCTCCGTTGCTGTAATGATGTCTTCAAATGCAATATTTCCATCATAATTCCATATTGAGAATATATCCCCATTCCTCTTTGCTTTACACTCTGAATGAGTGTTTTCGATTATCTTCTGGCGAGAAAGGAGCACAATTCCGAGTAATAAGAAGATGAAGGAAATGACAATGGGAGGAATAATCTTTATCCATTTTGTTGTGGAGCCAATAGTAACGTGGGGTGATCCAGGGCAATAAGGGAGGCCTGGGATATTTTGTGGACAACATAAATCCTTGTTGCCAATAATTGTTTCCGGCCGAAAAGCGAAATCACAACCCTCTGGGAGTGGACCAATCAATGAGTTGTAAGACAGATCCATTCCATACCTGTAAACAAGATTGGGAGGAATATTACCGGTGAAATTGTTATGGCTAAGAATTAAGTACCGTAAAAAGCTCAAGTTCCCAAGCTGAGGAGGTATTTCTCCACTTAACAGATTATGACTAAGATCAATAGTAGTTAACTTAAATGGGTAAGCCACTCGAGGAATGCTTCCAGTTAAGTTGTTGTGGCTTAAAAGCAATTGCTCCAGAGCATGTAAATTCATCAGTTGAGTTGGGAGTGGTCCACTCAGCTTGTTAAGTGAGAGGTCTAAGACAGAAAGATGGACGAGATTTTGCAATTTGGTTGATATCCTTCCAGAAAGTTTGTTTGAGGAAAGACTAAGATATTGTAATCTGGTTAGCCGAGAAAGCTCATACAGAAGTGGACCAGTGAACATGTTATTAGAAAGGTCTAGAAAAACTAGATTTTTCAGCTTTCCTATTTTTGAAGAAATTGGACCAAAAAGACTGTTTGTACCCAAATGCAGAACCATCAAATTCTTCAGATTATAAATTTCAGAAGGGATAGTACCGTTGATTTGATTTGAATGTAAATCAAGATGAGTGAGGCAAGTCAAAAGCCCAAGAGTAGAAGGGATTGTACCACTGAAGTAATTTCCACCCAGGTTTAATTCAACAAGGCTACTCAGGTTTCCCAATTGTAAGGGAATTGGACCGCGCATTTGATTGAAAGAAATATCAAGCTTCTCTAATTGAGTGAGTTTTGTGAGTGAGAGAGGTAGTTCACCTGAAAGACTATTCCCAGATAAGTTAAGGTAAGTGAGTTTAGAAATTTCAGAAGGGATAGTACCGTTGATTTGATTTGAATGTAAATCAAGATGAGTGAGGCAAGTCAAAAGACCAAGAGTTGAAGGGATTGTACCACTGAAGTAATTTCCACCCAGGTATAATTCAACAAGGCTACTCAGGTTTCCCAATTGTAAGGGAATTGGACCGCTCATTTGATTGAAAGAAATATCAAGCTTCTCTAATTGAGTGAGTTTTGTGAGTGAGAGGGGTAGTTCACCTGAAAGACTATTCCAAGATAAGTTAAGGTAAGTGAGTTTAGAAACACTACCAATCTCTGGTGGGATGCTCCCGTATAGCCCCATTCCTGCTAGCTTGAATCGGACCAAATTTGGGAAGGAAGAGAAGTTGAAATTGTGTAACTGTTCGAACTCAGACCAAGCTGAAACTAAGTTGATCTCTATCACGCTTCCACCATCATTGCAAACGATACCGTCCCACTTGCAATGATTTGGGTTTTCTTTGTTCCCCCACCACCACCAACGCAGAGTCTGGTTCAGAGCCTTTGCTTCTTGGGCTAGTGGCGGTGATTGAGGTTTTGCAACCGTAGAAGTATTCGCGCTACCCACATGGTTTATGATTATGATAGTAGTAATCCAAACGAATATCACAAGGGAAATGGAAACAGAGGATGGCATGTTTAGTGGATAATTGGTGATCGTTTTAGTTCAATACAATTTTACTAAGCAAAATAATTGATTATTCCGATTGCAAATAATTCATTTAGACTTTATACAATTGCCGCATGGAGGGAACGGTCTTGAATCTCCTGCTGCATGTGGGACCCACGAGAGCTTGGAAAAAAGTGCGATTGCCGTGTGGAATCTTTTTATCAGCAAACAGTGCAGTCGATAAAGTGTCAATTGACTCGTGACTTACCTGAATAACCACAATACTATAGTCAATATAAGTAGAGATCCCTCTTCCACGAAATTTCCTCAATGCAATTTTCCACCGAGGGTGTCCCACACGTTCTGTATTTTCCACAAAGAGAGAAAGTTATGTGCGAACGTCTTTATGGTTTTTTGGCCTGAAAAAGTTGAGGAATTTGAAAAACAAACCCCTCTAGAAAATCTAGATTGTGAAACTGTTACTCATGACAATAGGATGGAAACAGAGCAACATAATGAGGTGGTAGGGACTTACGATGTTTTAGCAGTTGAATCTCAGAGGATTTGCATAACAGGCGGTTCTTTAAACGTCAAGTGTATTTCACAGATTGTTTCTAATAGTCATGTGATTGGTAAAAAGTACTTGGAAAATCTAAAGCTAATTGATATTTCAAAACTCAGCAAAGCCGCGTGAATTGTATGCTTATTTTTGTTCTATTCTAGTCTTTTCTTTCTTTCTTTTTTTTGGCTGAATGTCCTCCTATTCTAGTCTTAAGGTGATTATAATTTGTCAAAAAGTTCTCATTAAATTGTTAAAATTAAAAGTAATTTTGGGTCCTCTAATTATTAAGTAAAGTTCAATTTTGTGACCATATTATTAACTATTAAGTGTGTTAATTTAGAACCTCATCATCAATTTCATTTTTGGTCCTCCTTTATGTTTAAATTTTAACAAAATTAACTATTCAAATTTATTTGATTTTGAAATTTTATACTTTCCATAATAACCATATAACATGTCTCATTTTTCACAATAATTAATTTCGTTAAATTTAAACGAAATGGGGAAATTTAAGGACAAAATTGACTTGGCTTCAAAATTTAGGGAGACTAATTCATATAATTAATAGTTGATGGTGATCTTGACACAATAGTTAAAGAAACAAATTAATAATTTAACCTTAAAATTATCAAAGTACATAAATAAAAATCATTAAATTTGGCATAGTGAGTATAAAAATAGGAATGGGGAAGAAGTGGCTATCTCTCAAATTTTTAACCATTAAGAATATCGCACACAATAAATTTGAGTAAAAAAAACCTTGACAAAATAGTATGGGCAATTCTTTATCATTGAATCCTTAAGAGTAGAACATATTTTCTTTTCATATAAAACCTTTAGCAAAGGAAGATTCTCTTATTCTTCTCTTCAAAACTAGTTTTGATTTGAAAGTTGTTATTATTATTATTATTATTATTATTATTATTATTATTATTATTATCAAGATTTGAAAGTTTCAAGGATATAAGTTAGAGACAAACGCATGAAAAAAAAAATTAGGCTTTTGTGTATTAATCGAAGCTCTTCAAAAGTTTAGTGCTTTGATGTTCAAAGGAGTGTACCTATATTTATAGGGCTGTTTAAGGAGTTTGATATGATTTAGCCATCTATTTAATTATTTCAGTTGTAAATGTTCAAATAGTTCAAACAAGATTTGCATGGGATGATAATTATCTTAATTTTTTTTTATAATTTAAGATGAATATCAATTAAGTTTAATTTAGTGACATGTAAATTTAAGGTTGGACATTAAATTTAATTGATTAGGCTCTCTTAATATTTAATAACACATGCATCAACTTCCCAAGGAAAAATAAAACACATATGCATCATTGTAATTTGACCTTTGTATGTGTTTTCTAACTTCTAAGTCTATTCCACGTGACATGAAGAATTTGAGTTGCAAGTCTTGCATACAACAAGGGCCAAAAGACTTTCGAGAGTAGATTTTCCATTTTCCATTTTCCATTCAAAGTCTCCCCTCTACAAGGACAACATGACTTTTCCGGCACGCACAAGTTGAGTTGCTTCATGGTAAACTCAAGTTGTAGAGCTATTCATTCAATTGACTTGAATTTACCCTGAAGAAACCCCCTTTTTTTTTTTAACAAAACAATAATAATAATAATAACAATCAAAAAAGGGTCATGACTCAAGTCACACAACAAGTCACAATTGATCCCTAAAAGTATATATTTAATCAGTAAATATAATCTCCAAAATATCCAAATGATCCAAATTCCACAAAATTTAAAAATATTAACAAAAATATTAAATATCTCCTCACAAAAGCAATATTTTAAATTTAAACTTAAAATCCTGACGCAAAGGGCATAGGAAACTCCTTCAACAACAACTAGGTGCTTGATATCTCAATAGCATAGGAAAGTGGCAATTCCATGATCCCCTAAAACCAAGGTTGAACCCCTTAGCAATTTTTTTTTTTTTTATAAATAAAAACAACTTAACGCATTTTTATTCTACTTAATTAAATTATCCATCTCTTACAAAGAATAAAATAAAATTATAATTAAAATCCTTCAAAGATATTCAACTTTACTTCAAAAATTAATCATAAATTTTAATGTTTTCATGGTTATTATTTTATTTTATTAACTTTCTTATTTAATTATTAAATATATGCTTGGAAAATCATTAAATTTCCCTCACATGTATAGATATATTAGTCAATTTTGCTAGTTTTATAAATTTAATATCTATATTTAGGCTTTAATTAATTATTAAATTAATTAGGACGTCATCACGGTTTGATTCTTGTTCAACCTCAGTTTGACCTCAAAAATCTTAAACCTCTCCCTTTTACGGTTCAATAAACGATTCGGGTCTAAAAACCTTGTAGGAAACTCCTTCAACAACAACTACGATCACATTCTAGCACCCACTTGTCACTACAAACATGAGCAGCTAATCTAGAAAACGAACAGTAGGAGTAAGCTAATGCATTTTTATAGATTTGTACTTATAATGTAAATTATAAACTTACATGGTAGATACAAAAGGTAGTAAATTTTATACATATTAGTAAAAAGTGGTAAATATTTTACACTTTTTTGCAAATGCATACAATATTTACTATTTTTATGTGTTTACATTGTAGGTTTATATTGCAAGTACAATGTAAACTAAAAAAAATTCTAAGATAAAGCCCAACAAGTAGTAATTTACTAATTCCTACACCATAATCAAGGAAAACAAAAGGCTCTACGTTCGCAAAACAAGAAGCAAATAGAATAGCAACGAGGGTAGAAAACTTGATACACCATAAATAAAAATTTAAGTCCATTATTAAATTTTAATAATATCAAAATTTTGGTCCATTAAAGGTTGAACCAAAAAATTGCCTAAACAAATACAAATCAGCCCAAACAACAACACAAATTAGCCATTTTTGAATTTATGATATCATTCTATGAAAGTTGAATAAAAA
The DNA here is from genome assembly GCA_014183005.1 of Castanea mollissima. Classification (NCBI taxonomy): domain Eukaryota; kingdom Viridiplantae; phylum Streptophyta; class Magnoliopsida; order Fagales; family Fagaceae; genus Castanea; species Castanea mollissima. The sequence goes on along the minus strand of JACAVU010000003.1, from coordinate 566,252 downwards.
AATTGCCCAAACAAATACAAATCAGCCCAAATGCCTAAACAACAACACAAATCAAATATTTTGGAATTTAAGATCTCATATCCACAAAGCAAACATGTTTTAGGTGCCATTCCTTAAAATACCCTCAAACACTCGCTAATGACAAATGCAACAAAAACTCTCCTGGTCTCACCTCTCATCAAATATCAGCTTCTTGGTGCAAGTTAGTAAATGATGGAGAGCGTCAATGTAGCAAAAATTACGATGGTTATTGGGCAGGAGGCTTCTAAGCTCGATATACCCAAGGGCCAAGACACACAAGGAAAAATTATCTCTAGGCTTTTGAGCTAGATGCACCTCTTTAAGAACAAATGCTCACATCTCATCTCCTCTAAAAAATGTCAACAGATGCTTCACTCTCTCCCTCTCTCTGGGCAAATGCTTGGTTTTTATTGTAGCTTAGATTAAAGGCTTTTGTTTATTTGTGGTTTAACATTGTGGGGCTTAAAAATAATAATTGATATATGGTTTAGAAAAAGGGCTTTTTAGAAGGGATTATAAAAAAAACGAATCAAAAAAGTCAATGCTTGAGCCTTGAAGTGAATATATTGAAATGGACAAAACTTATGTATAGTACCTTAAATATTGTTTCTTAGAATCCCTTTTAAAATTCTGACATCTGGCTACTTAACTAAAAAAAATACATTTTCATCCAAGAGAAAAAAACAATATGACAGAATTTTAAGAGAAGAACATAAAGAATAACACCTATGTACTGTACTTAAGTCTTGCCCTATTTAAATTATTATGCATAATTTAAGACATATGTTTGCAATTATAAAAGATGACAAGATCATATTCATAGCACATTAAGTTGTTTTTTATTAATTTGCATTGAAATAGCAATTTTAGATCAACTAGTTGTTAACTCCCATAATGTGTGAGAAATTTTTAAATAAATGTGTAACATATTCTTGCTCTAATATTGACGAAAGACCTTTAGAAAAAAAGGGAAAAAAAAAATTCCAATCCTAAATAACATGTGGTTACAAAATTTATCACACCATCAAAATTATACAGTCAATTGACAATTATTTTTATAATAAGATATTGTATTTCACTTGTATGAATGGTCTAAATCTTGGTGCTATACTATTACAAGGAAAAACATATCATAGGTGATATATTCCTTTTTACCTTTGTGTTTGCTTTGTAAAATCTAAGTCAGTTATTTATTTTTTAGATGTTGTTCTTCTAATGATTAGATCAATTACTATAATACTTTTAATAAGTAATATTAATTATTTTTTTGTTGACAAAAGAGTGTATTTAGATCTCTTTAAGTATCTGACTATTTCCTCGGCTGTATGCAGTCCCCCGTCTCACACACACTAAGTTATTACAAGGAGAAATCCCACGGGAGTGGTTCCAAAATGCTTGCAAGTTGTTAGGTCGTTCTAAATATTTAGGAATAAATGTTTAGGTTTTAACTTTAATTTTAATTTTATGTATGTTGGCAAACTGAGTACAAAAACATGTCTGCTATAAGATATCTAAGAACAAATTTAGACATTTCCAAAGTTGATTCAAGTCAAGATTCAAGAACAGTCAAGCTGCAGGAAGAAGAATTCAGAAATTGCAAGGCTCGACTAATCAAGAGAAAGGTTTGACTAATTGAACTGTGATTTTTTCAGATTTTAAATCAGGCCCGAAAGCCCACGAAACTTTTAGGGCTTAAGTCCAACATTGCTAGGTATAAAAGGAAGACTCTAATTCACATTTAAGAAGTCTTGTGAAGTCTTGTGAGTTACTCTTATGAGATCTGTGAGGTTTTGTAACTTTCTAACTCAACAAGCATCTACTAGAAAAAAGATTCAAATACAAGAACTGATGGAGATAAGTTGCTTTATACAAGATCAATTGTTGCTGATAATCTAAAGCTTTGAGTGTGATCTCAAAGTCACAAACTAGAGTGTTTGTATGCAACAAATTCAAATAGAAAAGTCTATGGATTCGGAGTTGTGTGTTGCCACATGAGTAAGTGCTATACGAGGTAGCATTAGATTTAGGGAAACTTTTATTGTCAACACTTCCATCTATTTAGTGAATTTTTTGCCTTGTGGATTGTTTAGGTTAAATCCTTCCCAGGCTTTTTACCTTAAAATTGGACGGTTTCATTGGTTTTCTTGGGTCATCATATCCCTTGTTTTCTTTACTATTATGCTTTATGTGATATGATTGTTATTGTTTAACTTAGATCTCATAATAAACCTAAGTAACAGCTTGGTTAATTAATTAGGTTAAACAATCTAAGTTTAGAGGGGTCTAAATAAACAAACACAAGTGGTTTCTAACCTGGGATCTCATGGATATCATGAGGTCTTAGGAAGCACTAAGTCAACCTTTGGAGTTTTTTTAATCTCATATCTAACAAGTAACAAGTAAGGAAGTGTGAGCATAAAAATTTGGAAATGACACAAAAAAAAAAAACAAAAAACAGAGATATTGGAATATATCAAAAGGTGAGAAAGAAATAAAAAGTTAGATTACAAAGAATACTAAGAAAACCGTGGCAATTTTTTGCATCAAACATCCAAACAAATTGTTCATGAATCTGGAAGTTTGAAAAAATATATACAAAAGAAAAAAATGAGAACATAGATAAATTACAAGAAATTAAGGGGTTTTTTTTGGGGGGGGGGGGGGGGGGGGGGGGAGGGAGTAGAGAAAATGATGAAAATTGAGCTTTAATTTAAGAATGAAGAAAGTGGGGCTTTCTTCTATTATTCTAGAGGAGGATTCTGAAATAGTTATTCTAGAAATTTATAATTACTAGAAGGGTCTTTCGGATTGGCTATAATCTATATGATCGATACTATGATCCCAGACTGATCCTATATTATTACATGTGTGATTATTCATTGAACAAAGTCTAGGGCTCACCTTCTGTAAAGCCAGATTCTATTTTTGTCTCACTCTTGTGATTAGAGGATGGTTTGAGAGAGAGAGTTTCCTGTTGGGTTTGTATTTTAACATGTTAGAACAAAACAAAGAAGATTGAGAAAAATATCTCACTATACTTTACTTGTAAGTTATAAACGCACTAGTAAACCTTTACTCCATGACCACACTCAATCCAATTCATTCTTATTGAGAGGAGTGATCTAAATTAAGTTAGACATATATTATATATATATATATATATATATATATATATATATATATATATATTAAAGAAAATTCTATTGAAGTCCAATTTTAAGTCATGTGTCCTAAATGTGGATTCACATCATAAATATCCATTCAAATGAGTTATTGAGGTTCTGAAAGAACCAGACAAAATCCGTTTTTTTAGTAAAAACTCCTTATTTGGCTTTCTCTTCCGGTTGCCTAAGTCGGAAAGACGTTCAGCAGACAGATCACAAAACCAAAGGGTCTAGAATTAATGAACATATGAAAATTAAAAAAATAAAAAAAATAAAAAATAAACAATTTACATGTTCTACCTAATAATATTCTTACAAAACTTTTTAAAGAGTTACAAAAATATAAAAATGACTATCAATAATATTTAAATATATATGTAAGAATTATCTTATGCATCTTAATGTATATATTTTAAGTATATTCATGCATATACATAGAGTTACAAGCTAGTTAAATTTAATTAAAGATAAATATAAATTATAATTTTATTTAAAGATTTGCATCTGATTTCTTCAATTTTATTTTTTAATTGAAGATGAATATCAATTACTCCTATAATTTAGTGACACGTAAATTTAAGAATAGACATTAAATTTAATTGATTAGGCTGTTTTAATAATGCGCGCATGATTATAATTTGGCCTTTGTGTGCGTTCTTCTAAGTCCATTTGACGTGACATATATGCAAAATTTGAGTTGCAAGTCTTGTATGCAAAAAGGACCAAAAGACTCTAGAGACTAGATTTTCCATTTTCCATTTTCCATGACTTTACCGACACGCACAAGTTGAGCTGCGTGTCAAGTTGAGTTTACCTTGATCAAACTCTTTAAAAGAAAAGAAAAGAAAAAAAGAGTCAAGTTGACTCAACAAGTCACAACTTTTGATGTCCATAATTTTCAACTCGAGAAGTTTATATTTAATTTCAAAATAAAGTAAATTCAATCTCAAATTAAAGCACATAGTTGTTCATCTAATCTTGAAAATATATAAATGGTCTAAACTTTAATAGATTTAAACATAAACAAAAATATTAGATAACTCCTCACGCCCAAATTAAGCAGTCATTTAAATTAAAACATAAAATCCTAACATATAAGAAACTTCTTCAAGAACAACTAATAAGTGCTTAAAATCTCAATAGTTGTTCCCTTGCATAATAACGATCACGTTCTAGCACCCACTAGCCACTTGTCCCTATGAACGTGAGCATCTTATCTAGAAAAATATAGGGACAATGTGAATGACCTAAAAAATCTCAACGAGATTGAGCTAAACGATCACGTTCTAGCACCCACTAGCCACTTGTCCCTATGAACGTGAGCATCTTATCTAGAAAAATATAGGGACAATGTGAATGACCTAAAAAATCTCAACGAGATTGAGCTAAAATTACTTGGTTCAATTTTAATTTTCAAGCAATCGCTTCTCACTCTAGGCAAAGTTTTTTTTTATCTGCTTTGTCTTTTTACCCTCTTTGTTTAATGGCTAGCAAATTGATTTTTTGAAAAAGCCTTAAGTGAAACACAAAAATAAATTGTTTATCGTTTTCCTCTACTCTTTATTATGGCCTCGAATAACTACAATGAATAACAGAAAGAAAACAACCTTAAATCGAAACAATTTCATAAAGTTGGTACTGTAATCAATCGAATTGGGATTGGAGCAAAATGGTAAAGCTATGTTTCCTTCTATAGGTGTTACTGTGACCGGGTCAAAAAATATTCTAGTGATGACTCAGTCTACTCTCACTTGCTCACAATGTACATTTTTCTGAGTCTACGTTCACAATTTTGAGGCCCTTGTAAAATTTTCAAAATTGTAGGGTAAATTTTACTTCTATACTGTAATTTGCTCTTTCTTTTTATGAAAATATTTGTAATGACATGTAATTTCCTAATACTGGAATACATATTACCTATGTGCTTGTGGCTTATAGACAATGCTTTAAAATTTGCATTGGATAGCTCGGAATTGAAACATGGAACTATTAGGGACATTGATATTAATGGAAACTTTCTTGTTGAAGGCACTGAGACGATAGTAATGAATACTGTTGTTGTAGCAGATGAAGCTGTTAGGTACCTCACGTCTCTCATGGTTGAAGTACAGAAGCTCGCAGTGACATTAATTTAATTATGGGGGGGGGGGGGGGGGGGGGAAGTTTTATTAAAGAATTATTGGAAAAAAAAAGTCACACATTTGCATTGATGGGAAAATACGACTTTTCAGCACCCTAGTGTAGTAAGGGAAACAATGATATGAGGTATAAATATAGATATATATAACAAAATCATTATTCAATAGTCCACCCGCTTTTGCTGAAAGGTCAGGGCTAGTGTTGTCTTCACAGTGTGGATGGCTTTGTCTACTGCACCTATTGAAGATGGGCCACCAAACACCTGCAATAAGAAATTATAGAATGAAATGTTAAAATAGAAAAAAGTGATTTTTTTATGTGTCAATTAAAAAAAAAAAAAAACGCTTGATGTTAATGCTCTGAGAGCCCGACTAGCTATAAAATCATCAACAGTTTTGCCATCAATTATGCATGAAGCGACAACAACATTTTTAGAAAAACCCATCAAGGGTGTAGCCAGGATTTTTTAATTGGGAGGCCAAGTTACATATTCGTATGTTTGTCATAATTCATAAATATGTTGTATTCAAGATGATCATATTTAAAATATATAACAATATTTCTAAACTCAAATTTGTGTACAAAATTTGCCTAATTTGCTATAAACATGTATCAATTTTGTTTAAAATAAAATAAACTTGGCATCTCCTATAAAAGGGATGCTCAACGTTGATCCCTCATTAAATGATTGCCATCTAGATAAAAAGTTTCATATTGGGTCTATTTTTATAGCGTGTCTCTTTAAAGTGGAATTCATCCTTTGTTTTTTAATTCTATATGGAAATTCTTAGCAATTTCCTTTTTGAATCTTAAAAAATAGAATAAATCTTATGTCTATATGGCAGTCTAAATTCTCTTCTAAAAACAAATTATTGTTAGCACAACTGATCAGGCAACTACCTATCCAAAAAAAAAAAAAAAAAACTTATCAAGCAACTAGAAACAATAGTAAAAGATATAATCAGCTAGAGAAAAAATGACATGATGAAAAAAAGATAAAAAAAATAAGTCCGAACAGTGCACTATATGCATTGCACTTTAACAATTGAATACACAAATAACACAATGCACTCTTGTATATTTATAAAATATTAAAAAAAAAAATGACACAAGCCAGCTAGGCATTTATTATAGGTTTTGGTAAAAGGTTATGTTTTATTTGGGTGGAGCTCCACTAGAGAGTAGAGAAATTAACAGGGCGATGTGGGGTTGACTAACTGTACATTACAAGATTTCAAAGGAAAGAAAATAAAAACCAACGTGGACTTGGACTTCAATTTTTTTGGGGGGCCAATCATTACAATTTTAGAAGCCCAATTTATTTTTTACCTCATACCAATATACCATTACAATGGATTTCAATAATTTTGGCCCCCAATGTTATAGGTGCCTCCGCCCCTGAAACCCATTGTCCTGGATCATTAAGAATTAAAACGTTATACTTTTTATAGGCTTTATTATGCGTTTATGTTGCGTCTTGAAGGTTTTTTTTTTTTAAAAAAATACTAGTACTAATGGTCGGTACAACTTCCTTTATGTCTACAAAAATGTAATCATGTAATTAGTTTTGATGGCATAATCCATTTTGCTATAATATATTGAGATAGCATCCAAAAGAAAATAGATTACTTACCTTGTCTAAACTTTTCCTAATTCTTGTCTACCAAATATATTTCTTAATTCATCAGCTCCCACATTGAAATTTCATAAAACGGCTTGGGCAGTGGCGGCTTCCGAACAAGAATTTCTTGTGACACATGTTTGATTGTAGGGTGAGATTTAGGATTTGAACGTAGGCAAGCCAATGCTAGTGTCACAACTAGAACCACATTCTGGCCAATTGTTTGGTTAATTTGGGTCTAAGACATCTTTCAACATGATTTGTTGAGCAGACGATGATGCTAATAAGGAAATAAGCTCTCCCGGATGTCTTCCCATTGCTGTTTCGAGCACAACTACACCAAAGCTATAGACATCACATTTTTCGTTCACAACCATGGTGTAGGCAAGTTCTAAAACACAACACAAAAAAGTGTGAGCACAACTAAGCTACTCAGAGTAAGAAACCTGCTAGGAATATCTTACTATACTATGACAATTATGTAGCCACTTTATGTGAACATATGATCATGATTAATCTTTTTTTTTTTTTTTTTACGAAGTGTGTTTGTGTAAGTAGAAGATAAATATTCACCAGAGGCACTGTATTTGTAGGTTCTAGCAAGTGTAATTAAATTGGAGGAATCAGGATTTAGTGGTTTGGCAATGCCAAAATCTACAACAAAAGTTTCCAATTTTGAATTCAATAAAATGTTGCTTGTGGTCAAGTCTCGATGGATAATTGTTGGAATGCAACCAAGATGCAAGTATGATAAAGCATTTGCTATTCCTTTAATGATATTCACCCGCTTCTTCCAATCCAATTCCTTTGCTTCGACGTCATTGCTTATGTCATAAAATAAGCTTCCTTTTTCCATGTATTCATAAACTAGAAGCATGCATCGCTTATGTAGAGAATACCCATAAAGCTTCACGATATTACGATGACGAACTTCAGATAACACTTTGGCTTCATTCCTAAAACTCTTGTCAAAAGCGGGCTCCTGAGATGCTAAACGGTAAAGTTTTTTAAGGGCAATCATTTTCCACTTGGTAGCATTGCTCTGTAAACACTACCATAACCACCGGTTCCAATGCAATATCTAATGTCAAAGTTCTCTGTTGCTGTAATGATGTCTTCAAATGCAATACGTCCATCATAATTCCATATTGAGAGCATATCCCCATTCCTCTTTGCTTTACACTCTAAACGAGTGTTTTCGATTATCTTCTAGCGAGAAGGGAGCACAATTCCGAATAATGAGAAGAAGACGAAGGAAATGACAATGGGAAGAATCTTTATCCATTTTGTGACGTTTTTGGTACTTGTGGAGCCAATATTAATGTAGGGTGAAAAGTAAGGTGATCCATTGCAATAATGGAAGCCTGAGATATTTTTTTCACAACATAAATCCTTGTTGCCCATAATTGTTTCCGGCCCAAAAACGAAATCAAAATCCTCTGAGAGTGGACCAGTCAAAGAGTTGTAAGACAAATTCATTTGATGCCTGAAAACAAGATTGGGAGGAATATTACCGGTGAAATTGTTATTGCTGAGATCTAAGTATTGTAAAAATTTCGAGTTCCCAAGCAGAGGAGGTATTTCTCCACTTAACAGATTATGACTAAGATCAATAGTAGTTAACTTAAATGGGTAAACCACTCGAGGAATGCTTCCAATTAAGTTGTTGTGGCTTAAAAGCAATTGCTCCAGAGCATGTAAATTCGTAAGTTGAGTTGGGAGTGGTCCACTCAGCTTGTTAAGTGAGAGGTCTAAGACAGAAAGATGGACGAGATTTTCAAAATTGGTTGATATCCTTCCAGAAAGTTTGTTTGAGGAAATATTAAGATATTGTAATCTGGTTAGCCGAGAAAGCTCATACGGAAGTGGACCAAAAAGATTGTTTTCACCCAAATGCAGAGTCATTAAACTTTTTGTATTACAAATTTCAGTAGGGATTCTACCATTGAAGAAACTTCCACCCAGGTATAATTTAACAAGGCTTCTCTGGTTTGTCAAAGTATGTAAAAAGTGGACCAGTGAGCATGTTATTAGAAAGGTCTAGAGAAACTAGATTTTTCAGCTTTCCCATTTTTGAAGAAATTGAACTAAGAAAATTGTTTGAACCCAAATGCAGATTCATTAAATTCTTCAGATTATGTATTTCAGAAGCGATAGTACCGCTAATTCAATTTGAATGTAAATCAAGATGAGTGAGACAAGTCAAAAGACCAAGAGTTGAATGGATTGTACAACTGAAGTAATTTCCACCCAGGTATAATTCAACAAGGCTACTCAGGTTTCCCAATTGTAAGGGAATTGGACCTCTCATTTAATTGAAAGAAATAGTTGTTGTCACATTGTTTTGTATGAAGGTCCATAATGGGACTAACTTAGATATCCTAAAATTATTTATATGAGAGGAAAGATCCTTACTAGAATTTGCTTGAGCTGAAAGTCCTAGTAGCCCCTTGCCAAGTGACATTTTTATTTCTGATTTGATGAAAGAAAGAATGGTGTAAAGGTGGGCTTTGTTACAATGCTTGGTGTTTTATGAGTTATTTGTGGGTCTTAGCAAATCTATCTCAACAATTGTGTACGTTTTTAACCTAGCTATCCTCAAGGTAAAACTAAATCCACTATGAAATAATTGAAGTTTAGACAATAGCAACTTAGACTACTAACATCCTACTGCTACCTCAAGTAGGAAACTTACTACCACGATCACGTGGCAGCTCCAAGTCCACGAACTACTTCTTTCTTGGATTTTTAGCAAGCACAAGCACTCCCACTTGTATATCTTTAAACTCTTGAATTTGCAACTGAATTGATCACTAAGCTCTTGACATCAATCTAGATCTTGATAACCTTAAGTGTATGTGAAGGCAAATACCTCTAGATCTCACAAGAGATTCCCACACATAACATAAAGAGCCACAGCAACCACCGTAAAACGTGGCTAGGGTTTTCCCTTTTATACCTAGGGCAAAACATAAAACCTTACACTTCAAATCGGGCTTGAGTTGAGTTGGAAAATTCTATAGAAAAATAATTTGCACGACTTTCGATCGGTCGAGTCTTATTCTTGATCGATCGAGTTTGACAGAACTACACGGTAAATTCTGCAGCAACTCAATTCCAATTTTACATAAAAGGCACATACTTTGAGCACGTCTAAACAAGACTAAAACATTTTGATCATAGTTTGCCAACATTACAAATTAGAGTTCTAATACATGTAAACCTAAAGGTCTTAGAACCCAACAAATTGGTCTTGTGGTCCGAATGCTCATTTGGATTGACTTTTTCACTGAGCTTCTGTGGGGACTATCCTCGGCTTTTCCCATGTACTAAATCAGCCCAAGTTCATGGGCTTTGCTAGCTAGGTCCATGGGATTTAATTTTATCTCTCACTTTCTGGTGGTCTTCAACTAAAACGTGACAATGTTAGTGGCTTTCTATGGGCTTGTTTTCTTGAACCATTTTCCTCACAAGTAGGTGTAATAAGCCTAGGTCATACAATACATATGGGTCAAAATTGGGTTATCTTAATTAGCAAAAATCAAAATTCATGGGCCTTGGGGATAAATTTGGTAGGGTAGACTTAAAAATTTCTAGTATTTGATCTCACAGTTAGTGGCCCGAAGTGATGGGCTTTGGGCTAAATTTGTTGTCTAGAAATTTTCTACTAACAACTTCTTAAAACAAATTGGGATTTTTCAGTGCTTTTTAAGAGTGTGATGATGTATTGATGTTGCAGCTGTTAGAGCCTAACAACAAAGATGTTTTAAAAGTGCTCCATTTGGCCATCTCATAGAGAAAATTCATATAATATCTAGCATAATTGAGTGAAGTCCAATGTTGAATAATAATGAGAAGAATGAGTAGTTAATATAACATAATTGAGCACATACCCCTTAGGTTTAAGCTTTTTGGATTAAAGTGTATTTCTATATGTTATATTGTATACACACCTCCGTTGTCGCTATCGTCGCTATTACTGTTAACAACACCTTGTATATGTTATTACTAGAGAAATACAATACAATTATTCAGTATCTAACATGGTATTACAACTATTGCTCTGACTATCGCCACTACTGCTGTTAACCACACACTGTATATGTTAATACTAGAGAAATACAATACAATTATTTAGCATTTCTAACATAGATGGTATCAAAGCCACTGCTCTAACCTTTCGTCGCTATCGCCACTGCTACTAGCAAACACACCTTGTATATGTTATTTCTAAAGAAATACAATACAATTATTTAGAATTTCTAACATGGTATTAGAGCTACTACTCTAACCTTTCATTGATGTTGCCATTGCTGCTAAGAAACACACCTTGTATATGTTATTACTAGAGAAATACAATACAATGATTTAGTATTTCTTACATGGTATCAGAGCTACTGCTCTGACCTTTTGGTGTGCTCTTTGCAGTCTTGTCTTCCTTGGTGTCTTCCATTACCTCTGTCATCACTACCGCTGTCAACCACATTGAATGGGATAGTTGCAATCACATGTTAGCTCACTCATCCTTATTTTCTAAAATTGAACCTACACCACATCTTCTTAGTATTCAAACAGCTGATGGTTCCACCATGCATGGTAATGCCACGTGCCTAGCCTATCCTATAACTTGTTTTATGTTGGCCAATTAGCTAAACATGGTTATTGCCTTCTTTTTACTACTCTAGGTGTATTGTGCAGGATTAAAGGGTGGGGCAAGAGGTTAGGACCGGTCCTAGAGATGGACGTATATTTTTGGTGGACAACCTTCGTCTTTAACCTATTGCTCTTGTGTCTCTTACTGCTACTGCTGTTTCTTTTATACTTTCTCTTGCACTTTAGCATTCTAGTCTTGGTCATGCACCCTCTTCTTGGGTACAACGATTAGCTTTTAGAGGCCTATTAGGTTTTGTGGCCAAGGATAAGTTTGATTGTACTACATGTCAATTAGGAAAACAACCAAGTATGCTATATAAATGTTCTATGTAATAGGCATGTGGGCTTTAGGCCTACTTTAATATACTTGTACATCACACATACTTGTAGGTCTGTCCACGGTTGGGCCAAGTCAGCTTTGTACCCAACCCAGACTTAGCCCACTGGCATCAAGTGGAGAGCAGAGGAACCCAAAATTGACCGCCAAAAAAATCGGTCAAGTCAGTTTCTAGTGAGGGGTGAGTATCGATCGGTTCGGTCAAATGCCAAAATTTAAATAATAAAAAAAAAAAGTCATCAAAGTCTTTAAAAAAGAAAAAAGTTGCCAGAATCTGGAAAAGTCGCTGGAATCTAGAAAATTTCACCAAAATCTAGAAAAAGCTGCCGGAATCTGCATTTTTTTGCCGAATACCGCATTTTTTTTTCGCTAGAATCTACATTTTTTCGCTAAAAATTGCCACTCGACCAGCTAGTGTCGATTCTTGAGAACGAAAACCTGCTGCCGACCGACTAGACCTTCGATTCATGCTAGAATTGGGTTGGTGTCGGGCAATTTGGCCAAGTTATCGGGCTCCGCTTGGGTCTGGATAGCCTTACATACTTGTACTACGCACACTTTGCCTTTTTATATAAAGGCACTCTTGTATATGTTTTTACAAGAGAAATATAATACAATTATTCAGTATTTCTTATAGGTATTATTGAAGATACAAGACCCCTCAAGAAAAACTAAAACTATAAGTCTCGAAACATGGCTCTAATATCTGTTGGGTTATAAATTGACCCTAGTTAATTAATATATTACTCAAGTTGATTAATTAGTCAAATTACATATAGATTTGATTAAAGCACATTCATATCACCAAAGTAAATTAAGTACAACGGAAAATAAGTTTGATACGACAATTTGATCATGATGGGGAAATTTCAGATCACCACTCCCAAAGAATCCAATACCAAGAGAAAATAGTTACAAGCACAAGGAATCTTACCCTACAAGCCTATCCCAAAGTAACTACCTACATTAGAACCTACTGAGCTATACCAAGCTTAGCTCTTATCCCCAATTGGACTTAATCTTACACAAATTTCCTTATTCATGACTACCTCCACAACAACCTTCTTGACTGTTGTAGCTTTGTAGAGTTTTTCGATCCACACATTTTGTGTTACTGAGGATGCTGCCTATGTGTTCCACCCTACATCTTCATCTGCTCTATCTTTTTCTAGGGTAGAGGCTACACCCGTCATACTTAATCAGATGCATCACCTTCAAGGTAATTGCTCTAATCTGATTGGGATGTTTATAGGATGGCATATTGTCTTATAGCATCTGACAAAGAAGGTGTTGTTAATGCCAGTAGAATCTTGAGAAGGTGTGAAGTTGGTGATGTTCTTGACGAAGGCATGTAGCAAATTATGCAACAAATCTTGAGAAGGTTTTTTTTTTTTTTTTTTTTTTTTTTTTTTTTTTTTTTGTGTTTAGTATTTCTTGTCATTTTTTCTCAATGTACGTAGGGTTTTTTTTTTTTTTTTCCTTTGAGATTGGTGTTGTCTGAGCTTCCTTCTCTAGTTACTAGTGGGACTATGATTTCTGTTGAGGATCTAAAACAAGAACTCTCCAAATACCTTTTAGTGTACAAGGATTGACTACTGTAAATACTTTTATGTGTACTGTTCAAAAAAGATTTTGTGTAGCATGTAATGATTCCTATTTCAAATTAAAAAAAAAAAATGTAAATGGCATTAAAAGAGTAGTTGAGTTATGTTGATTTGTATAGTTTTTTTTATCCTGATTGTGTTGAAAGAGTAGTTGATTGGTTGTAATTCAATTGGAATTGCACAATTGTGTTTACATTTATATTTTGAATTAGGTTATTAAATTTTTATCAATGTGAAAGAGCACATTCAAATTTATTTATTTATTTATTTTAAAGAATATACTTATTTCAATGTTTACAAACTGTTAAAATTTATCTCAAGATACCCTTTATCGAGAGTTGAGCACATGTAGAAAAAAGTAATAAGCATCCTTATGTGTATATGTTTCAACAACTTTTAATAATATTTCGACATTTATTAACGGTTGATAAAAGTGTAACATTTTTTTCTCGATGGTTGCATAGGTTGTAGAAAATGTTCTTGACATACTTTTTAATTGTGGTTCTCAACAGTCATTTCAACTTTCAAAAATAGTATTTTCGGTGGTTTATAGTACTTTTTCCAACAATTTCAATAGATGAAAATAGCCAAATTTCTTGCAGTGATTTCTTTGTCCTCTTATTTATTTATTTTTTTTATGTGGGCAAAGATATACATTAAATAAAAGAAAAAAGACAGATTTAAAGTCCAAACAATAAACTAACGCAATAGTTCAAAGAAAAGTACCCAATACTTATGCAAAATTCTTTGTTTTTACTTTTTAACATCATGAAGATCGTTTGAAAAGTCCAGCTATTGTGAAAGCTTAATATGAAGCAACATCAATTATAAATGTATTTTGAACAATATATTATTTTAGACTTCTCAATTATAGCCTATGTTCTTAATTAGAATCCAAGTCCATTTTTTTATAAAAAAAATTTAACAAAAAACGTAGAAGATTAGCCATAAACAAAAACAGATAGAGCATCTACGGTCATAAAATTGGGTTATTTCACCAATTTTTTAATATTTTTTAATGGGTGTATTTGGCAGTAAATATTGCATACATTTTTTTGAGAAAATCAACCCAGTTGTATAAATAGGTTTTTAATTGTGGTAGAAGTAGTTTTCTCAGCAGAAGGTATTAAAGAATGTAAATAGGAAGATAATTGGGCTTTACTACTAATCTTGTAAGTTGTACATTCAAAAATACAGAATGCATTGAAGAAAACGAACATACCTTCTTGTAGATTCTCAAAAAAGCAAAACAGCTACGAGACTGTATAGAGGAAAATTAAATGCGGTAGAAGTAGTTTTCTCAATCTTAAATTGGTGGAAGAGAAAGTAGTTGTGTTTTTGTAGAAGTATGAAGTTGAAAGTAGTGGGAAGTTGTTGATTAGTAGTTGGAAGTTTGTGATGTTTAGTGTTTTATTACTACAGTACAATGCATCTTGCATTACCCAATGGGATGCTCTTATAACCATTATTTTTAGGGTAAATTGCACTCTCATTCCTTGAGGTTTAGGGAAATGACACTCACTCCCAAATTTGAAAAGAAAAAATACTCCGGTACGAGCATGATATAGAGGCCCAATCCACTATATGGGCATGATATAGATTTTTTAGTCTCTTCTAGCACCTTTCCAATTGATATTGTCAAAAATTAATGATCCTCTTAGGTTTTTTTTATCACACCTCAAACTACCACTTTGGGTGAAAATTTATGTGATAAAATAAGTTGCCAAAGCTTTCAAGCTCTTATTGTTTAAAATTGAGTTGTTCGGCTTATCACAAAATGATCTAAACTTAATAAATGGATTTAGCTAAGCCTGGGTTCATTTGGGGAGTTCGGCCCACCACTCAAAAATCAAGGCTTCCCTTGATTGCTTGTGAGCCAGCCGAAGATCCAGCACCTGAAAATGCCAAGAGCCCAAGACCCAAAAAAGGAATTATCTTAAGACTTGGAACTTCCTCACCGACCCAAAAAGAAAGAATTATTTTAAGGCTTGGAACTTCCTCACCAAAAAAAGTTACTGTTTGCTAAAGATGTACTCGAGCTAGGTAATATAATATAATATATAGACTCTTATAATTTTAAGTTAAGCTCGTGAGTTTGGGCCTAATAATGTAAGAGATCGGAAACTAATGCTCTAGGAGGAACTCACATTTGCGGTATTCTTCTCCAAATGTCTTCTAACCCTGTTAGAGCTTCCTTCTAATAGTTTTGGTCTTTTAATCGTACTTGCAACATGAGAATGAAAAAACAAAACTCAGGTAAAGGTTCCTATTAGAACCCTAAGTTTTGGGGAAAAAAAACAGAGAGAGAGAGGGCTTACTGTAAGTCTGTAATGGGAGAGGCTCACCTCCATTTTAAAATCTCCTAATTCCTCCAGTAGCACGTGGAAAATATTTCATTTAAAGGCTTTAAAAAGAAGGAACATCAATCTCAGTTTTTCTCATTATTGTTTTACTTCATTCTCTTTCTAATTTCCAACGTCACCTTCTTCTTCCTCTCTCTTTCTCTCTCTCCCCAATATCACCACCTACACAGTACAGGCAGAAGCACCAGTTTTTTTTTCTTTTTTAAATCAACAATGAAGAACTGCACAATGCTAACATAGATTTTAGTCAATACCCATTATCAATTATCATCTTATTGAGAAGAATAATTGAAAAGATTTCACAAAGCCACCATATTAGCCAAACTAAAATCCCAAAAAATTACAGAGCATAAACATGCGAGAAGGTAATGCAAGAAAGTTTTCCAAAACAAATAGATTTAAAACTTCTTTCTTGGTCAACAACTTCACCTTTTGAACCACAAACAAATTTCCACCCATTTTCAGGCCACCATCTGCCTCCTCAGCTCAAAAGCATCAATTTTGGGTGGTGGTCTTGCGGGTTTGGGTTTGGGTTGCAAATCGGCGGCAGCGTGGGTCACAGTGGCGGAGATTTGGGTTGTCTAATGGTGGTGGTAGGTGGTTTGGAATTTCAATTTGGCTAAAATGGTGGGTTTTGGGTTTGCAGTTTCTGTTGTGAAAATTTTTCAGTTTGGCTCAAGAGATGATGGTGAAGTTGCAGATTTGTTTGGAGATGGTGATGAAGATATGGTTGTGATGTTGTAGAGCAAAGAGGAGGCAAGAGAGATGTAAAAATTACAGAAATTATTAAGACTCAAGGCTGGAAGTATGGTAAAGCCTAAAATATAACTTGGATAATTGAAGGGGCGGGCAATTGAAAGGTTAGATGTAAGTTTAAACGTTAGAGGAGGTGAGGAGTAGTAATAACAGATGAGGTGTAATATATATATTGGGAATGAGGTGTAATAACTTGGAACAAAAAAAAAAAAGTGGATAGCTTAAATAAAAGAGCTATAGAAGGTGTCACTTGTCAGAACCTCATGCTCTTTCACATGAGGTCTCTGCTTTTATATATATATATATATATATTGATTCGGCCTAAAATTTCCTTCATGAAAAATATCCCAGACCTAGAACTAAACCTTTTAAGTGTGGTGAATAACATGATCATCCTACAAATGCCAACAAGCAGACAGCATAGAATTAGCTTGACTAATTAACCTGATGAAAATTTTGAATAGCAACAAATAGATGTGCGTGAGAGGTCGTTTGTGTCGTCTTTGCTCTACAACTCTCCTAGGTATTCTAGCAAGTTTTCTTGATTTACTTTCTCCATCATCTGATCAATTTACAATTTCAAGCAATGAAACTGCCATGATTTTCTTCCACTTTGGAAAGAAAATGCTTCAAAGAAACAACCTCAAAATCGAAACCATTTTGACCAAATTAGCAAGTTTAAATTTTTTTTGACAAAGCCAACTACATTTTACCGTTAATAGCAACGCACATGTACAATAGAATAACAGATTCTGTTACTTAGAAGCTTAACTATACGACTTCCAGCTTTGGCCTTTTTAGTCTTGTATTACATGTCGTTTTGTTATGTAGGACAAAAGCTACTATTTAATTTTTAGAATTTATTAATTTTGGTATTTAATTTGTAATTTTCATTATTTTAGGTTTAGAGTTACTATTTCCTTCTTTTAAAGTACTTTCAATGCTTTTCAGGTCAAATTTGATTCCTATTATAGTTAGGTATTAATTAGAAGTTATTTTAGCATATATTCTTATTTGTCGAGTTTTACAAAGCCTTTAAATAGGCCTTTAGGTTAGTAAAAGTTTTTTTAACCATTAAGTTCAATCAATAAAATTTTAGACCTTTTGTCTCTCGGTTTTCCCCACTTGCATTGCACATACACAATTATTCACTCAACTGTTAGTTTTTCAACAAAATGAATCCTAATAAGCAACTCCACCATCTAAATATCTAGAGCAAACTAGATCTTTTAGTTGCAATGTCAACAGACCCAAAGCAGTCAATTTGCAGTATAGGGTTGTTTATAAATGTAATGGCCAAGTTGATAGTAGATTTATTTGGCACAAGTTATAGCTCTTCTAGGAGTTCTTGGCCACATATTTTGTCACAACTTGCGTTAGTGTCAACTTTTTATTGAATTATATTGCTTACGTGTGAGTCCACCACTGATACTTAGTGAAAAATAATCTCAATCATTGCTTGAAAAGTAATTCCAATCATTGCTTAGCACGTAGTCACCATCTAAGCAATTTTTTGGTTCTTTATATTTTGTAGCTCTAGCATTTTCTTTTGTGTATTGGGGTGAGAGAGGGGGATATGCACCAAAACAATACTAATCTATAAATACTATATAACCAAAGCCTTGCAATTTTCCACTTATTTATAAAAACAAAATTATTTTATTTTTTAAATATAACCTTTGAAGAACAAAATAAAAAAACTCGACTACTAGCAAACGATCCACACACAGTAAACCTCCTTCTCTCCCACTCCAATCTTCCTTCATACAATCACTCCTCTCTTCACGCTACCCCTATCTATTTCTCTCTTTTGTTTTATCATGGCTCAAATGTGGAGCATTCTTTAAATAAATAAATAAATCGTGGAATGGAAATGTTGAGATATGGCTCGAAAAACCTGAAGATGTGAAAGTAATACAAGTACTGCAAAAACTACCATAGGATACATATGGATTTTTTTTAATCAAAAAAAAAAAATTATGCTCCATAAACCCTAAACCTAAAATCGTTGTAGCAACTTCTCCTCTCTCAAAACCGGATGGTCAAGTTGGAGTTATTGTGTTGTGGTAAGGGAGTAGCCTTTCTATTTAGGAGTCCTTATTTTTCAATTTGCATGAAACAACGTTGTAGTTCTAGTACAAATCCAGCCATGTAATATTTTCCATGATTATCAAAGACTTTAGCCAAAACTCGTCTTTGGAGGTTGGTGTTATCTTCAAAATATATACTGGTGTTTTGCTTAATTTTCACCATATTTGATGTTTACTGTCATATTGTGCGAGAGTGAAGGTTAATTAATTATTTGTGGTTCATGTTTGAATAAAAGAGAGAGGGGGGGGGGGGGGGGTGTGTTTAGTTTTGTTGTTTCTTTCCTCTCCTCCAATTCTCATCTTTAATATAATTTTTTATTTATTTATTTGCTAGGTTATAAAGTGAATATATATGTATGAGAAATTTGGTTTGTTTTCCTATGATCTCACCAAATTCATGGAAATGAAACTCTAAACTGTAACAACAGTTTGGGGTAGGTATGGAATAGTGATTATTAGCATTTGGAATTTTGGATGCGTTACAGTCTTTTATTGTTGGGAAATTTCGACCCCGGTTGATAGAATTAACAAATTTTAAACCCAAGTTGTTAATTAAATTAATTATGAATAAAACTTGTTAAAACAAACAAACATCAATATAATGTCAATATCACATGCAGCGGAAAAAATAAATAAGACAAAATATGATGACACAGGAAAACCAATAAAACAAACTAGTTTCACTGTAAAAAACCTAGGGGGAACCTCCCCAAAAATTAATTCACTATAGTAAAGAGAAGTTTCAGATCTAGTACAAAACCTTTGTCCCTAGATTTTATAATCCTCGTAGATGAATTTACAGTAAAAACTTTTTATCGCTTTAGAACCTCTGAACTCTTCAATATATGAACGTCACCCTTTGATGCATGAATCCTAGTATGTGACTCACTCACCAACTTAAGGAAGAAGAATGTTGGCTGCAAAGTTCTTCACTTCATCAACAATGAAGATCAAGAAACACTTGGTTACAAAACCTAAGACGCAAAGACACAGTAGTTTCTTTCAGAAAGAATAAGGCATCGGTCATCTTTTTCATATGTTCTCCCTATATTCTCTTATGTGACGGCCTTTAAAATTAGCTTTAAATATGTCTAGGGTTGTGAGAAAAGAAATTCTACGCATACATGTCAGCATGGGCTGAAAATTAGATCTAAAAATCTGAATTTTGTAATTCTCAATAGATAAAATCTGTCGAGAGCTGTCGGGAATTTGTCTCGCTTTAATGAACAGCCCTCTTTCATTTTTTTCTTAGTCCAATCTTCATGGTTTTAATACTTGGCGTGAACAACATGTTTCTTGAAGTATTAAACACATCCTAGATCTACCCAATTACAAGTAAAATGCGTTTTGTCAAAAAATTAGCCAACTACATAAAATATGCCCTTAACACTTATAACATCTTTCTTGAGAAATCAAAAGGCATATATTACACCTTTATCCAAAGTCTATTTATGCTCTTGACATCAAACTTTTAAGAATTGCAAGTTTTGATATATAACTATTAGATTTTTCCAATGAGGATCTTCACTTGGAAATATTGAATTGCATATTTTAAGTTTGAAGTTACAAAATTAGGTAAGGTTGACAGATAAATTTAATTAAAAAAAAAATCAAATTATATATAGATGCGCAGTGGGTACCTGAATTTTTTATTTTCAAGGCTTACATTAATTAGGTTGGGTTTTTTGGGGAAGGTGTTTGGAAATTCTTTTATGTATTATTATAGAAGAATGAATTTTTAATGAGAAAATTTACTACTTTGGTTTGTGATATACAAATTTCCATAACTTAAGGGCAGTTTTTGGTGTTCTTTTTATGTTAGAATATGTTCATGAACTTTGAGGTTTGTTAGATTTGTTATTGAAGTTTGTGAAATTTTTTGAATTATACTATTTTTTCTTTCATTTGTTGTCATTAGAAGAAAAAGTCCACTAAGAGGGATGAATTGCACCTCTATAGATTTGAATTTGATTTAAATTATGAGATATATAATTTATTAGTAACTCCTCTTTTATTGTTAAATATGATCAAGAATCGAGTTATGATCAATGTGATTGACCAGGAATTTAAATTTATTTTGTACTCAATTGAAAAATATAAGTGGTGCTCTCTCTCTAAAAAAAAATGGCTAATTCAATTTAATTTCTAGACAGTTTCCTACTGATTTAGATTGTACTTAAAATTGCAAAATATTTAGTAATGTATAGATCCTATGAAGTTAAATGTGCAACTATTATGTGCCTCCCTCCAAGGTAATATATGGACTTAACTGAAGTTTTACATGATGAATAATGTTTTTTTTAATGCATTGTGGTAACATGGTTGAGATTTCTATGCAAACTACAAATAGAGTAAATGCTACAAGAAATATTTTTATTCATGTTTGACATCAAAGTATCTTGATATTTGAAAATATGCAAATGAAAATGTGGATCATTTATGTTTCATTTTGAAATTTGATGTTTAGGAGGCGATAATTATGTTTGTCATGTCTTCCATCATGTTGTGAAAATCTATTAATTGTTTTTGTGGAAATGAATAGTATGAGAGCAAAATTAGTAGTATGTATTTGTTTCATCTTATAAAAAATGACATAGTGATTGTTTGGATTGCATTTCAGCAATGTGTTTTACGTCTGCGCTCGTTTTTTTTTTTTTTTTTTTGAGCCGTGATTTTTTACTTTTCTGTGTGAACAATACACACCAGTGGGTCCCGTGCACTGTTCATAGACCCACAAACCTCACTTTTCAGCAATTTTTTTTATTAAAAATGGGTCTCACAACATTATTCATACATTTAAAAATTATTTTACTTCAGAGTTTTCAATTTTCAATAATAAGCTGTATTCAAACGGACCCATAATATGGTTATTTCTCATTTTATATATATGTATATATAAATATAAAGTGCTTTGTCATATAAAAAGTTAACTCATTTATAATTATCTAGTGCATCGCATGGTCTAGCGACTAGTTGAATCTATAACCATATCCAACTAAAGACTCAAAAGTTGTAAAACAGACAACCAGCAATACTACTCAACAACCAAACATGAGATTATGGAGAAATATGATAATTACATTAATATATAAATTATTTGTTTGTTTTACAACTTTGCAACGCATCCAAGGCTCTTTGTAGGCTACGTACAATCTCAGTCATTGAGGGGCGATTTCGATCTTCTAGACTTACACAATGCAATGCTAGGTTCCCAACATATGCCACTGCCGCTAATTCAAACGGGATAGGTGGTGGTACTTCTGGGTCCAAAACCTTGTGAATTTCATCTTAGGCAATGTATGGCACTACAAAATCAACTATACTTCGTGGCTCACCACTTTCATCTCTATGAAGTGCCTTGTATCCAGACAAAATTTCTAGCAATACTACTCCAAAACTGTAAACATCACTTTTGGCTGTTAACAACTGAAGCTTATAATACTCGGGGTCCACACTGCCTGCCCTACCTGCCCCAAGAATTGAAAGGTATGACATAAAAGATGGGCCAAAATCAGATACTTTGGCAGTCCACGTGGCATCTAGTAATATGTTAGAAGATTTGATGTCACGGTGTACGACTGGCGGTACTGCATATGCATGCAGATACAAAATGCCTTTAGCTGCGTCTAGTGCCACTTTAATCCGGGCAACCCATGATATTAGAGGAGTACTTTGAAGCTTATGAAGATGGTCATGAAGGGTACCATTTTCAATGTATTCGTAGACCACTATGCGCACGTTACGATCCTCACAAAATCCCAATAAGCGAACAAGATTCTTGTGATTAAGGCGGGACAAATCTTCGGATTCATTCTTTATAGCATTTTTATTGTCCTTGAGCTTGGTCACGTATGGTGTAGACATTGATAGTTGAGCACGCTTAATAGCCACTACTTGGCCATCATCTAAAGTGGCACGCTAGACTGAGCTAAAACTACCTGTTCCAATCTTGTGATCATCCAAGAAGTTGTGAGTGGCTTCAAGTAGCATTTGCAAACTAAATTCCGTTAAGTCTCTGAAGCTTGTAGTTATGATTGTGCGTCTAGGCTCAGATCTATTTGTAAGTGACTTGGCTGTGGAAAAGAACAACAATATTGAGATGTTCAGTTAGAATTTGAACTATTACTACTCTTTGGCTTAAGAAACTCAATCAAGTCTTTGAAGGTTGCTATTTGGACTCTGCGGTTAGGCCTTGCTGATATGGAAGGATCAGTCAGAATCATTATTTCATAATTTTTAGAGCTACTACTTTCTGTTTTAGACCCGGCTGGTGGGAATAGTGACACTATGGAATTGGAGAATTGTGCACGAGGTGATTGGTTTGACTCTGAACAACTACCGTCAGTCTCAGTCTCAAACATGATGGGTGGGAAGATTAATGGAATGGAAAAACTTATTGGTCCATTAGGTAGTGGAAAGAAGTGTGAAAATGAGGAGGTTTTAGTAATGGAAGGTGTAAAGACACAATTCGAACTCCCGATCCACAATCAAAAGGGAAAGGGCTTGAAAGACCTTTTTACAATAAATTTGTAGAGAGTGAGCTTGATATTTAGATTTCAAAGGTGGTTTAAACAACAAAGAAAGAAAAGGCTTTAGTCCCAATAGCACAAATAAGGAGTTATCTGTAATAATATGAATGAAAGCTCTTCCTCGGACATAATCCGAGGATAGTTTATAATATTACTTCTTAAGGTCGATTACAATGGTTTATATTATTCTTTTTTCTTTCTCCAAGAAAAGCCCCCTCCTCTTCTGAAGGTCTTTTCTCTTATTTATACTCCCTCTTCCTTCTATTCTCATCTTCCACCTTATGGTTATAACATTGGTTTTAGATACTTGTCCCATCAAATTTTCCTGAAGTCCTCTAGGATCAGGGACCAAGTTCCAAACCTCATGCTCAGGTCCTATTTCTCTATTAATGTAGTCAGTATATCAATTGCAGAGTCTTTAATGTATGGGCAGTGGTAGCAGCTTTACCTTAGATATTTCACCGCCCTTTCTATTGTCCTCCACGTGTACCGTGTCTTCCTGTAGCCATAGAAATCTCTATAACATACCCTGGAGATATTAAACATCTCTTCCTATGACCTCGGCTTTACTATCTAGGACAAAGCTTTCCTCGGACATAATTTGTCCACACGTTATCACATCTTCCCCTAGCCTTTTCTTTACAATTTACATTCATGTACCCCTAGCTCATTTGATGTCCTCGGATTGGGTTTTTAGCCCAAGAGATTTTTTGGGCCATGCTTTATAAATTACTGGGCCCAATGTCCCTACAGAAAGATTTGTATTATTATCTCATAATTTTCGGTACTGTCTATTGGAGACTTGGCTGGTGGGAAGAATGACACTATGGAATTGGAATTATGAGTGAATTTTGGATATGTTTCGTTGGATCCAGGAATACTATCACTTTTAGTATCTGAGTGGTTGGCTGGGAAAATTGATGGAATGGAAATAGGGGAGTTTGGATTTGTTCCATTCCATATACAACTGAAACTGCCTGATGACTCTAACATGGCTGATGGGAAAAATGAGTACTATACTAGTGTACTACCACGGTCCGAGTTGTTGGCAACAACTTCTGCAACCAAAAATTACGAAATACAGAAATGTTTAAAATTGGAATTATATAGTATTTAGTCACTAATTGTCTGACTCAAAAACTTACCTGAATCAGCTTAGTGCTTCCTCATACTGATATTGGACAGAAAATTTGGGAGATTAAGAGCGAAAGAATTACGTATGAAAATGATGTGTTGTGTTGGTGTTCATAATTTATAAGAATTTGGAAGTTTCAGTGAAGATACTTTCTCATGAACTCTCGCATTCCTTTCGGCGTGACTGACTAGAACAAGGGTCAAGTTCTCTTTACAAAGAAATAAAAATAAGAAGAGGAAGTTTCCTTGCATTTGGTAGCTCTATTTGTGAGTCGAAAATTGTGACTTTTGCATCTTTGGCTAATTTTCTTGCCGGGAGCATTTACATCTTGTTCTATTTATACCAGAGATTTATTTATTTATTTATTATTTTTTTAGCAGAATATTTATGCCAAAGATTGACTGTAATATCATATCATATTATATATTTTATATATAATTACAAAAGACAAATTTATAAAATCTGAATGATTGAAAAAATGATTTCATTAATTAGAAACTAATTACAACCAACTATTTATATAGTTATGAGAAGAAGAATCTATAGCCTAACAAACTCAGAGTAAATGAAAAGAGAAAGATCCTATCCTAAGTAAACCAACACGTGTGTATAACTAACTCTTACACATGCTGTTTAGGAGCTCCGACAACCATTTATGCTCCCAAATATTGATAGATTCCCCATTCCCCACTCTCCACACCGCCCCTTTATTGATGACATCCCTCGCTTGTAAAATATTCCTCCAAGCAAAAGAATATCGTGGATTGACCGGCACTTCCAAAATGCTACTATTGGGGAAATATTTTGCGCTAAAGACCTTATACAGTAAAGACTCTTTGTGATGTATTAGCCACCAAACTTGCTTCGTAAGAAGAGCATTGTTAAAGTTCTGCAAATCTCTAAAACCCATTCCACCCACATACTTAGACGAACAAAGATCACTCCACTTCACCCAAGGGATTTTTTTTTTGTCTCTCCTTGCCCCTACCAAACTTCCGAATCATTGCTTCAATGTCTTTGCATTAACCAACAGGTAATCTAAACACACTCATAGAGTAGGTAGGTATAGATTGGACAACTACTTTTATCATAACTTCCTTTCCAGCCTGAGACAGTAGCTTCTTGTTGTGAAATTTTAAAATACTCGCAAGTGTACGAACTGTACTGAAGTATAGTTTGACAAAAACGAGGTCCAACCCACAGGGATTTGAATGAATGTAGGAAAATTAATTAAATCTTAACCAAATTAATCCTAATCTAGTTTAATAAAACTAAATAAACTAAGCAAATAATCAAATTAAGCAAATAGTTAAACTAAGCAAAAGATATAAAGCAATAAAAAGATGTAAACAATCAAGGGAAAGGAATTAAGGTTTTGGAATCCACTTTGTAAGTCATATCAGCATATATTTATGATCATTAATTTTTCCCAACTCACTACATGATAATCTAGAAATCAATCATGCTATCATGAAAAACATCGTCATTAAAACTTATGTTTAAAAATCCAAAAGCATGTTCTTCTTCGCTTCTTAAGTATAAAATCAAATCATCAATTGTATCCGTAGCCAAACAAATCACAAGATATATCTAATTCTAAAAATCCAATCATAAATTGTATCCATTGACTGAAAAATCACAAGTGATATATAATTTTATAATCAAGAATTAATAAACCAAGCATTCAACTAATTAAGATAAATCCTAAATCATGAGAAAAACATGATTGAACTCATATCTAGAATCTCATCTTAATCAATTAATATGAAGCAAGAACAATTTAAATCATTAAAGAACTACTATTGTGGGAAAAATCAAATCACATAAATATTATTGATAATCCTTAACAAGGTTTCATCCTCAACCCTAATTATAAATTTAGCTACTCATAATAATTAAAATAAAACACAAGAATAAAATACTAAACATTAAACTAGGCAAATAATATAGAGAAACAAATAGTCACAATGCTATCATGGAGAAAAGCTACAAAGAAGCCACATGCGGCTGCCTCTTGCTCCAATTTTCAGTTTTGCATCTCAGCCCTAGTACTCCCTCTCTGAATTTTGCCCTAAAGATCCTTTAAATAGGTCAAGAAATCTCATTACAAGTTGAATTCCCGTTTGAGGAAAATCCCAGATTTTTAGGCTTCACTTAACCGACAATTTAGGCCCATTTAATGTCAGAATTCGGACTTTTGGTAAACTAAAAAGTTGTAGCCCTTTAAGTTAAATTTCCAGCCCAACTTAAATCATCTCAATTAGACATATGACCCGAAAGTTATGCTAAAAATACTAACTAATGTGCAGGCTAGAATCCTAATCCGAATCGAACTTGGATTTGATGCAAATTTCCTTTGATTCCTTACTCCAATTGGACTTAAATTTCATTGGGTTGGCCTTCTTTAACTTCATCATGGCCCTTGTGAATGTGAAGTCCATTAGCATTCTTCTTTGCACAAATCCACTTATTTAATTTCATTCTCTTACAAAAGACAAATTCACGCAATAAGATTCAATTAAGCACAAAATTGATTATTCACCATTATTCCAAAACCAAATATAAAATGCATGAATTACCTCAAAATAAGTATGATAATGCTTTCTAACAATGATATAAATATGCAAAATTAAGCTATTATCAATGCACATCGCTTCTCTTTCCACCCTTGCATTTTTGCCCAAATCCGCTTCTTTATTTGCATGCTTTTTTCCCTCTACCAACAAAGGAGGGCAGCCCCAAATACTTCTCGTAGTGCTGAATGGCAGGGACACGCAGAGACAGCTTTATAGACTCCATAGTCTGAGTATCAATATTCTTACTAAAAAAGAGAGTAGTTTTACTCTTGTTAATCATTTGACCCAAAGCTTCTTCATAGAAACCCAACAGCTCTTGAATTTTTTCATGTGAAGGATTTGTTTGAGGCAGGTAGTAGGGTATGGGATCCGGGCTTGGTGCAATGACTGTTTCTGCCTTGGGAGGCTGATCTGATCTGCAAAATTCCAGTGGGTGAGGATTCCGTTGCTGACTTGCTGACCTGGCCTCTCACTCCTACTGGGGATTATAGCATACGGAGTGCCTACCGTATGTTGGAATCTTCTGTTAGAAGTGTCATTCTGGGGTCATCTTCAGTGGATGGGTAGAGCAAGGTTTGGAAGAAAATATGGAAGATCAAAACCCCGAATCGGATCCGACATTTCATTTGGAGAGCTGCCTGTGACTCTTTACCTACCAAGCAAAACCTCCAACATTACCATGTGCCTGTAGAAGCTTTCTGTCCTACTTGTGATGAGCACTTAGAGTCCATCCTTCATTGTTTGTGGTTGTGCGAGCATGCCTAGGTAGTATGGAAGTCTAATTTTATTTTTGCTCAGTTGTACAAGAAGCAGTATAGAAATTTTTTTGATTTATTGGAGGAAGTTTTGGACAAGGCTTCAGGATTTTAGATTGCTCTGTTCTCGACGATCTCTTGGTGTTTGTGGCAGAGGCGAAACAGGTTAAGGGAGAATCAACCCACTTGGCCGCTGTTGGAGCTGGGTGAGAGGGCTATCACTTTGGTTCAGGAATTCTTGGACCTGTATAAGCCAGTTGTGTTGCCAAGAGGTCCTGGGGTCCAGGTGGGTTGTTCTCGTCCTCCAGTGGGTGCCTTCAAGGTGAACTATGACGCTGCTGGTTTGAGAATTTGGGTAGTGCAGGCATTTGGAGTGGCAATTAGAGATTCAGATAGGGAGATGATTGTGGCTTTATCTCAGAGAATTCCACTTCTTTTTTTTCTGTGGAAATGGAAGAAGCTTTGGCTGCTCGTCATGCTCTGCTTTTTGCGCAAGAACTAAGCCTCTCTAAAGTTGTGATGGAAGGTGATTGCCTCCAGAAGGTTTTAGCTCTGAATTCCTCGGTCTGCTAGAACACGTTATATGGGAATGTGGTTAAGGAAACCCGTCATCAAGCTGGTTTGTTTCATTTTTGTAGTTTCTCTCATGTGCGGTAGGGTGGGAATAAGTTAGCCCACAGCCTCGCTAGAAGAGCAGATTCATATGCAGGTTTAGATGTTTGGGTAGAAGATCTACCCTTTGAGTTGGAGAGTGTATTCCAATCTAATTATCTTAATTTATAAGAGCTTACATTTTTATAAAAATAAAAAAATAAAAAACTCTCACACATGCTGCTAATTACTGACATTTAAATACACTGCTAAAACTACATGTAGTTTTACATTCGCACATCTAAACTACTTGTCAT
This sequence comes from Castanea mollissima, assembly GCA_014183005.1. Classification (NCBI taxonomy): domain Eukaryota; kingdom Viridiplantae; phylum Streptophyta; class Magnoliopsida; order Fagales; family Fagaceae; genus Castanea; species Castanea mollissima. The sequence continues at coordinate 537,601 of JACAVU010000003.1, read as the reverse complement.
TTTTAACTGAGACAACTTTCTTCTTCTGCTCTACATCTCTACTACTATCTTTCTTCTTCTTCTTCTTCACTTTGATGACTTGCTTTGCTTGAGTAGAGCTTTGTTCTTCATTACTTCAATTTTGACCTTTGACAACTTAATAAAATTCACAAGGATAAATTCCATCCACACCCTTTGAAGTTTGGGCTAATGCCAACCAGGTCCAAAACTTTTTCAAACTAACCAATTTGATCCTTGAAGCCAACTTAGTCTCTAAAATAGTGGAGAAAAAATAACTAATTGTTTAAGAACTAAGTTGGTTTTATGGACCAAATTGGCTAGTTTTGAAAATTCTTGGACCTGATTGGCATTAACCAAAACCAAAATTCTTGGACCTGTTTGTTAGTGGAATTTCCCAATTCACAATCCCCTCTCATTATGGCATGTGACATGTCAAATGTACTTGGTTAAGTATTCATATAGAAACATTTAAACAAACATCCTTTGTTTCATGAAAAAAAGTCAAAAACATTGAAGAGTTCCATGGACAATCCCCATTGCAAGGATCAGTCGGAATTATTATTTCATAATTTTTGGAGCTACTATTATCTATTTGAGACCCGGCTAGTGGGAATAGTGACACTATGGAATTAGAGAATTATGCACAAGGTGATTGGTTAAACTCTGAACAACTACCGTCAGTCTCAGCCTCAGACATGGTGGGTGGGAAGATTAATGGAATGGAAAAACTTGTTGATCCATTAGGCTGGAATGCACTGATGTGGCTACAGGGATGCTACTCCCGCACCCAACACAAGGTGTGGTGGGTGATGCCGCTGCATGCCGCGTCGAAATTTTATTTTTTTTCATTTCTTGATATGCACCAATTCACACTGATTCAGGCCGATTCGGGTCTAATCGGATCGTATCACCCAAAACCCAGCCGATTCAGGCTTACCCCCAAGTCCCAAGCTAACTCAAGTATCAAAGCTTTCATTCTCACCCTCCATTATACTCTCACATGCTCTATTACTCATTGTGATCTAATTTTTGTCAAATTATTTGTAGGTTAAATTGAAATTGTTGAATTTTCAATGGATAAAGTTACTAGCACAAAAACTTCACCTTCATTAGATGAGGAAGAAATGCCAAAGGATGAAGCTCCTCTTTGGCAGTATGTGACTAAATTGGAAAAACCACCACATTATACTTCTAAATCAGGTGGAAACAAACATTTTAAGCGTAATTGTTGTTGTGGAATTTTTTTGGGGTCTTATTCTAAAGTTAAGGCTCATTTATTAAAAATTAGTAACGAAGGTATTAGAGCATGCGTTAAAGTGACACTGAGCCATAGATTGGAAATGCAGAGAATGTATGATCAGGTTGAGAATGATAAGTTAGAGAGAGAACGCAGAAGTTAAATTCCCTTACCCCATCTCTCCCAAGGTGTGGTCCTATTCCCTCATTTCAAAGACAGGAAGGGAGTGGTAGTACAAATCCGGTTGATGGTAAGGGGAGGAAGGTGATTGCAAATTCTCCTTTGGAGAAAGCATTCCAAAATAATGCTAGACACGAATTGGATAGTAGAATTGTTAGGATGTTTTATACCGGTGGGCTTCCATTTCACTTTGTAAGGAACCCAAATTATCATAGTACCTATAATATTCTGAGTTATATTCCTCCAGGATACAATGCTTTGAGAATAACACTTTTCCAAAAAAAAAAGAGCTAACGTTGAAAGACTTTTGAAAGACTTTTGAAACCAATTAAGGACTTTTGGCTTGCAAATGGTGTAAGTATAGTTCTTGATGGATGGTCAGATCCACAAAGGAGGCCTCTTATTAATATTATGGCTTCATCAGATGGGGGTCTAGTGTTTATAAAGGCAATTGATGGGTCAAGTGAGTTCAAAGAAAAACATTTTATTGTTGGGGTGTTGAAGGATGCCATAAAAGAGATTGGACATGAAAAAGTTGTCCAAGTCATCATTGATTATGCTACTGTAATGAAGTCTGTTGAAGTTTTTATTAAAGGTGAATGTCTCAAAATATTTTGTACACCATGTGTAATACCCCGCATATTATTTATTTATTTAAGGTTATTACTTTTTCTTTTAAATGTAGTTGATGGGCCATAGGTATTCTTTTGCCCACCAATATCATTTGAACACTCTCAATATCATTTGAATCGTCAAGTAAAGAAACAAATCGATGGTAGGAAGCACAAACACATCATATAACATGCTGTACCCATTTGTACCAGTGTCATACCCACTGAGTGACGTTATAATTTATTAGAAATTTCTTGTATCCCCATGTCGTACCTGAACCCATGTCTGTGCTTCCTGGCAATTATGGCAAGTTTTAATCATTTTACAATTTTTACCGCTACCTCAATTCATTAGAACTACTCTAATTTCTAGAAATTTCAAACTCTCACACAGACACATCCTTTAAAAATAGCAATTACATATGCATAAAGTGAAGCTGAAATAAATAACAGATGCGATTCTTTTTTTTCTTTTTTTTTTTAAAGGAAAATTAATGCAATTTCTTAATCTGCGACAGCTAGAAAGACTAAAACAGCAGCATGAAATTAAAAGAAAAAGTCAATGATTTAAAAGAATGCCTATGGTGTTAATGACTTATATATAAGTCAATGATTTTGCCCACCGTTTTCATTGCCCATTGGGAGACATATTGCCCACCGTTTTCATTGAGGTTGTACGCTGTTAAACCCAGTAAGGTTATATATTAAATCTTGGAATCGGCTTCTATGTGTATGGCTCTCATGTTGTCCACTATGGCTCCCTAGAACAAGTGAATATTGCCATCATGTTTTCTTTCGGATTTGTATATATATTAAGTCCTTTTAGTTTTGCCACGTTGTCTTTGGTAATATGTTTAATGTTTCTTTGATATATATATATATATATATATATTATGATGGTTTAACATTTTCTCTGGGGTTTTATATTAAATCCTAGATCAATGATATTTTGGCTACTGTCTTCCTCATGGCTACTGTCCCTAGAAACTTTAATTTAGTATTAAAAGTGTTATTAGTTTAGCAAAGTATTTTTCTAGTGAGTCAGTTTATATAATTCGATAAGTTTTATATTTTGTGGAGAATATAAAGTTATTTCCATGATTGATTATAGGTCCTATTTAAGTGTGTTTTGAGGCTTTTTGGAGGTTGTTTCGGCTGGACTTTCAAAGTGATTCACGTGCTATAAATAATTATGCATAATATGCACAAGTTTTGTTCTTTAGGTTCTTAAAAGTTAAAGATTTTAAAAAGTTATATTTTTAAGCTTACGTTTTAAAAGTTTATCGAAAAGCATTTTTACACTATTGAAAGAGAAATTTCAAATTTTAAATAATGTTTTAAAGAGAAACTTTGAATTTTAAATAACGTCTTGAACATCCAAATCTCATTTAAGAGATGATTTCTAAACTAAACTATTTTCAGAAAAGAATTGAGTTTCAATGTAAGTTTTTTTTTTTAAAAAAAAATTCTTATTCTTTAAATTTGTTAAAACCTAGTGAGTTCAAAGTCATATTCTTATTCTCCAAATGGTATTTAAAATGTTTCTTTTAGCCAATTAAATTTTCAGATTTACTCAAGAATTGTAAAATATTTATATAAACTCCTCAGTTCCTATTCGTTCCCTAAGAGAGTCAAGCATCCTTTGATTTATGTTTCAATTTAATATTGAGATATTTGATATGCCTTTATTGTTGGAATAATTGTTAATATTAAGAAAATTATTCTATGTCGTATAAACTTTGCTTTTTGTGATATGTGACTCAAAATAAGTGTTTTTAGAATTGATCAATTATATGTGTAAGCCCGCTCATAGGGTTGTATGTGAGAATAAATGTTGATTCCTCACCAGCAGGGGTTAAATGTTAGTATCCGCTCACAGGATTGTATGTAAGAATATGTGATATATGTATATGTGACATTATGGTCTAATCAATTATCTATATGTGTTTTCGAATGATTTTAAGGTGTGATTATGTATGTATTATTAAGTGATTCTTTATATGTTTTAGAATAATTATATTTGATATCTTTGAATGAGTTAGTGAAAAATCAAAATACTTATGCTTTGCTTGACTCTATCCTATTGTGTATTGTGTATAATTGCTTACTGGATGTGTGGCTCACCCCATCAATTACAATTTTCAGATTAAAGTTTAGTTGGGGAATAGAACATTTGGATTGCTTCGTAAAGTGCAGGGTAGAGCTTGGAAGTTTTTAGGTGAAGTCAATAATACTGGAAGTCGTAAATGATTATTAGTTATTTTATTCCGCTTTAGACCTCATAGTATTTTGGAGATTATTTTAAATTGTGGATTTTAGTATTGTAAAAGATTTATTAAGAGCATTGTTTATTTGGAGTTTTATTGAACTATGTTTAAATTAATTATGTTTATTGAGTTATGTAAGATTAGCAAGTTAGTCATGCATTTAAATTCATGTTCCACGGATATGGGTCGTGACACCATGTGTTGTCCACACTCTCAATGTAGTTTTGAAGAATATTTGTGCAACAAAAAACACTGAAATGAATGAAGTTACATATAAGGAATGTAGTTGGATTACACGTATTGCTAATGATGCATCCTTTATATGTGTTTTTATCATAAACCATTCAATGAGGTTGGCAATGTTTAATAAATTTTGTCAATTAAAACTGCTTCAAATTGCTGATACTGGATTTTCTTTAGTTGTTGTAATGCTGAAAAGGTTGAAGTTGATAAAAAGATACCTTCAAGCCATGGCTATCAATGACCAATGGGCTTCTTATAGGGAGGATGAATTTGAAAATGCTCAAAAGGTGAAAGATATGATTCTAAGTGATCGTTAGTGAGATGTTATTGATTATATCCTTGAATTTGCAGCACCTATTTATGATATGCTATAAGCAGCTGACACAGATAGGCCTTGTTTTCATCTTGTGTATGAAATGTGGGATTCAATGATAGAGAAGGTGAAGGCAATAATATATCATCATGAAGGCTTGGAAGATGATGAGTATCGCTCATTTTTTAATGTGGTGTATGATATACTCATTGATCGATGGACTAAAAATTGTACACCACAACATTGCTTGGCTCATTCCTTAAATCCTAAGTAAGTACTTTCATTTTATATTTTTCTCAGTTCCCCCTTCTAGTAAAACACACATTTCATCATCTATATTTGTTTTTTATCTTTAACTAGGTATTACTCCATTGAATGGCTTTTAGACAATCCAAAACGCATCGCTCCACATAAGGATCATGAAATTTCTATGGAAATGAGCAAGTGTTTGGAGTGATACTTTGAAGATGAGAATGAATTAAGGGTGGTGAAAATTGAGTTTACTGCATTTTCAAGAGGGAGGTTTCCTTCACTAGATACCTTGACAGATAGGTGGGCCTTACAACCTTTGGTTTGGTGGCAATACCATGACTCCTTATTACCAACACTTCAAAACCCTTGCCCATAAACTTCTTGGACAACCTTGTTCATCCTTATGTGCTGAGAGGAATATGAGCACATACAAATTCATTCATTCCTTAAAAACAAACAAAATGGCTCCTGCATGTGCTGAGGATTTGGTATATGTGCATTCTAATCTTTGACTCTTGTTAAGGCACAATGATGAGTACGTAAATGCAGCAACAAAGGTATGAGATATTGCAGGAGACTCTTAGAATGACAATGACATGCATGGAGGAGCTGAAATTCTTGAGAATGTTACCCTTACACTTAATGAGCCAAAGTTGAAGGCCATGGTTATTGGGAATACTAGCAGTAGTGTTACTACTAGTGAAAATGGAGTTCGAAGTGAAGCTATTTATCTTGATAATGATGATGAAGGTTGTATTTGATTGTCTTGTTGATTATCTTTTATTTTGTTTTAGTTTCAAACTTGTGGGTGGTATCTAATTTCCGAACATCATGAAATATTTTAGTTTCAAACTTGTGGTTGTATTTAATTTATGAACATCACGTTTTAGTTATTATCTACTATTACTCTTAAATTTAGTATATGTTTATATAATGTGAAAGATTATGCTTAACAATATATAGAAAATAAAAATAAAAATATTTTAAATAATTTTTTACTCGCCACACCCCACCACTCCTGCTCCTTATTTTTTCAAAAATTGCCGAGTCTTGCACCCAAACCCGTACCCGAATCCGAAAATGCACCCGCACCCGAATCTAGAAACGCACCCATGCTTCATACCCATTACATAGTGGAAAGAAGTGTGAACATGAGGAGGTTTTAATAATGGAAGGATTTGTAATTATTTTCTCATAATTTTTGGGACTGTCTGTTGGAGACCTAGGTGGTGGGAAGAATGACACTATGGAATTGGAATTATGAGAGAATTTTGGATATGTTTCGCTGGATCCTGGAATACTATCACTTTCACTATCTGAGTGGTTCGCTGGGAAAATTGATGGAATGGGAATAGGGGAGTTTGGATTTGTTCCATTCCATATACAACTAAAACTGCCTGATGACTCTGACATGGCTGATGGGAAAAATAAGTAGTCTAAGAGGATAATAATAAGAAGAAGAAAAATAAAGGGAAAGAGTAAAAGGGGTATTAAGGTAGAGAGTTTGGGGAGATGAAAAGGTAAAGGGAATGAGAAAGGTTGGAGAAAGTGAGATGAGAAAATATAAATAATTTAATGATATGGAGGATCTCATCTTATTTCAATGCTGAACAAAATAAAATGATAAGAAAAAAAAAAGCAAAAATAAAAGATATAACAATAAACAATAAATTATCCAAATCGTGCTATGTAATAGAAATAATATTATTTTTTATATGCTATCTTTAATTCTTTATAATGCAATAATAGGAAAACATTTAACAATCAAAGAGAAAAGGAAAAAAAAAAAAAAAAAAAACCTTAAAACACAAAAATAAATCTCATCAACCCAAAAATTTATTAACCTAAAGTAGAGATGCAAAAAAAAAAAAAAAAAATCTACCGAAAAATTGAGAGAGAGAGAACGTTTTGTGAGGGAAAACTATGCAAAGAATGGAAGGGAGAATGACAAATTTATAGTAAAATGGTGTAAATAAGAAGAGACAAAATAAAGGAAGATGAAAGGAAAAATGAATAGTGATATTAAAGTAGAGGGTAGTGGGGAGATGAAAAGTGTAAGGTAAGGATAAAGGTTAGGAAAAGTGTAAATATTATAAAAAAAAAGTGAATATTAAAAAAAATTGGAAAATTGGAAAGAAAAAAAAAAAATAGTGACGTGAATGTTGACGTGGCTTAACTGGAACGTAGTAACAATAAATACTACTCTTCAACATTTAGATAAATATAAATATAGATTTGGAAGTTTCAGCAAAGATATTTTCTCATGGACTCTTGTGTTCCTTTCTGCGACTGACTAGAACAAGGGCCAAGCGAAAAAATAAAAATAAGAAAAGGAAGTTTCCCTGCGTTTGGTAGCTCTATTTGTAAGTAAAAAATTGTGACTTTTGCATCTTTGGCTAATTTACTTGCCGAGAGCATTCACATCTTGTTCTGCTTATGCAAGAGATTTGTTTTTATTTTATTTTTTTTAGCAGAATGTTTATGCCAGAGATTGACTGTAATATCATATCATATTATATATTTTATATATAATTAGTATATATAATTGCAAAAGACAAATTCTGACCTTTGACAGCTTGATAAAATTCACAATCCCCTCCCATTATGGCATGTGGCATATCAAATGCACCTGGTTAAGTATTCATATAGAAACATTTAAAACAAACATCCTTCCTTTCACGAAAAAAGTCAAAAACATTGAAGAGTTCCACGGTGTGTTCAACGGTGGTTCCTGCCGTCGTTGCTTCTTCTTCTTCTTCTTTTATCTTTTAATTTCCTTTTTTGTTCTCTCCATTTTCCAGCCCCAAATGACTTGAGTCACTCATTGCTTTATGTCACTTTGCTTTTTATTTTCGTTTGTTTACTCAAGATGTCAGATGTTGTGTTGAATAAAGGGCTGACACGTGAGGGTTGTAATTCCTGTAAGGGTTCACACGTGAAGTTTCTAACAAACAAAGCATAAACGAAATTAATTAATCAAAACCAAGCATTTGTTTAACAGTCATAATTTGGAAGGCACATTAGAAGAGACTATCACACATAATAATACAACACCAGCTTTTTACTTAAACACATGAAATATTATATTTATTAAGATATTATCCTTGTTAGGTTCTTAGACTTTAGGAAATAATGTATTAGAACTTCAATATGTATTATGTTGGCAAACCATAATCAAAACATAGAGTGTAGATTTAGGCTTGCTCAAGTATCGTTTTATGTAAAATTGGAATCGAGTGATTGTAGGATTTATTGGTCAAAATCTACAAGGCTCAATCGATCGAAAATTAGACTCGATCAATCGAATCTCGTGCAGGTTTAATTTTCTACAAAATTTCCAATTCAGCCCAAGCCCATGTGACATGTAGGGTTAAGATTTTTACATCACATATAAAAGGAAAAGCCCTAACTACGTTTTAGAAGTCTTTGAAATGTTGTGTGTTGAATCTTCTATGAGATCTAAAGGTGTTTATCTTCAGATACACACTTTGAACTATCAAGATCAAGATTTACATCAAGAACTTGATGGTTGCTTCAATTGCTGCATAAAGAACTTTAAAGAAGATCCTAAACCTTTGAGTAGAGTCTTAAAGTCACAAGTAGGAGAACTTGTAGTTGCTGCAAGTCACAAGTCACGTGGTCATGGTAGTAAGTTTTCTACACATGGTAGTAATAAGATGTTAGTGGTCTAAGTTCTATTATCAAAACTTCAATTCTTTCTTAGTGGATATGTTTTTACCTTGAGGATAGTTAGGTTAAATTCTCCCCAGATTTTTTACCCGTTAGGTTTTCCTTAAAATAAAAAAATTAAAAAAAAAAAAAAAACCGGTTAGGTTTTCCTAGGTTATCATGTCGTGGTTTTTTTTTCCGCATTATTTACATGATATGATATTATTGTGTTAACCTAAATCTGAATAATTTATCTAAGTGATCACTTGGCTAAATAATTAGGTTAAACAACTTGTGTTAAGGAGTCTAAAAACGAACAAGTGGTATCAGAGTGGGTTAGCTCTACTGTTTTAGATCTTTTGATCTAAGAGTTGATCCTTGACCCCTATTGTCATGGAACATGGTCACTCTCTTGTGATCCCTCCTCACTTTAATGGGAACAACTATGCTTATTGGAAAGTAAGGATGAAAGCCTTCCTGAAATCTATTGATGAGAGAGTATGGAATTCCGTTGAATATGGATGGGAGAAACCTACTACTCCTGTAAGTGAGTGGGGAACATCTCAAAAAAAGGTAGCAACTTTTAATAGCAAAGCCATGAATGATATTTTTAATGTTGTTTCTATGGAGGAATTCAAGAGAATCTCAAATGTTGAGGTTGCTCATACTGCATGGAATATTCTCCAAACTGTGCATGAAGGCACAAAGGCAGTTAAGATTAATAAGTTGCAGTAGTTAACAACTAGATTTAAAATCATTAAAATGACTAAGGATGAATGTTTTGATGAATTTTATACTAAACTTAATGATATTGTTAATTCTGCTTATAATTTGGGTGAATTTTTTGATTAACCTAAGATTGTTAGGAAGATTCTTAGATCCTTGACTGAGGACTTTAGACCCAAAGTGACTGTTATTACTAAAAGCAAGGATGTGGACTCTATCCCTATTGATAAGCTTGTAGGATCTCTCTAGTCCTATGAGCTAGACCTACTCAAAACAAACAAATCCAAATCAATGGCTCTTAAGTCAATTGATATCGTTGATAGGAATGGATTTGATGATGAACTCTCTTCTACAAAGATTGCTTATCTTGCCAAGAACTTTAGAACTTTCTTAGGAACAACAACAGAAGAGCAAGAGGCAAAAACAATGCTAAAATTAGGAATTTTAAGAAAAATGAAACAACTAAAGTTAATAATGCTGATAAATCAAAAGAAAAAATTGGTCAAATCTCTAGTAATTCACTAGGTCAACAATGTTTGGTTGTCAAGGGTATTGTCTTGTCAAATCTGAATGTCCTACTTTTTTGAGGTCAAAGGGTAAAGCTATGGCTGTAACCCTTAGTGATGAGGAAGTTTCTGATCACGAGTCTAATAATGATAAAGACGGAAACTTCTTTGCTTTTACAGCTACAGTTGTAGTTAATGAAACTAATGTGGTTGAAGAGAACCCTTTTGATGGAGAACTCTTTGAGTGTGTTGATTTACAAGAAGCTGTGCAAGGTTACTGCTAAGGATGCAATGAGTGTAGACTTAGGTCTAAAGAAGATTGCTAATCTTGAACTTGAAAAGAAGAACTTGTTACTGAATTTGTTTGATGCTAATTAATTGGTTAATAAGGTGAAGACTGAAAACATGATGTTGCTTGATAAGATTAAGAATCTAGAACTAGAATTATCTATTGCTAGAGCACAAACAAATAGGTTTGCTAGTAAACTTGATCATATGCTGAGTGTTTAGAAGTCTCCCTTGGATAAAACGGGTTTAGGTATTGTTGATAACATTTCTGTGTCTGAAGCTCATTCCACAAATTTTGTTCCTTCTACTGAACCACCTAAGATTGAGGTTGTCAAACCTATAGAAGTTACTCCTGTTCCTAGGAAGATTAAGGTTAATCTTAAAGAGTCTAAGCCTAAGAATCCTAACCTCCCTAAGGACAAGAAGCATGATAGACCTTTGTGGGTTTGTCATTTTTGTGGAAAGGCTGGGCATACTCGCCCAAACTATTTCAAGTTGCAAGCTGCAAAGCAAGCAAATAAGTTAAAAGTACCTGTGCCTCAAGCACAAGATTCTATGGTACTTATTGGTGAATTGGTAAAGGCTTTAAACCTTTTTATCAATCCTAGAGTTACTCATCATTCTAATATGAATAATAACTTCAAAACCAGAGTTGCATTTAAGAAGTTTGGATGCAAAAGGCTCAATCTAATTGAGTCTTTCTGACATGGTCCTTGTGCTTTATTTCATAATCCTTTGTGACCACTTTTCTTGAAGTTTTGTTTCTTCTTGCTCTTAGGATTTGCATTGCATTACATTCATGCATTTCATACTAAGTTGCTTTTGTTTGTTTCTTTTAAATAAATAAAAAAATTGGAAAGAGGAATGTGAAAGGGTATGTTTTGTATTACATATCTTGGATGTATAATCAAGGTTGGCCATATTATCTTTACATAACATGCTTTTGTACCTTGTTTAGCTTGGATGAGCTTTTTTTTTTTTTGCACTTTGCTGATTTTAGCTTTGTAATGCATGTTGTGTAAGAATTGTTTATAATTTTTTATCACATGATCTTGATTTTGAAGTCACATGCTTTTAATTGTTAGAACTAAAAAATCCTAAGAGAAAAGTATAAATAACTATCTCACCACTATTTACTAGTCAATCATGAACACCTTGGTGCATATCGTAAGATTTTGTGCTCTAAAAAATGTAGCACATGCACAAAAAGAAAATAAGGTGTAGCCTTGGAATAATAAATAAAATTTTGAAATAAAAATTGTGTGTACATTATAAGGCTAAAATAAAATCTTGAAATAAAAATGGTGTGTACATTATAAGGCTAAAATAAAATTACATTATTGTAAGCTTGTTTTGTAGGAGATGTGAAAATTATAGGATGTAACTGTTTAAGTGATAGTCACTTTCAAACTTATGTGATGAATAATGTAGAAATTGTGATTGATTACTATCTACATATCACCTCACATGAATCTCATGTTGTTATTAGTTGCACATACTACACAAGTTATTCTTTGCTAAACTTAGTACATGAAATTGTGTGTGTTTTTGGTTTGGCCATTCAAGACTATTTGTTCTTTGATTTTGATACAAAATATATTAATTGTTTTACTTTTGGGGAGAAAAAAATGTCATAATCTTGTTTTGGAAGATCTGGGTTGAAATCAAGTGATTTTTGAAAAAAAATTAAACTCATATTCATGCATTTCATTCATGAAATAAGTTGTTTTGAGTGTTTTCTGCATAAAACTCCTACTGTTTTTAAAAAATTCAAATTTTCTAGATTTTTGATCGATTGAGTTTGTTCTTCGACCGATTGAAAATGGCTTAAATATGTAAGCTTGGTTCTGCCTGGTTCGATTGGTACTTGATCAAACCAATATGATTTTTGATTGATTGAACCCAATTTTCGACCAATTGAATTTTTAAAATTTTTTGACAAATACCTTCTGCCTAGCTCAATTGGTACCTGATCAGTACTTGACCGATCGAGTTTCGAAAGAAGACTTTTTAAAAAAGGCTTTTCACTCACATGTTCTTCAAACATCTTCAAACATTCAAAGTCTTGTCCATCTTTTTCTTCTTTCTTTTCCTCGACCGATCCAATCTAAGGCTCTTGGCCGTTTTCTTCCTCTAATTTTTCAAGGGTTTTTGTCCTCAAGCTTTGGTAAGACCTTTATACCCATTCCTTTTCAATTTATTTATAAGTTTCATGCATTTTCATGCATTTTTCTTTTAAAATTTTGAACATAGGATTTTTGGGATTTTTGATTTTAGGGTTGTTTTTAATCATGTTTGATCATTGGGTTTTTGTTCTTACATGTTATAAACTTGATTCCCATGCATTAATTTGATCAATTTGGTGTTTTGAGAAAAATTGGAAATTCTAGGGTTTGGTATTTTTTGAAATTGGGAATTTTGTTTAATTGGGCTTAAATTGATGAAATTGACATGTAAAATTAATTAATTCATTATATGGTGGTTTCTAACTAGTGTAATGATTGATTGATTAATTTGAATTGGTTTTGAAATTGGATTTTTCAAAATTTGGGCTTTTTGAACTAAAACTCTTTGTTCAAGTCAATTGTGATAGGCCAAGAATATATTGACCACTTGTGATGAATTAACCAATTAATTAGCCAAGTTAATTTATTAATCCAACTAACATGCAATACGCATAGTAGTACAAACAAATCACCAACTAAGTTAAATGCAACTAAAATAAAGTTGACACAGTAATTTGTTTACGAATGGGGAAAACCTCCAAGGCAAAAATCCTACCGAGTGATTTTAAGGTTGTTAAGTTTATTTAGACCCCTTAAACCACAATTGGATTAACCTAGTTAACAAGCCAAGTTATTATTTAGTCCAAATTCCAAATCTAGGTTAACACAATCATATAATCATATCAATGTAAAGTGCAGAATATAAAAACACAAAGATATGATGACCCAAGAAAACCAAACCGGTAAAAAGCCTAGGGAGGATTTAACCTAGCTATCCTTAAGGTAAACCTGAATCAACTATGAAAGAATCGAAGTTGTACAATAGCGACTTAGACCACTAACATCCTATTGCTACCCACCAGTAGAACTTACTGACACGATCATGTGCAAGCTCCGAGATCACGGACTACTTCTTTCTTGGATTCTCCAAGAAGTACAAGCACCCCTACTTGTGTATTTTTAAGTTCTTATGGTAGCAACTGAACGATCATCAAGCTCTCGAATAAATCTCCTTTTTGATAATCCCAAGCTTGAGTGAAGGCAAGCACCTCTCAGATTTTACAAGAGATTCACACAAACAACAATATGAACAACAAGACTCTAGAGAGGTTTGCGTACAAAACCCTAGATACAAAAAAAGGCACACTGTTCTCTCTCTTAGAAACCTTTAAAAATGTGCTTAGGGTTTACTTTATATAGTGGGAGAAGTAGATCTGAAACCCTTATCCTAAATGATCTTGAACTGTGTTTGGGCCGACTTAAAATTTTGCAGAAAATTCCTGATGCACGACTCTTGATCGATTGAGTCTATTTTTCGATCGATTGAGCCGTATAGAAATAGAACAATAATTTTTTGCAACTACTTGATTCCAAACTTACATTAAACCAAACTTTGAGCAAGTATAAACCTAGACTAAATGTTTTGATCATGGTTTGCCAACATAATACATATTGAAATTTTAATACATTAGTCCCTAAGGTCTTAGAATCTAACAATCTCCCCCTTGGCAATCCGTGACAAAACACATCAAAAACATGAAATTCTCAAAGTTACAAAAAGCCCAATCAGATTTAAAGAAACACTAAACTCAATTCAACCTAACTACTATCTATCAGTTGCAAGTGTAGACAGTAGCACAACTGAATCAACCTGTATATTCCTAAAACACTCAACAAACTCATAAATGCATATGTGACAGAAAAACAGTAAAACAACAAATATGCAAACTAACTTTCCCCCTAAGTTAGATACATCAAAAACAATTTCAACTCCCCTTAAACAGAACATTCTTGTATTTTCCACACATATTCTCACATTTCATTTAAATCTCCCCCTTTTTGTGATGTATTGACAAAGATAACTCAAACAAAGAGTAACAACTCAAAAGAGAACAAGAGGAAATAGAGAATTAAGGGAACACAAAACAAGATAACTCTATAGAAAATAGAGACAACTCCCCCAATGAAGAGCAAAGGTTAAAAACAAGTTTCTCCCCCTATAAAAATAGGAAAACAAAACAAGTTTTGGGAAAAACAGTTTTGGGGAAAACATAGGAGGTGGGGAAAATAAAAAACACACAAACCTAACTTTAAAAAACTAAGTTGAGGATACACATGAAGAAAAATATTCTCTCTTTCAATAAATGCAAACTTAACACTATGTGACCCATAAACAGTTGCATGAGTAGAGAAAATCTTTACACATTGATTATCCATCATATTTCTTAAGAAAAATATTTTCTATAGTTCACACATAAAAATATCATATACTAGAATGTACAAAGGACTTAAAAATTAATCAATCAATTTTTAAATCAAGTTGAGTACCCAATTTAGCAAAGTGTATGCATGGTATGTGTGAAAACAATGAGAGATATGACTGCAAAACTGCAAGATGGATACAAAAATCAATGTAATGCATGTGAATCCTAAACACAAAGGATGGATGGAAAAACATTTGGTCAAATGCTTAAAAACTGAAAAATTTTTAGTTTTGATCGATCGAAGACCAATCGAGTCAGGCAGAACCTAACCAAAATTTTAACGCATTTTCGATCGGTCAAGAGAGTTTCGATCGATCAAAAATCTAGAAAAGACAAATTTTTGAAAAACAGAGCAGTTTAATGCAGAAACTCCTCAAAGCACAGTGTTTCACAAGTGAAATGCATGAGTATGAGCTTAAAAGTTTTTCAAAACACTTAAATTCAATCTAGATATTCCATATTTTGCATCAAATACCATAAAACACATAATCTTGGATGGCCAAACCAAATTCACACACAATATCATGTACCAAGTTTAACAAAGAGTAACTTATGAAATGTGTTCAACTAGCAAAAGCTTAAGATACATGTGAGGTGATATGTGAACAGAAATCAAGCACAATTTCTACAAAATCCATCATATACAATTAAAAAAGACTATCCCTTAAAGCATTACATCATATAACTCTCACATCTCTTAGAATAAAAGCTTGCAATCATGTAAGTTTCTTGATTTGCCTCATAATGTACACACAAATTTTATTTGATCAGAAACTTATTAAGGATTAGCCGGAATAATGTACACACCAATATTAATTTATTGAAATTATTAAAGTCCAATAATGTACACACCAATTTTAGCATTTAAACCGAGGGTACACCTTATGTTTTTTTTGTGCATGTGTTACACTTTCTTGAGCACAAAATCTTACGATATGTACTAAGGTGTTCATGATTGGCTAATAAACAGTGGTGAGATGGTTATTTATGCCTTTCTCATTAAGATCAAGTCCGACAATCAAACGCATGTGATTTCAAGATCAAGATCATGTGATCAAAAACTATAAACATCTTCCCACACAACATGCACTACAAAGCTCAAACTAGTAAAGTGCAATAGAAGAAGTTCATCCAAGCTAAACAAGGTACATAAACAAGTTATGTAAAAATAATATGGCCAACCTTGACTACACATCCATGATATGTAATACAAAACAAAAACAAAATCCTTTTGGTTTCAAAAAAAATTTATGACCAAAACTAAAAGCACACATTATGCTAAATGATTAAAAATGCAAATGAAATGCATGACAATACTTAACTAAGCTATAGAGGGTACACAAACAAAAAATGTCAATTCCTTAATTAACCTTTGAGTACATGTACTAACTAGTACATACTCACATAAAATCAGAAATAGCTTAGCACTTACATAACACATACTATTCAAGTTTCTCCACAATGTCAAGCATGTTCTGAATCAAGAGAGAGATATCATAATTCATGTAATCCTCAAGAAAAATAAAACAAGACTCAAAATAAAATATTTTTGTCTTTTTGAAATTTTTCAATATTTCTGGATTTTTGAATATTCAAAACAACCTAAGAAAATAAAACAACCAAAAACAAAAAATAAGCATGTCCACAAATAATTGAAAGAATTAAATCAAGGAGAAGTAAAAAAACACTCACCTCAGCAAGTAAAATATAGGGAGAATTTAACCTAGCTATCCTCAAGGTAAACCTAAATCTACTATGAAAGAATCAAAGTTGTACAATAGCGACTTAGACTACTAACATCCTATTACTACCCACCAGTAGAACTTACTGTCACGACCACGTGTAAGCTCCGAGACCACGGACTCATTCCTTCTTAGATTCTCCAGCAAGTACAAGCACCCCCGCTTGTGTATTTTTAAGCTCTTATAGTAGCAACTGAACAATCATCAAGCTCTCGAGGAAATCTCCTTCTTGATAATCCCAAACTTGTGTGAAGGCAAGCACCTTTCAGATCTCACAAGAGATTCACACAAACAGCAATATGAATAACAAGACTCTAGAGAGGTTTGGGTATAAAATCCTAGATACAAAAAGAGGCACACTCTTCTCTCTCTTCGAAACCTTTAAAAACATGCTTAGGGCTTCCTTTATATAATGGGAGAAGTAAATCTAAAACCCTAATCCTAAATGGGCTTGAACTATGTTTGGGCCGACTTAAAATTCTGCAGAAAATTCCTGATGCACGATTCTTGATCAATCGAGTCTATTTTTTCGATCGATCGAGCCGTGAAGAAATAAAACAGTAATTTTCTACAACTACTCGATTCCAAACTTACATTAAACCAAACTTTGAGCAAGTCTAAACGTAGACTAAATGTTTTGATCATAGTTTGCCAACATAATACATATTGAAGTTCTAATACATTAGTCCCTAAAGTCTTAGAACCTAACAAAGGTTACCATTCCAGATAATTTACTATTATCACAACAAGCAGTTACAAGTAAAGGAATCCCAATACCTTATACCAACCTACAGTTGAACCCTAACCCCAATACACAATTGAAATTGTTCTTTAGTGACAATCTCTCATTTTCAATGCATGGCTCCTAGTACTTCACTAACCAATCGATGCGCAGATCCCAGTACACGGCTTACTCACCAACTTGAGAAAGATGTTGACTACAAAGTTCTTCAATTCATCAACACAATGAAGATCATGAAACTCCTTGGTCATAAAACTCAACGGCGTATAAACACAGTAGCTTCTTCAAGAGAAAGATGAACTAGGGAAAATTCTATCTCCAGTCACAATTTGCATAAACAAAACTTTGCCTCACACTTGTGCCACCTTTGACAGCCCTTAAAATAATCCTTATGTATGTCTAGGGTTGCGAGAAAAGAAATCCTAAACATGTATACACGAATTAGTGGGAAATCAGATTTCAAAAACTGATTTTCATAAATCTCGATAGATAGGCTATCTATCAAGCAGCTGTCGAGCATCAGGCTAAAGCAGCCTTTTAAACCTTGATAGATGCTATCTGTCGAGTTTTAAAATCTAGCATTTCTTCACTTGTTTCTTGGACAGATTTGCATGGCTTCAATACTTGAAGTATTAAATGCATCCTAGATCTACCCAATTACAAGTAAAGTGCGTTTTGTCATAAGATTAGCCAATTTTAAATGACATATGTTCTTAACATGATTCACATGTGTCCTAACAATCTCTCCCTTTGGCAATCTGTGACAAAACCACACAACAAGCAAATGAATATATGAGAGAAATCATAAATCACTCAACTCATACTCAATTGTTGAATACAATAAAATCTATCCTAACAGAAACTCATGAAAAAATTTGCAAGAAGAGAGTTCATAGCATGAGAGACTTTGACAACCTGTATTTCTGAAACACTTTAAACAAAACTTATCACGGCATCTTAGTGTGAAAAAAAAAAGATTGCATACAAGTGTAAGAAGCATGTGCATAAAGAGAGAAAAGAAACAACTCATGAAGAGATAAGTGAAAGAAAGTAATAACAACCTCATCAATATATATATATATATATATATATATATATATATATATATAAATACAAGGTTTGCTGTATCTAAAAAGAAAGAAAAGAAAAATACATAAGTCCTCACTACATTCCTAAAAAAAGAAACACTCCCCCTAAAAAAAAAATATCTCCTATAATAACTCTCCCCCTAAGTATATGATTACTCTAATACACAAAACTACTCCCCCTTTTTGTCACGAATGACAAAGTGTAAGTCACTGAGAAGCAATCATCTCCTCGTCACTGGAAGAGCTAGAGAAGGAGTCACCATCATCAACATACTCATCCTCAGATACCTCTAGAGAAGGAGTGGGAGAAGCTATAAAGCCACCAAGGCGAGCCTATTATCTAGCAATACGACTGACACGAGTGTTCACCTAACACAACTTATCACTGAAAGTGTCAAGGCGAGCATTTATGCACTGAAGCTGCGACATAATTGCCTTAAGAGTCACACCACCCATAGAAGAAAAAGGTGCAAAGGTGGATGAAGCTAAAGAAATTGGAAGAGTCGTCGTCTCGGTCCATGGCCACTTCGGTCGAAACTGGGCCTCACTCCGTCTAACGGTTGCCTCATCAATGGCACACATGACGAAGAAGTGATCCAACACTGGAAATGAGATAAAGAAGTGGCGAAGGATCCTCGTGATAGCAGAAGGAAAGATAAGCTTATCACAGGTCATTGTATCCTTATAGACATCTATAAGGGAGGGTATGAAGTGATAGGGAAAGTCAATGGTAAGCCTCTCAAGGCGAGGCAGCAAAAATTGAGAACGAGTCCAAGTAATCAAATTATAGTGAGACAAGGGATGTAAAAAAAATTTCATCACCATATTCAGGAACCTCAGACCTTCAGCAAAGGCCAAGCAACGGGTGTTTTGACGACCACTCCACGGTGAAGGTGTCTCACAAAATAGAGACATGAATTCATCTTTAGACATAGTCTTAAGAAGATCACAGCCGAGGTAATCAAGATGGACTACCCTCGGAACGCGAAACACCTCGGATATAAAATCTGGAGTGACTAAAATACGCATACCTCTAACAAAAGTAGAAAACTGAGGTACGGTATAATCAAATCCATGCATATTAATGTAGAACTCCTGTATGATCATGGAGAGACAAGTGACCAAGACATCATACAGTGACTCCCAACCTCTACTGTAGATGACAGTGGGAAGGTCAGTATCGAAAAAATCCGAAAGGATGACTTAGCGTTCCAAATGAATACCTCGTCGAGAAAAGTTCTCCAAGAAGTCCTTACGGGCTTTCTCATCATGGAACTTGACATGAGAAGGGGTAGAATTAGAAGTAGATGCTTCGGAACGAAAAGGGTTCCAGGATAAAGTGGACATAACACGCTTTAGTGCCATGATGCAGACTAACATAAAGAAAGGGGGAGAGAGAGAAAGACAAGCATAAGAGAACCAAGACAATTTATATCACAAGATAGAAAAGGAAGGTACATATGCATGAAAAATGCATGAACATGAGACATGCAACAAAAAAAAATCATGGACTCAGTCTAATCTAAACTTACCAACACACATTATTTCAACATAGTAAACACACATCTAAATTGCATGAATCATTGTTAAAATGCAAATGTGATGCCATGCATGAACATTTAAGATCATTTAAACAAAACCCATCCCAAAAATTTCACAAAAGCTTCATCAATTTTGAAAAACCCCAAAAAATTTCAAAAAAACCCCAAAAGTTAAGTCAGAATGCATGAAATGTATGATAAGGAGATAGGAAAAAGTTCATACTAGTGAAAAATGCAAGGAATAGACTGAAGATTGAGTGGGGAAGATGAAGAGGTTGAGTGAGAAGTGTTTAGGAGAGAGCAAAGTGATTTTCTATCGAGAGAGATTGAAGAGAAATGAGAGAAAATCATGCTGAAGCGTATAAATAGAAATCATAAAGCTCGATGGATCGAGAGGTGTCAAGCTTTAAATTTTGACAGATAGAGCTATTGAGAGATGTCCACAACAAAGTGACCTTGATGGATCGAGAAGCTATCGAGTAGACAAAAACTCTCTCGATAGATCGAGAAGCTATCAAGACAAATTCTCAAAAACTTCAATGGAACGAAATTGTGATAGCAGCTATTGAGAAAGGAAGATCCAGAGGCTCGATGGATAGCCTAGCTATCGAGAGGTATCGAGAAGCTATTGAGATTGCGTTACAACAGTTTTTCAAAGAAAAGAAAAACATAGACATGAATGCAATTAAGCATGCTACTCAACCAAAGATTCAAACAACATTTTAAGCTGTCAAACACATCTTTCAACAAGAAAAGAAGTCATGCATATAGATCCAAGACACACACACACACACACACTAAATAAGTCTAACCAATTTTATATTTTAAAAACAAGCCAAAATAATTTAGTGAGCATACATTAACACATCTCGTAGAAGACACGCTTGTAATCATATATAAAGCATTTTGATTCTTTTTTCTTTTATTTTTCGTTTCAAATTTTCTTTTAAGCAAACCATGCATGGGCATATAAAAGAGAGAAGAAATATCCAATTATGTTAAGCTTTTGAAATTGTACTTTTGCTATGCTGAAGCATATAAATGTCATTTCAGATTAGCAGACAACAGTGGTGAGATGGTTATTTATGCCTTTCTTTTAGGATTTTCTAGTCCTTCCTGTCAAAAAGAGTGATACGAGTGTTAAGTACAAGGGATTACATAATCTTACTCATCACAAACACGAGCCATAAAGCTCACTTGCTTAGTTATGCATAAAGATGTTCATCTAAGCTACAAAAGATACTAAGTTTAGAAAATTTTGTTTCAATGACCATCAAAGGTACATAAGTACCAATATACACAAAACACACATTGTTTTTGTATTTTTCTAATTTTTTTTGTGAAAAATAAAATAAAGCAAAACTGAAAACAAATAAACAAAAAAAAATTAAGCAAAGCATAGCATAAAAACTAGACTGACTTAAAACAAGAAAGCAAAACATACAAGTAATGCATAATCAAAAGAAAGGGAGGAAGAAAAGTGACTAAATCACTTGGAGCCTTTTTCCTTCCACACCTTGGAAGAACTTTTCCTTTTAGCAAAACCTTGAATCGGTGGAGAGGGGGGGAGAATCGCAATCATTCGAGTTTGAAAGGAATATGAGGGCTTTAAGTAGATCTCCTAGAGGAGAAAAAGAGGATGGAAACTGATTCTGATTTTTCGATCAGATCATAATGTTGCTCTGTTAAGTAGCTAACCACTTATAGCAATTTGGTCGAGTATGTCCAGTTGCTCCACAATGATGGCTGAGATGCTGCTTCTTCTATTTATACTTTTGAGTATTGCCCTTCTTAGCCCTAAGGTTATTAGTTTCTTTCTTAACAAGTTTAAGGGGTGCTCCTAAGATAGATTTACCTTTGTCTATATTCTCATTAGTTAAAACATTTTTGACATCAGTGTTCTTAGATTCAACATTGTTAGCAATAGAAACAAAAACAGTAGTACTAGAGGTAGCAATATTAGGAGAAGAGAAATCATACCCTAAACCGATTCGATCAGAAGTAGATTTCTGAAGGCTAAGCATCTTTTCAAGTTTTACACTTGAAGTCCTCTCGATCTGAGCTTTGACTTGAAACAGCTCTGCCTCAAGCTTCTTGGTCTTCTCAGCCAAGACATTGTTCTCAAATTTCAGTGCTCTAATAGTCTGATTGGCTTGATCAAACTTTGTGGAGATTTCTTCTCATTTAAGCTCCATATCATTGAGTTTCTTGGTGGCCAACCTATACAATTTCTCATGCTTTTCTGAGACCTTGTACAACTTTGCATAGGCTGTATGGATGTCATCTTGGTCATCCATCTTCTCAAATTTAGACTAAACCAAGTCCTCTTCTTCATCCACATCTTCAACAATCTCCTCAGTAGGATTGACAGTGGCAGTAAAGGCATTTAGGATTCCATCATCCTCATTTTTTGAATCATCCTCAAGTGTTGCTCAATGGAGCAGCAAGTGCTTTGCTTTTCCCAATGGTCTTGAGATACGTAGGGTACTCTTGTTTCATGTGTCCAAAGGCTTGACACCTGAAACACTTAGGTCCTAAGGGAACAGTGTATTGACTACCATCATTTGCATCCTTCTTCCCTTTATCTTGGCTCTTAAACTGTGAGGAACTAAATTGCCTACGGTCCTTGTTGAAGCCCTTCCCATTGGCATTCTTCATGCACTTCTTGAATTGCTTTGTGATGTAGGACTTCATTTTAGAATCTTCATCGTCTGAAGACTCATCTGTGTCACTGCTCTTGGCCTTCAGTGCCATGCTTTTACCCTTACTCAATTTTCCAATCCTTGTCAAACCCAACTGTTAGGTTCTAAGGATTTAGGATCCAAATATTTTAGAACTTCAATGTGTATATGTTGGCGAACCATGATTAAAACATCTAGTCTAGATTTAGGCTGCTCAAAGTATGTTTAATGTAAAGTTGGAATCGAGTTATTGCAGAAAATTACTGTTTACTTTCTACAAGGCTCGATTGATAAAAAATTAGACTCGATTGATCGAAACTCGTGCAAATTATTTTTTTGCAGAATTTTCCAACTCAGCTCAAGCCCGTTTAACATGTAGGGTTTTATGTTTTGCCTTAAGTATAAAAAGAAAAACCCTAGCCACGTTTTGAGGTTGTTTATGCTGTGTGTGCAAATCTCTTGTAAGATCTAGAGGTGTTTGCCTTTGTACATACTTATGGCTATCAAGATCAAGATTAATGTCGAGAGCTTGGTGATCGTTTTAGTTGCTGCATAAAGAACTTAAAGAAATGCAAGTGGTGTACTTGTGGATGTTGTGGATCTGAGAAAGAAGTAGTTTGTGGACTCGGAGCTATCACATAGTCGTGGTAGTAAGTTTTCTACTCGAGGTAACAATAGGATGTTAATGGTCTAAGTCACTATTGTAAAACTTCAATTCTTTCATAGTGGATCTATTTTACCTTGAAGATAAATAGGTTAAATTCTTCCCAGGTTTTTTACTGGTTTAGTTTTCTTGGGTTATCATATCGTTGTATTCTTTATTTTTCGCATTGTTTCAATGATATGATTTACTTGTGTTAACTTAGATTTGACTAATTTATCTAAGTAATCACTTGGCTAAATAACTAGGTTAAACAACTTGTGTTTTAAGGGGTCTAAAAACGTACACCAACTCATAGGTCTGTAGATTTCCAACTAGCTCTGTCAAAGGAATTTCGTAAATGTCCTTTGATTCCTCAATTTCGGTGATCTTAGCATAAAATCTCTCAGGTCAAGATTTGAGCACCTTTCTAACAATCTTGGGTTCAAAAATGGTTTCCCTAAGATTAAAGGCTAAGTTGACTATGTTCTTGAGCTTGGCATAGAACTCGTCAAACAACTCATCATCCTCCATCTTTATCTCTTCGAAGCTTGTAGTGAGCCTCTGAAACTTCGAATCCTTGACAGCCTTATTTCCCTCATAAGTTGTTTGGAGAATGGTCTATGCTTCCTTGTTAGTTTCAGTAGAGGATATCTTCTTGAATTCCTCATTCGTGACCACACTAAATAAAGCATTCAATGCCTTGTTGTTGAAGTTTGCCGCCTTAGTCTTAGCATCATCCCAATCGATCGGCGCTTCCTTTGGCTTGGTCCAGCCTATCTCCACAACTTGCCACACTTTTTCATCTAATGAATGCAAGAAAGCTCTCATGTGTACTTTCCAGTATGCATAGTTAATGCCATCAAATAAAAGAGTTATAATAAGAGACTGTAATCTATCCAAGACAATAGGGGTCAATAGATCACATAGCAAAGATTAACCCTAATCAGAGTGTGCTTGCTCTGATACCACTTCATAGGCCCAGAATTTATTGACCCCATATGATGAATTAACCAATTAATTAGTAAAGTTAATTAATTAATTCAATTAACATGTAATACACATGGTAGTACACAAAAATCACTAACTAAGTTAAATGGAGCAGAAAATAAAGTTGAAATGATGATTTGTTTATGAATGGAGAAAACCTCCAAGGCAAAAACTCCACTGGGTGATTCTAAGGTCACCACTCCCAAGAATCCACTATTATCACAACAAACGATTACAAGTAAAAGAATCTCAATCCCTTATACCAACCTACAATTGATCCCTTACTCCAATACAAAATTGGACTTGTTCTGTAGTGACAATCTCTCCTTTTTAATGCACGGCTCCTAGTACGTAATTAACCAATCGATGCGTGGATCCCAGTATGCAGCTTACTCACCAACTTAAGAAAGAAGTTGGCTGCAAAGTTCTTCAATTTATCAACACGATGAAAATCACGAAGCTCTTTGGTCACAAAATCCAACGGGGTACAAATGCAACAACTTCTTCAAGAGAAAGATGAACTAAGGCAAATTCTGTCTCTAGTCATAATTTGCATAAACAAAACTTTGCCTCACACTTGTGCCACCTTTGATAGCCCTTAAAATAATTCGTATATATGTCTAGGTATGCGAGAAAAGAAAGTCTAAACATATATCCATGGATTGGTGGGAAATCATATCTGAAAAATTGATTTTCATAAATCTCGATAGATAGGCTATCTATTGAGTAGCTGTCAAGTATCGAGCTAAAGCAGCTTTTAAAACCTTGATAGATGCTATCTTTCGAGCTAGCTATCAAGTTTTAAAATCTAGCACTTCTTCACTTGTTTCTTGGATAGATTTGCATGACTTCAATACTTGGACTTGAACTTTTATTCCTTGAAGTATTAAACACATCGTAGATCTACCCAATTACAAGTAAAGTGTGATTTGTCATAGGATTAGCCAATTCTAAATGACATATGTTCTTAACATGATTCACATATGTCCTAACAAATTGCTGATAAATGTTGAGAAATTGAACAAATTTTTATGCATTAGAGTATCCATCATATGTGCATTCATTATATGCACATATAGATTGTTATTTTTTGATAAATGTTTGTGCTCTACCCTTCTCTAATGTAGTTTGCCTTTGGTTTTTTATCTTTGTTTTTGTTTTCCTTTTGTTCTATACTCCTAAAGTCATGGTTAGGAAGACTAGAGCAAAGAAAACCTCTACCCAATCCTCTTCTGATTTCCAGAGTGATAGGTTTAGGTTTCCGAAAAACCAAGAAGCTTATGAGAAGCTTAATGTGTTTAGACCGGTGTGGGCTGAGCGTAGGGTTATCCTAGATGAGGTAGATCTTGAGATACATAGGAACTTTGAGCGTAGGGGCTGATTACCACTCTTAAAGGTTGAGCAACCCCCTTTCGGTTGCTTTGATTAGAGAGTTCTATTCGAACCTCTCTATACACACACCGATGATTCCAACGTTCAGTTTGTGAAGAGTTGGATAAGGGGTGAAGAGTATGTCATTACTCTTACGATAGTGGCATCTACTCTTAGTGTACCTTTGGTACAGCAACCCATGTATCCTTACATAGAGTCTCCTCCTCTTGATGACATCATGCCCCCTATTACCTGTACTTCCATTAGTTAGGGTATTGATCCCTGAGTCACTCTCATGAGCTTACTGAGCATAATTATTTGTTTTTTTAAGATTTCCTGTCATAGTATTTGGCCTATTTCTTATGTCCATACTATTCCTATTGAGAGATGTGTTTTCTAGTACGCTCTCATCAATAATGCTCCTATGAGTTTTCCCACCCTTTTCATTCGCTCTCTTGTAAAGGTTCATAGCAGTAATGCCAAATCCCATGGTTTGTTCTTTCTAGTTTTTATTCATAGGATTCTTTTAGACTTAGGTTTAGATGACTTCCCCGCATCAAAGCTAGTATATATCATAGCTCCTATAGGTGCCACCTTTTTTAGGCAAAAGGCTGCTCAATTGAAAACAAGCTCTAAGCGCCCTCGTGTCGAGTCTTCTATAGGTGATGCATCCTAAGATCCTCCTTCAAGTAATCCTTCTATTGAGGCTTATGTGGACCCCATAGCTGCCGTGGATCCTCCATCATCTACTTCAAGTGACTCTTCTATGCGTACCATGATGGATACAGTTGTGACTGTTTAGGCGACACATGAATAGCTTTTGTTAGATTTGCTCAATGAGGTTGTGGCCTTACGGGCAGATTTGGCAATTGTTAGCATTTCTTCTTCACCGGCTCCACCCTTTGATGAGTCATGATTGCCCTTTGGCAATACGTCACAAAAAGGGGGAGTACATATAGAGAGATAGATAGGGGGAAAGTTTGTTTTTTTACTAAAGATGAGGGGAGAGTTTTTTTTTTTTTTTAACTAGATTGTATCTAGGAGATACATGATTTGTATCTTTTGGTTTTTATGTATTTATTTTCTCATGGGTTGTAAATGTTAGGGGGAGACATTATGTTTTATGTTTTTGTTTTTATGTTTCTTGTTTCACATATGGTACTTTGATCTTGATTTATATTATGAGGTTATTCATCGTATATGTCTTTTATTTTATGTTTTGTGAAATCAAGAAGTTTATTTTGGTTTACTTGTATTTTTCACACAAACGTTTATGTTTTTGTTTAGTATTTCAGGAATTTACAGGTTAATTCAGTTGTGGCTGCTGTCTACTTTTGCAACTGATAGATAGTGGTTAGGTTGAACTGTATTTTGGGCAATAATTTGTAAGTGGGCTGTTTTTACTTTGAGCATTTTGTGTTTATGTAATGTGTTTTGTCACAGATTATCAAAGGGAGAGATTGTTAAGTTTTAAGACTTTAGGAACTAATGTATTAGAACTTCAATATATATTATGTTGGCAAACCATGATCAAAATATAGAGTCTAGATGTAAGCTTGCTCAAGTATGGTTTTATGTAAAATTGGAATCGAGTGATTCCAGGATTTATTGGTCAAAATCTGCAAGGCTCGATCGATTGAAAATTAGACTCAATCAATAGAAATCTCATGTAGGTTTAATTTTTTGTAGAATTTTCAATTCAACCCAAGCCCATGTGACATGTAGGGTTAAGTGTTGTTTTTACTTTACATATAAAAGGAAAAACCCTAGCTATGTTTTAGAAGTCTTTAAAGTGTTGTGTGTTGAATCTTCTATGAGATCTAGAGTTGTTTACCTTCAAACACACACTTTGAACTATCAAGATCAAGATTTACATCAAGAACTTGATGGTTGCTTCAGTTGCTGCATAAAGCACTTTAAAGAAGATCTTAAACCTTTGAGTGGAGTCCCAAAGTCACAAGTAGGAGAACTTGTGGTTGCTGCAAGATCAAAGAAAGAAGTAGTCTATGAACTCAGAGCTGTCATGTGGTCGTGGTAGTATGTTTTCTACATGAGGTAGCAATAGGATGTTAGTGGTCTAAGTTCTATTATAAAAACTTTAATTCTTTCTTAGTGGATCTGTTTTTACCTTGAAGATAGTTAGGTTAAATCCTCCCTAAATTTTTTACTAGTTAGGTTTTCCTTGGGTTATCATATTGTGGTGTTCTTTATTTTTCCACATTATTTACATGATGTGATATTATTGTGTTAACCTAGATTTGAATAATTTATCTAAGTAATCACTTGACTAAGTAACTAAGTTAAACAACTTGTGTTAAGGGTCTAAAAATGAACAATCCTACATAGTTAGATGCATTTATGTTTTAGAAATATGATGATATAGCATGTCTTTATTAGAGGTGTACACTTTTGGACCCCTTAAAACATAACCAGATTAACCTAGTTATTTAGCCCAGTGATTAACTTAGGTAAATTATGCAGATTTAGGTTAATACATATATATCATATCATGCAAAGTAGTGAAAAAATAAATAACACAATGATATGATGACGTAGGAAAACCAAACCAATAAAAAACCTGGGGAGGATTTAACCTATCTATCTTCAAGGTAAAACAGCAAAACCACTACGAAAGAATTGAAGTTTACACAATAGCAACTTAGACAACTAACATCCATAGATTACTCCTTTCTTTGGCCTCTGCAAAACACAAACACCCACATTTGTGATTTTGAGATTCCACTCAAAAGTTTAGTAACACAAACTCTCCTGTTTGTGACTCCAAGACCACTTTTGAAGGTTTAGATCATCAGCACCTTTGATAATTAGAGAAGGCAGCAACTTCTACAACAGCGGATCTTGAGATTCTTCAAGGAATAACACCGGTAGAAGATATAAGAGAGCTTTTTAGGAACAAAACCCTAAAATACAAAAGAGGCACACTCTTCTCTCTCTGAAAAGCCATATAAAAACGTGCTTAAGGTTTCCTTTATATACTAGAAGAAGTATACCTGAAACCCTAATCCTTAATGGGCTTGAACTGCTGTTTGTGCTTAATTAAAATTTTGCAGATACAACTTTCGATCGGTTGAGCCTGTCTTTCGATCAATCGAACCAGGCAGTTTTTGAAATCTTCTTTCTGCAGCTTACTTGTTCTTGAATCTTGACATGAATCACCTTGAACATTATCTAATAATACCTAGAGATTCTAGGATCTATATCTAGACAAGTTTATGTCCATGATTTGCCAATTGTTCTAAACTTTTAGAACCTAACAATCTCTCCCTTTGGCAATTCGTGACAAAACTTACATACAATATGAAATACTCAAATACAAGAACAACCCAATACAATAAAATGCCCAATTACATCACAAATCCCAATCTAAGGCTCCTAACCTAGAAGTTGCAAGAAGAGGTAGAAGGTCTTGATCAGAATGTATCTGTCTTTCCTAAAAACACTCAAAAGAACACATCACTGCATGTGTGGAAAGAAAGACATATAAACAATATGAAACACAAATATAAAAACAAAAGTAAATTCTAACTCTCCCCCTAAGTTAGATACATCAAAAAGTTTTTATATTCTCCCATTTTCAAAAACAATTTTATCTCCCCCTAAACAAAACATGATTCCCACATTTCATCTAAATCTCCCCTTTTTTGTCAAGTATTGACAAAGAAAACTCAAACAAAGAGTAAATAGAAAACATACGCAACAAAAGTTGAGAGAAAAGAGAGAATAAAGGGAACATAAAACAATTCAACTCTATAAAAATAGACACAACTCCCCTTATGAACAACAAAGTCTAAAAACAAGCTTCCCCCTCCCCCCCCCCCCCCCCCCTCCCCCTTCAAAATAGGAAAAACTAAACAAGTTTTGGGAAAAACAATTTTGGAAAAAATATAGGAGGTGGAGATAAATAAAAAGACACAAACCAAACTAAAAAAAATTAAGTTGAGAAAACACATGAAGAAAAATATACTCTCTTTCAATATATGCAAACTTGACACTATGTGACCCATAAATAGTTGCATGAGTATAGAAAAATATTTGCACATTGATTATCCATCATATCTTTTAAGAAAAATATTTTCTACAGTTCACACATAAAATATAGCATATATAAAATGTACAAAGGACTCAAAAATTAATCAACCAATTATTAAATCAAGTTGAGTACCTAATTTAGCAAAGTGTATGCATGTTATGTGTGAAAACAATGAGAGATATGACTGCAAAGCTGCAAGATGGATAAAGAAAAAACAATGCAATGCATGTGAATCCTAAACATAAATGATGCATGAAAAAAAAAATATGGTCAAAAACTTAGAAGCTGAAATTTTTTCAATTTTGATCGATCGAGCATTGATTGAATACCAATTGAGTCAGGCAGAACCTAGACTTGAAAAATCTGAAAATTTTCGATTGATCGAAAAACAGATTCGATCGATCAAAATTCTGAAAAACAGAATTTTTTGAAAAACAGCAAAAGATTTTGCAAAAACTCCGCAAAGCATTGAATTTAATGAATAAAAAGCATGAGCATGAGATAAACTACTTTTCAAAAACACTTGTTTTGAATCTAGAACTTCAAAACAAAGTTTTTAACCATCAAAAACACAATTTTTGCCAACCCATAACCATATTTTGCATCAAACATCATAGAAAACATAATCTTGGATGGCGAAAATAAAATCACACACAATAACATGTACAAAATTTAGCAAAGAATAACTTGTGTAGTGTGTGCAACTAGCAAAAGCTTGAGATACATGTGAGGTGATAAGAAGATAGTAATCAATTACATTTTCTACAAAATTCATCACATAAATTTGAAAGAGACTATCCCTTAAAGAATTACATCATATAACTCTCACATCTCCTAGAATAAAAGCTTGCAATCATGTAAGTTTCTTGAATTTGCCTCATAATGTACACACCAATTTTATTTGTTTTGAACTCTATTAAAAAAGCCAAGATAATGTACACACCAATTTTAATTGATTGAAATTATTATAGTCCAATAACGTATACACTAATTTTAGCATTTAAACCGAGGCTACACTTTATGTTCTTTTTATGCATGTGCCACACTTTCTCGAGCACAAAATCTTACGATATGTACTAAGATGTTCATGATTAGCTAGTAAATAGTGGTGAGATGCTTATTTATGCCTTTCTCAATAAGTTCAAGTCCGAAAATCAAATACATATGACTTCAAGATCAAGATCATGTGATCAAAAACTATAAACAACTTCCCACACAACATGCACTACAAAGCTCATACTAGTAAAGTGCAATAAAGAAGCTCATTCAAGCTAAATAAGGTACATAAACGTGTTATGTAAAGATAATATGGTCAACCTCAATTACATATCCATGATGTGTAACACAAAAGAAATATAAGTTGTTGTTTTTTTTGGTTTAAAAAAATTTATGACCAAAACTAAAAACACACATTATGCTAAATGATTAAAAAGGCAAATGCAATGCATGACAGTGCTCAACTAAGCTATAGAGGGTACACAAACAAGAAATATAAATTTCTTAATTAACCCTTGAGCACATGTACAAACTAGTACATACTCACACAAAATCAAAAATAGCTTAGCACTTATATAACATATACTATTCAAGTTTCTCGACAATGTCAAATATATTCCAAATCAAGAGAGAGATATTATAACTCATGTAATCCTCAAAACAAATAAAACAAGATACAAAATAAAATATTTTTGTATTTTTGAAAATTTTCAATGTTTTTGGATTTTTGAATAATCAAAACAATCTAAGAACAATTTGATCTAATATGACCATCAACACCACAAAGGTGACAGGTAGGCACAAAAACAGATTTCTTGTACTCTTTAACAATAGGTTTAGACATAGATTTAGAAACTTTAGCGTCTACATCAGAACATTTACCTTTGTCTAACCTAGCAAAATAAACATTTTCTTTATTATTCCTCTTGAAAGAAGGGATATAAACTTTTTCAGCTTTAGGCTTAAGAGAAACAGAAACACTTCGGTTATCAACAGCAAGCTTGGTACTAGTCAAATTTTCAATTTTAGCCTTAGATTCAACTAAATCTTGTTCCAAGCTTTTTATCTTCTCATCTTGAGAGGAAATTTGATTTCTTAAAAATTCATTCTTTTTATTAGATTCATCTAATCTAACAATCAATTCCTCTTTTTCAAGATTAGCCAATTTTAACTCTTCCTTGAATTTCTTAACAATTTTCAAAGATTTAGACAATTGCTTACAGAGAGTTTCACAGGCATCAAAAAGATTAACAGAAACAACATTGTCCTTTTTATTCAAATCATCAAAAAATGAGCAGAAAGACACTTCAAATTATTTATGATAATCAGGGGTCAATGATTAACTCTTAAATCAAAAGATCTAAACACTAGAGCTAACTTGCTCTGATACCACTTGTACGTTTTTAGACCCCTTAAAATACAACTAGATTAATTTAGTTATTTAGCTAATTGATTAACTTAGGTAAATTATGTAAATCTAGGTTAATACATATATATCATATCATGCAAAGTAGCAGAAAAATAAATAACATAATGATATGATGACCTAGAAAAACCAAATCAATAAAAAACCTAGGGAAGATTTAACCTAGCTATCCTCAAGGTAAAACAGCAAAACCACTATGAAAGAATTGAAGTTTACACAATAGCAACTTAGACTACTGACATCCTATTACTACCTTGAGTAGGAAACTTACTACCACGACCCTATGACAACTCTGAGTCCACAGACTACTTCTTTCTTTGGCCTTTGCAAAATATAAACACCCACGTTTGTGACTTTGAGATCCCATTCAAAGGTTTAGCAACACAAACTCACTTGTTTGTGACTCCAAGACCACCCTTGAAGGTTTAGATCATCAGCACCTTTGATGACTAAAGAAGGCAGCAACTTCTACAACATCAGATCTTGAGATTCTTCAAGGAATAACATTGGTAGAAGATATGAGAGAGTTTTTTAGGAACAAAACCCTAAAATACAAAAGATGCACACTCTTCTCTCTCTAAAAAGCCATATAAAAACGTGCTTAGGGTTTCCTTTATATACTAGAAGAAGTAGACCTGAAACCCTAATCCTTAATGGGCTTGAACTACTATTTGGGCTTAATTAAAATTCTGTAGATACGACTTTCGATTGGTTGAGCCTGTCTTTCAATCGATCGAACTAGACAATTTCTAAAATCTTCTTTCTGCAGCTTACTTGTTCTTGAATCTTGACATGAATCACCTAGAGCATTGTCTAATAATACCTATAGATTCTAGGATCTATATCTAGACAAGTTTATGTTCACGATTTGCTAATTGTTCTAAACTTTTAGAACCTAACAAGAGGGCATAAACAAAAGGGTTTACACCAAAGGCTTATAGAATTTAATCACGTTGTTTAATATTTCGTCATGTATAAAAGTAAGTTTTTATTTCCTGATAAAATGTACGAAAGTATGTAGGTCACTATTAATTGACAAAGTTTAGCTACAATATTAGCTATAGTCTAAGGCTATAAACTTACTCAATATTTTTTTATTAGAGGGCAATTTTGAGAATTCCATAATTAGATTACATCTTCTTCTTATATCCTTCATGCTTGTAAAATTTCTAGAAAATTAAAGATCAATAACTTTGTCATCAATAAATTTTCTAAATTGCTAGTTTTTATAGTTTAAAATTATGCATAAAGTATAAGCTTATAAATCATATAGTATATAATATCCGACTGACATAAAATTTGATATGTGTATTAAAAGTGCAATGAATATGCAATTCAATGGTTAGATTTTCAAAATATGTAGTAATATTTATTTTATTGAGTAAGATCGTAGCCTTAGGCAACAATCAATTTTGTGGCTAAACTTTTCACTTTAATAATAAGTGAAAATAATAATATTTTATTAGGTGAATTTCATTATATTTATTAAGATACTATGCATTTAAATTAATGGATTTTACATATTATATCCCACACATTGTGCAAGATATGTGCTAATCTTTATTCTATATATATCTAAAAGTTGAAGCGTAACATTTATTGTTGCTACGCTCTTGTTGAGTCACCTCATCTGCCACATCATCAGTCTTTTTAACCTTTGGTATTATAAATAAATAATAAATCATTGGAAAATCAAAATAAAAGTGTTTGTTATGGTTATATGTTTTGTAATTGGCCAATCATTTGACAAGATGTACTTGTAATTAAGTAGATCTAAGATGGATTTAGTATTTCAAGAAACATGTGGTTCAAGTCAAATATTAAAGACATGAAGATTGATCAAAGAAACAAGTAAAGAGAAGTTGTTCATTAAGTCATAATAGGTAGCTCTACAAATGCTTGCTATCGAGACTTAATGCGAAGCTCGATAGATAGCTCGACAACAACTCGATCTATCGAAAATTACGATTTCAGAATTTCCAGATTTGAAATCTGGTCCAGGCTTTTGTATTTATTTAGGGTTTCTTTTCTCACAACACTAGAGGTATATTAGGCTTATTTTAAGAGTTGTCACACATGGATACAAAGACCAATATACTTATTTTCTCTGTAAGAAGCTACTGCGTTTGTATGCCATAGGGTTTTGTAACCAAGTGCTTCCAGACCTTCATTGTTGATGAAGTGAAAAACTTTCCAGCCAACAACATATATTCAAGTTGCTGGAATTAGTCACATACTGGGATTTGTAGAAAATGTTAGTCACAAATTTGAGGTTTGTGTATCAAGTGAAAAAAGGCTACTAAAAGATTAAGTCCAATTTGGTATTGGAACGAAAGTTCAACTGTAGGTTGGTATTTTAGGATAGGCTAGGGTAGTTGTTAAGATTTTTTATACTTGTAACCACTTGATTGTTGATTAGTGAATTCTTGGGGCCACTTGATTGTAGGTTGGTGTCCTTAAAATCACCCGGTGGGGTTTTTGCCTTGCGAGATTTTTCTCATTTGTTAACAAATCGTCGTGTCAAATTTATTTTCCGTTGCATTTAGTATTTTTGGTGATTTGTTGGTGCCTCCACGATTTGCATGCAAATGAACCTAATTAATCAACTTGGGTAATTAAATTAATTAACCAAGATCAAGCTATCTTATCCCAACAAATGGTATTAGAGTGGGCACACTCTGATTAGGTTTTAATCTTTGCTGTGTGATCCATTAACTCCTACTATTATGGATCGTGGGCAATCCCTGATTATTACTCTATTTAATGGCAATAACTATGCATACTAGAAAATGCACATGAAAGCCTTTTTGAAGTCTTTAAATGAGAAAGTATGGCTTGCAGTTGAAGTAGGTTGGAAGAAATCTGAAGAGTCACTAGCAATGTGGGATGATACCAAGATCAAAGCTGCAAATTATAACAGTATAGCATTGAATGCTTTATTTAGTGTTGTGACCAATGAAGAATTCAAGAAGATCTCTTCCATTGACAATGCGAAGGAAGTATGGACTATTCTTTAGAATACCTAAGAGGGAACAAAAGCTGTTAAAAACTCCAAACTCCAAAGGCTCACTACCAGTTTTGAGGAAATAAGGATGGATGATGATGAGTCATTCGATGAAATCTATGCCAAGCTTAAGGACATAGTGAATCCAGCCTTTAATCTTGGGGAACAGATTCCATAGCCCAAGATTGTCAGGAAGATCCTCAAATCTCTTTTGGAGAGATTCCATGCCAAGATCATTGCCATTGAAGAATCAAAAGATCTTGACTTTATTCATCTGATAAAGCTGATTGGAAACTTGCAAACCTATGAACTAGGATTAGCAAGGGTTGGCAAGGGTAGCAACGGCAAGAACATGACCTTGAAGATTAAAAATGATGATAACAATGAATTGTCTGAAGATGAGGACACCAAGTTGAAATCTTATAACACCAGACAATTCAAGAAGTTTATCAAAAATGCAAATGTCAAAGCAGGTGATAAGGATCACAATCAGTTTGCATTCTCTCAATTCAAGTCCTAAGACAAAGGCAAGAGAGAATTCAAGAATGCTGGTCAAGGCAATAATGTTCCTGCTAGACCAAATGCTATGGGTGTCAAGGATTTGGACACATGAAGCAATAGTGTCCCACATATCTCAAATCCATTGGCAAAAGCAAAGCCCTAGTTTCCACCTTGAGTGATACAAAATCAAAAGTAGATTCTGATGAAGGTGAGCAAGATGGGATAGTGAGTGCTTTCATAGCTACTATTGAGTCCCTTGAGGAAGTAGTAGACCTAATTGATAAGGAAGAAGAGCTGATAGAATCAAAGTTTAAGAAGATGGATGAATAGGATAACATCCACACTGCTTACACTAAATTGTACAAGGTCTCTAAGAACCATGGGAAGCTTTACAGGTTGGCTATGAGAAAGCTCAGTGAAGTGGAGTTGGAAAGTGAAGAACTCTTCACCAAAGTTGATGAAGCTAACCAGACCATTGGAGCATTGAGATTTGAGAACAATCTTCTTGTTAAAAATACCAAGAAACTAGATGCTGAGCTATTTCAGGTTAGAGCAAAATTAGAAAGGATTTCAAGTGCCAAGCTGGATGAAATGCTAAACTTCCAGAAGTTTGCGTCTGACAAATCAGGTCTCGGGTATGATCATTCTCTCTCCTCTTGCAGTATCTCTTCTAATGCTTTTAATAGAGTTATTTTTGTTCCCTTGCTAATAATGATAACTCTAAGGTAATTGATTCTAAAACTGAAAATGTGAGTGAGGATAAAAGTGATAAAGGAAAATCCATTCTAGGAGCACCTCCTAAGGTTGGTAAGAAAGAGACTAAGTAGAATAATTATCGCTCCACCAACAAGAAGTCTCAACCAAAGAAGCCACACTTCTGTCATCACTGTGGAGCATCTAAAAAAACTAATCCAAATGGCTATAAGTGGCTAGCCACTCAACAGAGCAATAGTGTGTCTTCTTTTGGCAGCCAAAATCAACTCCAACTCTCCTTGGCTCCTCTTGGAGAACTTCTTAAGGTTGTCATGCTTCTTTCGAACTTCAATAGATTCAATTCTCCTTCTTATCCATCTGAACAAATGTTCATACAAAAGAAAGGATCTCCATCCAAGTCTCCCATCTAGAAGGAGAAGGACTCCAAATGATTCTATCTTTTCTCTCCCATGTTGCCTATGTGTGTGTTGTTTTATGGTTTCTGTTTTGAGTCAGTCTAGTTTTATGCTTTCTTTTTATATGCTTGCTTTGTTTTTTTTTCTTTTTTTTGGTTTGTTTTAATAAATAAAAAAGGAAAAAAAAAAAACAAAAATAGTGCGTGTTTCTATATATTGGTACTTATATACTTTGGATGGCCTTTGAAACAATTCATAAAAGTCGTACTCAGTAAGGTGTAGCACTTGCATAACAAAATCAAGATGTTCATCTTACATAATTGGTTGTTTTCTTTTCTCTCCTATATGCCCATGCATGATATGCTTAAAAAAAACATGCAAAGAACATAAAAAACAAAAAGAATCAAAATACTTTTAAATATGGTTGCAAGCGTGTTTCTAGAAGATGTGGGAGTTATATGATGTACCTTGAAGGTGATGGTCCCCATCAAACATTTATGATTGTATGTGAATGTATTTGATTCTCCTATTTCATTACTTTTCATATAATGATTTATTTATGCTCTCTTGCAAAGGTTTACACATAACATGCATACTCTTTGCTACTTTTGATACTATTGTATAGGTACAATGTGATTTGATCATCACAAGGGATACCTATGGTAGTATATGCTCTCTAAACTTTCTAAACATGTTTTTGCAATAAATGTGGTTAGACTTGTTTAGTGTGTTTTTTTATTATCTAGGAATGCTTTGCATTTAGAGTTGAGGATATGTTTTTATACTTAACATGCTCTTTGATTGCTTATTTTGGTGTCTATCTTGAGTGCATTCATCTTGTGTTGCTTCTCCTCCTTGAAAACTCCCCTTCAAGCTTCTCAATAGTAGCTCGATACCTCATTAATAGCTGCTCAATAGCTCCTCAATACATGCCTCTTCTATCAAAAATTTTGGGTTTGTTCTCGATACCTCTCGATAGATAGCCCGATCTATTGAGCCATTTTTTTAGAGTCTTTGTTTGCTTGATAGATGCTCGATACTTCCTCAATCTATCAAGATTTTGTTCTCGATAGATGCTCAATACCTTCTTGATCTATCGAGCTACGTTTTCTATATATATATATATAAGGTCCAACCCGATTTTGCTCCAAATCAAATATCTCGATCTCTCTCTCTCTTCTCTCTCAATCGAAACCTTTTCTTTTCACCAAAAACCTTCTCCCACTCAATATTTTGGCCTAATCCAAGCCTCAATCCCTTGGTAAGTATTCTAAATCTTTCTTTCTCTCCTTCCTCATGCATTTTCGAGCATTTTGTGACCTAGGTTTTAGTTTTTGGGAAAATTTTGGGGTTTTAAGTTTTTATGAAAATTTTTGGGTATGATCTCACATGTTCATGCATTGCATTCTATATTCATTATAACAATGTTTCATGCATTCTAGGATTATATGACTGATTATATCTTAAGAGTTCTGTTAGTTTGGATTGGGTTTTTGCCAATAATGCAATTTCTTTAGCATGTAACATGCTTATGCATTATCATGCATTGCACGTTATCTTTTTCTTCATTCCTGTGTCTCATGTTCCTGTTGTTTTCTCTATTTCTCTTCTCTCTCTCGTTTAGTCTCCTTCTCATGGCCCCTAAAGAAGTCTGTCCGTTCTAAGAACCCGATAAGGTGCCGTGGTACCTCTTCTTCTTCTTCTTCTTCTTCTTCTTCTACTCTTTCCCTCTTAATTCTATTTGTTTCTGTGATGAGAAGGTACGAGATGACTTCTATGAGAACTTTTCTAATCGAGCGATTCATTTGGAATGCCAAGTCATTCTATCTGACTTTCTAGACACTCCTCTACTCGGTGTGTTTAGCTCTTAGGGATGGGCTTCTCTATGTGAGAAACCCTCGAGGTGTCCCGACGTGTTCATATAGGAGTTTTACTCTAATATGGATGCCATTGATACCTCTGTACCTAGGTTTACTATGGTATTTTGAGGTACACATATTGTAGTTACCTTGGAGCTCATTTCCGAGGTATTACCCTAGTCATCGGTGACTCTCTTCTATCTCTAGAGACGAGTTAGCCTCACTATTTTGTGAGAAGACCATGTTGTGGGAGGTACCCTAAATTTCTCCACACCCGAGTTTGCTACAGATCCAAGGATCCTTAATATGGTGATGACCTTTGTACTGACTCCACAATTGCACTATAAAACTATCACTGAGCCTCGTGCTCGTTTCCTTTTTTCTCTCATGGAAGATCTTTCTATAGATTCTCCCCCACACATTATAGCATCTATTATAGATTGCTATCAAGACATAACTACACGTGATAAGCTCATCTTTCATTCGGCTATCACACGCATCCTCACACACATGCATGTCACCATTCCTCCCTCTCCTCTCTTCCATGTCATGGGTGCCATTAGCAAGGAGTTCATCCGGAGGAGTGCAGTGTAGCTGGCTGCAAAGTGGCCTCGTGTGAATACGACGGATGTAGCCCCTACCCTTTGACCCTCCTCTACATCTGCCCCTTCTTCCTCCTCTAGGGTAGATGTCTCTCTCGCTGACATTATGGATCAGCTCCAGCTTGTAGTAATTTCACGATAAATGGAATTGAGGATCCACGAAGCAACTATTTTGTTGCAGCAAATCCAAGCTTGAATTGTCGATGGTGTCTTGACCATTGGAGATGAGAGAGTTAATGTGCCATCAATAAACCCTAACTTGTTCTTGGCAATCAATGCCTTTTGCATTGATCTTGCCCAAGTTGGGTAATTTTCTCCCACAAGAGGTTGATACACAAGCATGGCACCTTGGCTGTCAACGTGGTGCAAATACAGAGGATTTCAAGGATCATCCAAGATGGATGAGCGTCGTGAAGTGGATGAAGAAGTTGAAGTTGAAGCCATTTAAATGGAAGTGTTTTCGACTTGTTGGTCTTACAATAAATCAAAATCTGATAATAATAAAAAATCTTATTCTCATAATTAGCAAAAGAAGTTACCACTTTGTTTTTATACTCTAAGAACGAAGTAATCAAATTGGAAGCGGAAACGTAACTAACTAAATAACGAACTTAACCTTATTTTATTTTTATTTTTATTTTTTGTTGAGAAAAACTAATGAACTTTTTTTTTTTTTTTTTTTTTTGAGAAGGAAACTAATGAACTTAACCTATTGGTTACTCACAATATGACAGCAGTACATATGATAACTACTGACTAACAAAAACCGTACACTATACGACCTGTAGCATAGTAAATAATAATAATTAAACTATAGTCCTTTATGCAGACTGTACAAGAAATTAAGCTGAATGCTTATTGCTTTGTTTCTTGACAAAAAACTACGGAATGATAAATTGCAAATATATATATATATATATATATATATATATATATATATATATATATTCAGATACTAAAATTTTCTTGTCTAACTCAAAGTTCTTTGAAACTTAACTGGATCAACTTGGTGCTTCCACATGATACCAATCTACGACAAAATATTCTGCAAAAATTGAATTGCGAGGAAGAAAGAATTGCGTATAAAAATGGTATTTTGTAATTTATACTAAGAATTTGGAAATTCTAGGATGGAATTCAGTGAAGATACCCTGCAACACCTTCTTAATTGTAGGAAAAGGTTTCTGCCATTATATATAGTATATGATATGATATGATATGATATGATATATATATATATATATATATATTAATAGCCAAAACTCATAGAAAATTCAATTAGATTTTAACTAGATTCTTAATTTTGTGCTAAGTGAATTATTGATAAGAAGCATCATCAAGAGCGTACGCCATAGGTTAAAACTCTTTAAAAAAAGTGAATTATTGAGTATAAAAATCAAAGAATCCAAATCCCATTAAATTCTAAATTGAATTTCAATTAGAATCCAATTTTTTGTCACATGTCCATCTAAGTTTTTAATTTTTGTGGCAAGTTAATTATTAGGTGCAAAAACCAAAAAGTTTAAAACCAATTAAATTCTAAATCATATATACCATCAAATAAAAGATAAAAGTTCCATTATGGTCTGACAAGATATGTAAACAATTTCTGTAAGTGTTCCCATAGCAATACAGCCTTCAATTTTTAATAGCAACAAATAAATAGATTTATTTATAACCATTAATTTTAAGCAGCCAATGACTCTCTTATACTGAAATATTCCCAAACAAACGCAGCCCAAAAAACGCTGCATAACTCTCTACTTTTCTTCTTTGTTGACCTTCTCACGTATGGGTTCCTACCCAATGTTTCTCTTCTCGGAGCAGCAATATACTGGTCATTCGCGTCAGTCTTTCTGCTGCAATTCTCCAAGGTATTCTGCCAATCCTCTCGATATACTTTCCCCATCATCTGATGGATTCACAATTTTAAGTTCAAACAGTCATGATGTGTTATGGGAATTTAACCACGCCTTATCATTAATGTTTAGGTTAACGAATGTTAACCTAATCATTAAGTGAACACTCTTCAGGATCTGAATCAGTGGTGACTCCAGGAAATTTTTTTAAGGTGTTCCTCAATAAGCATAAATTACACAATTTAATAAAAAGAAAATTTTATATATTGACAACAACAACAATCAGAAAACACGCAAATATATAAAATTTACAATTGCCTTCTATGAGTTTTCATATTTTGAAATCGTTGCATGATAGTCTCATAATCAACACTACAAGTTACATTTTTTTCAATATATATAACCAAGCAATTATTCATCCACTGATCTTCCATTCGATTGCGCAGTACATTCTTTATACATATCATTGCTAAAAAACTTTTTTCACTATTGCAGTAGCAACTGGAAGAGTCAAAGCTAACTTCATAAGCAAATAGACTAACGGATATGTCTCATGCCTTCTTGTGCTCACTAACTTTTTCACAAGTTCCATAACTCTTTAAAGCTCTAAAAAAAAGTCATTGCTGCGCATATCAAAAATGTAATTTTGAAGTTGAGAGTCAAGTACTAAAATATCTGTCCCAAGAAAATTAAAAGGATAGAACTTAGCTACACGTATCAACTTTTCCTTATCGAAAGCCACAAATGAGTTACTTGGATTCAAGCAAGCCATACAAAGTAGCAAATTGGTATTCACCTCAAAAAAACGGTTGTTAAGCTCTTGAAGTTGCATATTTATGATTGTGTAGAATAGCTCAACACAATAATGATGTAAATTTGTATTTTGTTGAGTGTTGCGTTGTGGCCTCCCACTAACTACAAATATTTCATCCATGTTTAAGATAGAAATATCATGTGTGGTACAAAATGAAGATACTTCAGTCAATAAAGATTTCCATTCATCATTTCTCATCACTTGCAATCGTTAATTAGACACTTTAACAAGATCCATAACATTTACTATATCCTGATTTTTTTTTTTTTTTTTTTGCAATGTTATTGACAACTCATTTGTGATCCCTAAAATGTTTTTCATCAAATGTAGAGTAAAGACAAATTCAAATGATAGAATTGACCTCATAATAAATCGAGCTTCAACTTTTTGGTCAAAGAGGTCATCTTCTTCAATAATCTCTAGTACATTAACAACAACAGAGACCATCAAAATCAAGTTGAGAATAGTTCCATAATATGATCCCCAACGTGTATCACCAGGGCGTTTAAGATTTGTCTCTTGATTCAAACCTTGCCCACTTCTATGTACACCATTCTCTAAACTTTTTTAATTTTGACAAATTGTGTATCTCGAAGAGCATCTCATCTCTTACAAGAGCCTCCAACAACAATTACTAAATTACTAGCCACATAAAAAAATTCAACAATATTAATGTGATTTTTATCAATGGCAACAAGTGTCAATTGAAGTTGATGAGCAAAACAATGGACATAAAATGCTAATTTATTCTCTTTCACAATTAAAGTTTTGAAACCATTAATATCACCTTGTATATTACTAGCCCCATCATAACCTTACCCACGTAGATTTGATAAACTCAAATTATGTTCACAAAGTAAACATTCAATAGCATATTTGAGTGACAAAGTAGTGGTACTTGCTACATGTACAACACCAAGGAACCACTCTATAATAATTTATTTTTTGTTCATTAATTTGTTTGTCTTTTATAAACTATAATTTGTTATATTATTGTTTTATTAATTATAAAATTATTAATTATTGTTTAGCTTAACATAATTTAATTTGTTTGTTTTTTATAATGTATTAGTTAATTATAATGCTTTCATTATTGTTGTTTAGCCTAACAATAAACTATATTGTTTTAATTTATTTGTCATTAATAATATTGTTTTAATTTGCAATATTGTTTACACTAAAAGAGCCACTAATGTGCACATTACACATCCCATGTGCAGCACAATAATTAAAGCACTAAAGCAGTGTAATATGCAGTCCAATTCCCCCATGTGCCCATCTACCCCCACCTCTCTCAACACACAAGCACGCTTCATGCCTGATGCCCCTTAGTAATTAAAAATTTTCATAATCACACATTACACTTAAAAATAATTAATATCTCACCAACACCAACACACTATACACACCAACACCAACGGATAAGATAAACTGATAAAGCCAAATTCAAAAAGTCAAAAACAGACAAAATATTAATAAAGTTAAAGACTTAAAGTTCAACCAATGAGCAAATCACAATTCACAGACAGACTAACAGTTCAAGAATCAAAAGAGTAAAGAGAGAAAGTTAATTAGTCTTATTAAAGAATAAAGAGAGAGAGAGTTTCATTTATTTCATAATTTTCATTTCATTTAGAGAGAGAGAGAGAGAGAGAGAGAGAGAGAGTCAGAGAGAAAAAGAGAGAGAAGTACCTTGAAGGAGGTAGTACCGGAGCAGCTAAGCAGGGAGGCCTAAAGGCTGACGTCGCGATGACCGATCTGCTGATCTGAGATTCCGTCCTCTAATAGTCCGATGAGGGTTAGCGACTGGCGACAATGAAGCGGAGGGGCCAGCGAGCGACAACAACGATTTGGATTGGGCCGATCTCCGACGAGTGAGCTATGACCAATCCGATCTTCGTCTGTTGGCTTGAGGCTCAAGCGACGTTGCTTTGAGGGACTGAGTTTAGGTTTGCTTTAGGCCTTTAGTGGTTTTTTTTTTTTTTTTTTTTTGATAATGCCTTTAGTAATTTCTGACTTAGACCTTTAGGGACTAAGGTGTTGCTTTGTTTTTTTTTTTTTTTGGAGAATCCGTGGGTTTGCTATCTCTACCTCTGTAATCTGTTGGGCTTGCCGTGGGCTTGGCTCTGTTACATTTTTTTTTTTTTTTCAGATTTTAGTTTAATTTTTTTTTTTTTAATTTGAGGGTGTTCCTAATTCTGTGATTGAGGGTGTTCCTAATATAGAGCAAATGTAAAAAAAAATTCAGGTTTTTTTTTTTTTTTTTTTTTCAGGTTAGGGTGTTCCTAGGAACACCCTGAGTTGCACGTGGCGTCGCCACTGATCCGGATCCACACATGCATCCAATTTCAAGGCTCTTTGTAGGCTATTTACAATCTCAGTCATTAAGGGACGATCTGGACCATTTAGACTAACACAATCCAAAGCTAGGGACCCAACATGTGCCGCTGCCTTTCTTTCAACGTAGCAATTTTATTTATATCAATTGCATTGTGCAATGTAAGATGACGTGTGTACTGGGGGTCCATGTAGTCCAAGGTGCCCATTTCTACCAGATAAGAAAAATGCTCCATCTCGTCTACCACGAAGTCCTTCACAAAATGGCCGATTTTTGACACCTTAGCAGTCGACATTGCATCTAGCAATATATTAGACGACTTGATATTGCGGTGTACGTATGATTGGTGTTACTGAA
The DNA here is from genome assembly GCA_014183005.1 of Castanea mollissima. Lineage (NCBI taxonomy): Eukaryota > Viridiplantae > Streptophyta > Magnoliopsida > Fagales > Fagaceae > Castanea > Castanea mollissima. The sequence goes on along the minus strand of JACAVU010000003.1, from coordinate 493,109 downwards.
GATGGTCACTTTAATCCGGGTAGCCCATGATGGCATTAGAGGACTACTTTGAAGCTTATGGAGATGGTCATGAAGGCTACCATTTTTAATGTACTCGTATAGACCCATATGGGCTTGATATTATCCCCACAAAATCCCAATAAGCAATCAAGATTATTGTGACTAAGGTGAGACAAAGCTTTCGAGTCAATTTTGCAAGCACGGACACCGTTCTCGCACCTAATAGCCGCTTCAAATAGCATTTTGAGAGGAAATTCTTTCTTAGCTTTAAATTTCATCAAGACTTCCAATCCTGTTTTAAGGATTGTGAGTCCAGGTCTTTTGGAACTATTTGTTAGTGGCTTGGCTGCGGAGAAGAATGACAGTAGGGAATGAGAGAATTTTGGAGGTGTTCTATTAGATTTTGAACTATTATTGCTCTTCGGCCTTGTTGATATAGAAGGATTAGTAATTGGACACTGGGCGCTATACTGGACCCAAGCTAAATTCTATTGTGAATTTAATCGGTAGGATCTGTTGTTACACATTTATTTATTAATTATTATATTCTAGAAGTATTCTATAATTACCAAAACACCAGGTGTACAACCTACCTGCCAAAGTTTTCACTCAATACTCTCGTGCACCTTGCACTGAATGGGAGAATAGCCAAATTAAGTGATCATTTTAGGTTATATTTCATGCCCATGTCGCTTTACAAAACATTGGAGGGGTGAATAGCCAATAAATTATCAATTTAGGACATGTTTCATGCCCATGTCACTTTACAAAGCACTAGAGTCAAGCAAAACTCATTAGTTTATTACTATAATGGGTGTAAATAGAAAAAATATCTAATATTTCGAATGCATGCAACATCACACTAATGTTGCTGATCAGGCAAATTGTAACTCAAAGTATTTTACTCACTTTACCAATTGAGTTAAATAAGAACTCACAAATTGACAATGTATTTTGAATATAGAATCCATGTTTAAGTGAAGGGATGCATAGGTACATTGAATATAGGACCTATTCTTATATGAGGTGAAATATAATAATACACCAAATTACAAACTGAAGTGATGTTTAATGCTATGGATAATACAAATTCTACTATACATGCTAATTGGGGGGGGATACAATTTAAATATAAGGTGTAGCAAATTAATCTATAAGAGTATAATTTTAGAAGTAATAGAATAAATTTAATGTTTCAAGAAGTAACAAGTTAAATCTTAACTCATTTAAGTATAACCGCATTGTGTTTGGAGTTTAATTAAAACAGACTATGGATTTTATTTATTATCTTTTCAAATTTCCAGATTTAATTTTTTACTTTCAGAACTGTTGGACCGTGAACTGTGTCATTCCATCTCAAAACTAATTGATGATGAGAAAGACGCACTCAAATCTTTTATAACATTCAACATCACACCACACATGCCTGTTTTTAGAGTGGTTGTAAGGAGTCAAATTGTGGTCCCCCCAACAATCCATCCCTCACAATGACACTCCCGTGAACTCATGACCTTGGCTCTGATACCATTTTTCGGACGGTGAGCTGTGCCATTCCGCTTCAAAACCAATTTCTAATATTATATGTATTACATTTGTGATTGTCGCTATAATAAATGAAAATATGATTATGAATTACATTACTTTTATTAAATTATTCCAAATTCAAAAAAATATATATTAATGAGGCTACTCTAAAAATATTATCATGTACAACGCGCGGAGTCTGCAACTAGTATTATAAGAATTGGTAAAACAGTAAAACTCTGCTATGTAAAGCTCAGTCATTAGGTGATGCATATATTATAAGCACTGTTTTGTAGTTTCCATATACTTAAATTGCTTCTTGTTTGTAGAATGATGTTAAATGCTATGAATGCTTCTATTCCATTGTCAGTAGTTAAATGTTTGGTGTTTTAATGCAGAAAGCTTCTTCGAGCCCAAGGAGTTTGATTCTTGATAGAGATTTTTAATTTTCATTCATATATTGCCCAAACATCCAACTATAAGCTGCAAACTAAACCATTTAATTTTCATTTAGTGTTGCATATGAAACACTTATCAGATAGTAATGTCACAATATTGTCTAGGTGCAGGTTCAGCTCCAATCTTGTTAAACTAGGAAGTTGTGTATATGAAAACTTAGAAAATTCTATGGTGAAAAATTCTACTCAAAAGTTAAAACTCTTTTTGAATAGTAACACACATTGATCAATGTTTATGTGACTTAGAGCAACCACATCAGCTCATTTATTTTACACATCCATTTTTAATACTAAAAACTTACTTTTTCTATTTTACACATTCATTTTTACAAAACACACACATCAATTCATTTATTCTACCCATCTTTTAATTAAATAATCAATTTTCTTAAATTGTTTATTATTTCTATTAACTACCTACGCGTGCACTCTCCCTCTCACTCTCTGTACCCAATTTTTTTTCTTCTGATTTTGCTCGCTCGCTCTCTCTCTCTCTCTCTCTCTCTCTCTCTCTCTCTCTCTCTCTCTCTCTCTCTCTCTCTCTCTCTCTCTCTCTCTCTCTCTCTCTCTCTCTCTCTCTCTATACCCATCCACAACCCAATCCATAGTCCAATCCGCAGCCCAATCCGCAGCTCCGCCGACCAAAGCACCGATCCCAGCTCCGATTTGCAGCTTCACCGATCCACAGCATTGATCCGCAGCTCTGTCGATCCATAGCTCCGCCGACCAAAGCACCAATCCCAACTCCGATCCACAGCACGGATCCACACTCCGATCCCCAGCTTCGATCCGCAACTTCGCCGATCCACAGCATCGATCCGCAGTTCTGCCGACCAAAGCACCGATCCTAGCTCCGATCCGCAGCTCTGCCAACTAAAGCATCGTGGGTGTGTTTGTGTATCTGTGTGTGTGTGTGTGTTTTTTTTTTTTTTTGAGCAAGTGTATGTTACTGAGTATCTATGTTAATTTCTCTGTGGATGTTACTGAGTTCGTTGAGTACGGAGAAGAGAGAGAGGAAAAATGGAGCGAATGGGGAAAGTAATAAAATAATCCATACACGAGCTACAATAGCCATGTATATTTACACGGTATTGTAGTTTGTGTATGAATTTTCACATTTTTGGCTATTTATACATCCATTGATATGAGTGTTTTTTTGCATAAAATGTGTAAAAATTATACTTTCTTTTATTTTACAAATTTTTAACTGAGGTAGTGTGGATGCTCTTAGACATTGATCAACATGTGTTACTATTCAGAAAGAGTTTTAACTTTTGAGTACCATAGAATTGTCTAACCACCAAGATATGACGTCGGAAGAGGGTTTCTTTAATTGGGAATTACCACCAAGTTGTGTACTAGTTTGTGCCACTAGAGCTCTCAAAAAAAAAAAAAAAAAGTTTGTGCCACTAGCACTTCTCAGATACCGATGATTGTGGGAAATTTTTTTCTTTTTAAAAATGTATCCAAAGTTGACTGGGAAAGTGGAAACCCAGGAAAAAAAAGGCTTCGGCGGTAGCACTTCAGAAAAAACAAGAGGAGTGGTTAGCGATAATGAGTAAGAGTGTTTAGAGGGTTTTGAACAACTGTTTTCAGTATTTTCAATACAGAAATTCTGAGCCTTTGACTTTTGAGTTACCGCTGCAATCCCAATTTCCTTCTTTCAAGATCCTATTCGTTCATTTCCTCTTCCCTTTCTTCGAATTAACTTCAAAAAAATCCTTATTTCTAATTCCCTAATTTATATCCCTCTGCTGTTATTCTTCAGAACTACTTAGATTATATATTTCCGATGGCTTTTGCGGACACCGTAAACGCCTCCTCCTCCTCCTCGGATGTCTTTTATGAAGACACAAAGAAATACGATGTCTATCTCAGTTTCAGAGGCAGCGACAGCCGCATTAACTTTACAGACCATCTATACTCTGCGATGATTCAGAAAGGTTTAAGGACATGGACGGAAGATGAGCTCAGACGAGGAGAATCCATTCACTCGGCGCTAGTGAGAGCAATAGAAGAGTCAAAAATTGCTGTCGTCGTTTTCTCGCCAAACTATGCTTCTTCCGTTTGGTGCTTGACTGAACTAGCAGTGATCGTTAAATGCATGGAAGAGAAGAAGCTGAGAGTTCTGCCGATTTTCCACGGTGTGGATCCTAGTGATGTGCGGAAACAGACAGGGTCTTTCGGTTATGCCTTTGCCGAATTTGAAAAGCGTGGCAAAGATAAGATAGAGGATGTGAAGAATGTGAATTTGTGGAGAGATGCTTTGACAAAAGTTGCTAATATTTCTGGATGTGTTTTAAAACGCGGGTAAGAATTCCTTTTCAAAAAATGTTACTTATCGTTACTTTAATTTCTTCATAGTTCAAATTTGATCTTGATGAGTTTATCGAATCGCTCTCCAACCTCAGCAATCCGGAGGGGCAATTTTTGGATGAGTTTATCAAATTACTCAGCAATCAGATGTCGGAAGAGGGTTTCGTCGATTGGGAGTTACCACCAAGATATGATGATTATATCGATGATGCAGATGATGTGATGCAGGAAGCTCATGTGGTACCAGATGATGTTGCTGATGCGCCACAGGTAAGATACATTAACCCAAAACTACATGGTTATGAATTATTTTATTCTGGACACTATTTAGAATAATAAAAATTAGTGTGATTAAGAATCAAATTTGTAATTTTAATACCAAATTATAAAAGTAAAATCTTAAAAGTATTTTGGGCTGGTTTGTAATATGTTTATTTTGTTGAAATTAAAATTTCTTTTATTGAAAGTATTGTAAATAAACTTAAAAGTTAGTTGACATAGCACTGTGAAACTCATGAATAGTATAAAAAGTGCATTGAGACCTATAAATAATAGCAAAAGTAAACTGAATAATAAAATAAATTGTTGAAAATAATTTTTGCCAAACGTACACTTTATTGAAAAATCATGATTTTAAGATACAATTTTGTTAATATAACATGTCTATGTAATTATGTATTATAACCTTGATTCTAGCTTGATTATATCATTGATTGAGCTAAACTCAAGGACAACCAACACGTCCTTGATAGTGACTGTACTGACAATGCAGTTGACGTGATGCAGGAAGCTCATGTTGTACCAGATGATGTAGCTAATGCGCCACAGGTAAGATACATTAACCCAAAAACACATGATTATGAATTATTTTATTCTGGACTCTATTTAGAATAATAACAATTAGTGTGATTAAGAACAAAATTTGTAATTTTAATATCAAATTATAAAAGTAAAATCTTAAAAGACTTTATTGAAAAATCATGATTTTAAAGTTGGTTTGTGTATTGCGTCTTTGGCTGAGCATTTTCTGCGTTTTTTTTTTTTCCTGGACGCGCATTTAGCACTGTTCATTGTTCATGAACAGTTATTTCAGCTTATGAACAGTGTCAAATGCGTGAACAGTGATTTTTTTATTGTTTTTAATTTTCAATTTTTAGCAAAATAAGTGGTATCTAAACGGATCCTAAGATACAATTTTGTTAATATACCATATCTGTTTAAACATGTATAACCTTGATTCTAGCCTGATAATATCATTGATTGAGCTAAAATCAAGGACAACCAATGTCTTTGATAGTGATTGTATTGAAAATGCAGTTGATGTGATGCAGGAAGCTCATGTGATGGAGGATCATGTGGCTAATTCGCAACGGGTAAATTAATCCAAAACTACATGGTTACAACTTATTGCATCCTGGACTCTATTTAGTATTTAGAAAATTAACATTATTGCGATTTTTCATTAAAAATATATATATATATATATATATATTATTGTGATTTAGAACAAATTTTAATTTTAATATCAAACTGTAAATCAGTAAATTTAAAATCTTAAAAGACTTAACCGAAATCACGAGTTGAAGATTCCATTTTGTTAGTATACCATATCTGTTATATTTGTATAACCTTGATTGTAGCCTGATGTTATCATTGTTTGAACTGGTATCTAGGACAATCAATGTGTCCTTGAGTTTAGTCTCAATCAAGGATCCCCCTTGTCCTCCTAGGTCAACTACAATCTCTTTTAATATTTGACAGTAAAATGACATGGTCAGCCTGAAATTTTTGCCTTCCCCATAGGGCATGTGTCCCCTCACTAACTCCAGCAAGAAAAAAATATAGAGTCCATTGATGAAGAAGGAGAGAAGAGCATGAAAAAAGGTCTGAAGCGTATAATTTCAAGAAAAGAAATGTATGACATGCCTTCCCACGAGTTCCTACTTTATGGACTAATTATCTTAAGAGTTAGCTCCGTGGAATGGAATCAAAAGATATCACTTCCTTGAGTAGAGCCTGGTTAATTCATTGCCTTAGCTGCAATCCCAAAATCTGTTCCAAAAGTTCTTTGTTTTCCCCTAAAAAACAATTTTGCATAAATAAATAATTTTTTTTTTCCATACCCATCCCTAATGCTTAATGTTGTGGAAAATGGATCAGATTAGATAATTTAAAATCATTCAAAAAAGAAAAAAAAAATTACATAAACCTCTAGTCTGCTCCGCCTTGTAGCCATGCCCTTTTTGTAGTCTCTCCTTAATCCCAAGTCCCAACATTTCCACATGCCCACTACTCTGAACCTCAAACACAAGTGGTTAAACCCAGATCAGATCCCTTATTAGCAAGAAATGGTATCTTATGAGATGATTTCATGAGACTTCTGTCTAAGATACAATTTTGTTAATATACCATATCTATTTAAACATGTATAACCTTGATTCTAGCCTGATAATATCATTGATTCAGCTAAAATCAAGGACAACCAATGTCTTTGATAGTGATTGTACTGACAATGCAGTTGATGTGATGCAGGAAGCTCATGTGGTGGAGGATCATGTGGCTAATTCGCAACGGGTAAATTAGTCCAAAACTACATGGTTACAACTTATTGCATCTTGGACTCTATTTAGTATTTAGAAAAATTAACATTATTGTGATTTTTCATAACAAAAAAAAATAAAAACATTGTTGTGATTTAGAACAAAATTGTAATTTTAATATCAAACTGTAAATCAGTAAATTTAAAATCTTAAAAGACTTAATCGAAATCATGAGTTGAAAATTCCATTTTGTTAGTATACCATATCTGTTATATTTGTATAACCTTGATTATAGCCTGATGTTATCATTGTTTGAGCTGGTATCTAGGACAATCGATGTGTCCTTGAGTTTAGTCTCAATCAAGGATCCCCCTTGTCCTCCTAGGTCAACTACAATCTCTTTTAATATTTGACAGTAAAATGACATGGTCAGCCTGAAATTTTTGCCTTCCCCATAGGGCATGTGTCCCCTCACTAACTCCAGCAAGAAAAAAATATAGAGTCCATTGATGAAGAAGGAGAGAAGAGCATGAAAAAAGGTCTGAAGCGTATAATTTCAAGAAAAGAAATGTATGACATGCCTTCCCACGAGTTCCTACTTTATGGACTAATTATCTTAAGAGTTAGCTCCGTGGAATGGAATCAAAAGATATCACTTCCTTGAGTAGAGCCTGGTTAATTCAGTGCCTTAGCTGCAATCCCAAAATCTGTTCCAAAAGTTCTTTGTTTTCCCCTAAAAAACAATTTTGCATAAATTAATAATTTCTTTCCATACCCATCCCTAATGCTTAATGTTGTGGAAAATGGATCAGATTAGATAATTTAAAATCATTCAAAAAAGAAAAAAAAAATTACATAAACCTCTAGTCTGCTCCGCCTTGTAGCCATGCCCTTTTTGTAGTCTCTCCTTAATCCCAAGTCCCAACATTTCCACATGCCCACTACTCTGAACCTCAAACACAAGTGGTTAAACCCAGATCAGATCCCTTATTAGCAAGAAATGGTATCTTATGAGATGATTTCATGAGACTTCTGTCTAAGATACAATTTTGTTAATATACCATATCTATTTAAACATGTATAACCTTGATTCTAGCCTGGTAATATCATTGATTCAGCTAAAATCAAGGACAACCAATGTCTTTGATAGTGATTGTACTGACAATGCAGTTGATGTGATGCAGGAAGCTCATGTGGTGGAGGATCATGTGGCTAATTCGCAACGGGTAAATTAGTCCAAAACTACATGGTTACAACTTATTGCATCTTGGACTCTATTTAGTATTTAGAAAAATTAACATTATTGTGATTTTTCATAACAAAAAAAATAAAAACATTGTTGTGATTTAGAACAAAATTGTAATTTTAATATCAAACTGTAAATCAGTAAATTTAAAATCTTAAAAGACTTAATCGAAATCATGAGTTGAAAATTCCATTTTGTTAGTATACCATATCTGTTATATTTGTATAACCTTGATTATAGCCTGATGTTATCATTGTTTGAGCTGGTATCTAGGACAATCGATGTGTCCTTGAGTTTAGTCTCAATCAAGGATCCCCCTTGTCCTCCTAGGTCAACTACAATCTCTTTTAATATTTGACAGTAAAATGACATGGTCAGCCTGAAATTTTTGCCTTCCCCATAGGGCATGTGTCCCCTCACTAACTCCAGCAAGAAAAAAATATAGAGTCCATTGATGAAGAAGGAGAGAAGAGCATGAAAAAAGGTCTGAAGCGTATAATTTCAAGAAAAGAAATGTATGACATGCCTTCCCACGAGTTCCTACTTTATGGACTAATTATCTTAAGAGTTAGCTCCGTGGAATGGAATCAAAAGATATCACTTCCTTGAGTAGAGCCTGGTTAATTCAGTGCCTTAGCTGCAATCCCAAAATCTGTTCCAAAAGTTCTTTGTTTTCCCCTAAAAAACAATTTTGCATAAATTAATAATTTCTTTCCATACCCATCCCTAATGCTTAATGTTGTGGAAAATGGATCAGATTAGATAATTTAAAATCATTCAAAAAAGAAAAAAAAAATTACATAAACCTCTAGTCTGCTCCGCCTTGTAGCCATGCCCTTTTTGTAGTCTCTCCTTAATCCCAAGTCCCAACATTTCCACATGCCCACTACTCTGAACCTCAAACACAAGTGGTTAAACCCAGATCAGATCCCTTATTAGCAAGAAATGGTATCTTATGAGATGATTTCATGAGACTTCTGTCTAAGATACAATTTTGTTAATATACCATATCTATTTAAACATGTATAACCTTGATTCTAGCCTGATAATATCATTGATTCAGCTAAAATCAAGGACAACCAATGTCTTTGATAGTGATTGTACTGACAATGCAGTTGATGTGATGCAGGAAGCTCATGTGGTGGAAGATCATGTGGCTAATTCGCAACGGGTAAATTAATCCAAAACTACATGGTTACAACTTATTGCATCTTGGACTCTATTTAGTATTTAGAAAAATTAACATTATTGTGATTTTTCATAACAAAAAAAATAAAAACATTGTTGTGATTTAGAACAAAATTGTAATTTTAATATCAAACTGTAAATCAGTAAATTTAAAATCTTAAAAGACTTAATCGAAATCATGAGTTGAAAATTCCATTTTGTTAGTATACCATATCTGTTATATTTGTATAACCTTGATTATAGCCTGATGTTATCATTGTTTGAGCTGGTATCTAGGACAATCAATGTGTCCTTGAGTTTAGTCTCAATTAAGGATCCCCCTTGTCCTCCTAGGTCAACTACAATCTCTTTTAATATTTGACAGTAAAATGACATGGTCAGCCTGAAATTTTTGCCTTCCCCATAGGGCATGTGTCCCCTCACTAACTCCAGCAAGAAAAAAATATAGAGTCCATTGATGAAGAAGGAGAGAAGAGCATGAAAAAAGGTCTGAAGCGTATAATTTCAAGAAAAGAAATGTATGACATGCCTTCCCACGAGTTCCTACTTTATGGACTAATTATCTTAAGAGTTAGCTCCATGGAATGGAATTGAAAGATATCACTTCCTTGAGTAGAGCCTGGTTAACTCATTGCCTTAGCTGTAATCCCAAAATCTGTTCCAAAAGTTCTTTGTTTTCCCCTAAAAAAAAATTTTGCATAAATTAATAATTTTTTTTCCATACCCATCCCTAATGCTTAATGTTGTGGAAAATGGATTAGATTAGATAATTTAAAATCATTAAAAAAAATAAAAAAAAATTGTATAAACCTCTAGTCTGCTACGCTTTGTAGCCATGCCCTTTTTGTAGTCTCTCCTCAATCCCAAGTCCCAATTCCACATGCCCACTACTCTAAACCTCAAACGCAAGTGGTTGAACCCAGCCTAGATCCCTAATTAGCAAGAAATGATATTTTATGAGATGGTTTCATGAGACTTCTGTCTAATATGATGTGTGGGTTCCACATATTTGGGTTCCACTTAATATGAGAGTGTGGTAATAAGACTGTCTCTTGAGATATTCTCACTTAGCAATGGAGAATTTCCCCCCACACCATGTCTCACTTATAGGAACACCATAACAAAGCGTTGTCCTCACCATCCACCACCATGTATTCAAAAGAGTGAAAGGAAAGTTGGCACAACAGGAATGGACCTTTGGTGAGAAAGCAGGGTGAAAATAGTAAAATCTGTCAGACCGTGAGCTATGTCATTCTACCTCAAAACTAATTGGTGATGAGGAAATTACACTCAAATCAATTGGTGATGAGGAAGTCACACTCAAATCTTTTATGCCTTTCGACATCACACCACGAGGGCTTGTTTTTAGAATGGTTGTATGGAGTCAAATTGTAGTTCCTCCAACAATTCCTCCCTCACAATGACACTCCCGTGAATCGAACCCATACCTTAGCTCTAATAGCATTTTTCGGACTGTGAGCTATACCATTCCACCTCAAAACCAATTTGTGATGAAGAAGACATACTCAAATCTGTTGTGGTCCCCCCAACAAAATCAAATTCTGGCCCAATGACCAAGGAGATAAGATCCCCTCCCATGGAACTCTCCAATCTCCATTTTTTTAAATTTAGATTTAAGACATTTGGCATTTACTCATCAAGCAAATATCACGTCTTAACTCCGGCTAAAAGTGGGAGGGAATTGGAGAATTCAATGGGAGTGGATCCTCTCCTGATGACTTGGGGTAAAGGGAGCACCAATACTGCCACTCATTCACTGATATGGTGTCCTTCCATAAAAAGACCAGTACCAAGTTAGTTTCTTTTATCGATTATTAAACACCTCACTACACTTAATTAATTAATAATAAACTCTTACTCATCAGGCAGACAAAAAGACCAAAACAAAGAGAGCAAATGATGGACCTTCTATTTTCTGCAACAAACTAGGGACCCCCACGCATGGGTCTTAGCATGAGATAGTTCGAGGGATATATTCATCTATGCTTTTTTTGAGAGTGACAGCTAACGAGAAGAGAAACAAACAACAAAAATGTGTGTAAACATAGGCATTACTCATTATCTTGGAAGAGATAAGGATGGGCAATGTTGATCTTGTGAGTTTTATATTGCCACTTGTAATGTTGTATTCTTTTTTTTTTTTTTTCTTTTGTCACACTGTTTTATAATGTTGTTAATGTGTTTATGAGAAATTGTTTCTTGTAATACATTTTTTTTCTTCTTAACAAAGTGTCCATGTGATTTCTGCTTTTCTGTTGTTGCTTTCGATATTGGTGTCTGTTTCAATGTAATAGAAATACCTTTAGTGACACTTTGCTTGAAATAGGAATATAATCATTCAAATTTCCTTTTGTATGACAAATATAAACATGTGTTTTCATTTATAAATGAGTGTCTTTATGCAGCTTGTTCGATTGGAAAATTATTCAATACTTTAAGGGTAATGCTTCCTCCTTTCACATGAATGGTAGATCTTATTATGAATTTAATTAACAAGGTTGACTATTATGCTAGTGGAGGAAGCATTACTCCTGGAGTACTAAATAATTGCTCCAAATAATTGCTCCCGTTGTTTAATCTTCAAACAATTCGTAATGTCATTTTATGGGTCAAGGTCAATATGTTGTTTATTTTATTGCAATAATAATGATAATAATAATACCTATAAAAAAAAAATAATGATAATAATAATGCTGGAGATGACCGAGTAACTAGAAGGTGGTTCCACCATTTGGGAATCACCACCAGGATATGATGATTATGTACCTGATTTGGCACTGGTATGATCGTAAGAGACATTAATATTAATGTCACAAGGTTACAAATTATTGCATTCTGGGCTTTTTTTAGAATAACAATCATTGCTGTGATTTGGACAAAATTGTAATTTTCTTTCCTCGCTTAATGCCTTTTGGATTTATCAATTATCGGTTTAAGATCACTAATTTATTTCTGTCCAATTTGAATCTAGTTATGCCCAATTTGTGATAATGCAATAGGCGTGGCTTTTTGCTGTGGGCACCTGGTGAGCTGGACCGATAATATTTTTTTGTTCTTATTCTCTCCCTCATTACATGGTATTGCTAATATTTGGGAAATGGTTGTTTCATTGCAGTTCTGTGTGGAATGTGGGGAGAGATATTCCACTTGTCCCGTTTGCCGGGATCGTGTCCATATCCGTTTCAGGGTGTTCTGACCACGGTGACTTTACCAAGCTTAAACTAGATTGCACATGGTGTTTTAGCAAAGATTGTCTACGGTTTTGTGTTCCTTGGGTTTGGATTGTGATACCTAATTTATATAGCATTATTTGGAATGTTAAATATGATTTCTTACATGGTATTTGGAACTTGGGGTTAATGTGATAGATCATATGGACAAAGTTTCTGTTTCGTTACCTATGTGTAGTAACTAGTATTTGGGTGGTTAAATTAAAGTTTACTCTTATTGCGTATCCTCTGTTATGGTTTCGTGAATTCAACCCAGTTATTAATTTGTTATGCACCTTAGCCAACTGTTATATGCGGAGCCTTTGGTACTTCACATCGAGGTGTGCAGTAGTTGTCCGAGATATACAAATTTTCAATCCTGGTTGAGTATATACTATGTAGTAGTGGTTTGGTTTGGAGTATTTGTTTACAAATTTTTTGGATTTGGGAATATATATACTTATTGGCATAGTTATTGACAAATGAATTTATACCTAACCTTGCTTTTATTAGCTTTTTCTTCTACTACTGCTGATGAAGAGTTCTCATGCTTCAATACAACTGCTGCTGCTGTCAACGATCAAGCCTCACAATCACTAAAAGCTTTTTATTCTTTTGAAGGTCATACCAATCAATTGGTAACCACTTTTTCTTAGAACCTTTTGAAGCTAAGGGGAATAAATTTGTTGTTTTTCTTGGGTGGTGCTTGATAAAAAGATTAGATTTCTCTTTCCTTGAGAAAAAAAAAAAAAAAAAGATTTCTCTTTCCTTATATTAATCAACACCCTTTTTTTTGAATAGTTGGAATGCACAATAACTACATATGTTGAAAATCTAACCGTTAAATTGCATGTTTTTTACACTTTAAATACATGTTAAATTTTGTTTCAATTGGATATTATTTACTATATGATTTATAAGATAATATTTTATGTATAATTTTAAACTACAAAAACTTTTAATTTAAAAAATTTATTAATAACATAGGTATTTTTTTTTTTTGAGAATCATTAATAACATAGGTATTGATCTTTAATTTTCTAAAACTTTTGCAAACATATAGGATATAAGAAAAAAATTTAATCTAATAGTAAATTTGTCAAAATTCACCTCGAATAAAAAGATATTGGGGTTAATGTGATAGATCATATGGACAAAGTTTCTGTTTCCTTACCTATGTGTGGTAACTAGTATTTGGGTGGTTAAATTAAACATTACTCTTATTGCGTATCCTCTGTTATGGTTTTGTAAATTCAACCCAGTTATTAATTTGTTATGCACCTTAGCCAACTGTTATATACGGAGCCTTTGGTACTTTACATCGAGGTGTGCAGTAGTTATCCGAGATATACAATTTTTCAATCCTGGTTGAGTATATATTATGTAGTAGTGGTTTGGTTTGGAGCATTTTTTTACAATTTTTTTGGATTTGGGAATATATATATATACACTTATTGGCATAGTTATTGACAAATGAATTTATACCAATCCTTGCTTATTGGAACTAGTCATAGAACCACGCGATAAGTGAAAATATATTATTACTTTGAAATTGTGGTATGAAGTATAATATGTTCTCTCTAAAAATAAAAAAATTCTAAAATTATTTTTCATCTATCCATCTTTACATATATATATATATATATATATATATATATATATATATATATATATATATATATCTTTTTAATATTTAGGTGTGTTTGATTGAAATTATTTCTTTTTGAGGTGGTCCATATTTTTCTAAATTAGATTATGGTATGTTCTATTTTCCTTTATTTTCTTACAACTAAATTCTTTAATTCTTTTACTAAAAAAAAAAATTCTTTTACTTTCAAATATATTATTCAAATTTCTTATTTCTTAAATAAGATATTATACTAATCAAAACTCATCACAAAATTACACCTAATATTACTCAAATAGTTGAGAAACACATTTAAATACATAGCAAGATTGTATTTTAATATAAATTTCTAATTTTCACTTTCAAAATAACTAAGTATTGTGTCAAACAAAAATCATACAAAAGTTATGAGAGGGAGAGAGAAGGCTAGCGATGGAGAACTCAAAAACACACATAAAATTGTATATTAACCCAAAATAGTGTTATAAAAAAAATATAATGATTTATCAACCTAAAGTTAAGTTGCAAGAAAGAATAAATAATCGAGAAAGGAAATAATCACCTTTTTCGAAAGAGACCAGAATTGAATAAATTTATAGAAAATAAGATGAGAAGAAGAATAGTCAAAATAAAAGATATAGTCACGCCAAATTATCCAAGTCATGTTATATAATTGAATAACATTGTATTCTTGTATTCTATCTTTATAATGCAATATGATAGCATTTGACAAAAAAAAAAAAAAAAAAAAAGAAGGAAAAATAACAACTTGAAAACACAAAACTAAAAAGTCTAGAGCATGAAATTCAATCCTATTTATTTTTTGTAGTGGTATGCATCAACCTAAAGTAGAGTTTTAAAGAACACACAAATTCGTCAACCTAAAGTAAAGATATCAAACATTAAAAAAAAAAAATCCACACAAAAAAGAAAGAAACAATATATGAGAGAGAGAGAGAGAGAGAGAGAGAGAGAGAGAGAATAATAGTTGAGTTCTAAAGAACATGGAAATTCATCGATATAAAAGTAAAGATACAAAAAATATTTCTAAAAAAACTACCAAAAGAAAAGAAAAACATGAGAAAGAGAGAGAGTAATGGCCTTTTTGTGTGACAAAATATATGTATAGAGTGAAAGAGATTAGCAAATTTATAGTAAGAGGATGGAGATAAGAATAGTCAAAATAAAAGGAAGATGAAGGGATAAAGAAAAAGTGATATTAATGTTAATAGTAGTAAGGAGAAGAAAAGGTAAAAGGGAAGGGGAAAAGTTGGAGAAAATGTAACCGTAAACTACAAAATTAATAAATAAATAAAAAGAGTAAAAAAATAAAAGAGAAATTATTGAAAATAAGTAGGTGATATGGCTGCTGAAGTGGCTCAACAAAAACGTACTAACAATAATTGTTATGCTTCAGTTTTTAGATATATATATATATATATATATAGACTAGTTGCAGATTCACGTAATACATGAGAATATATAATTATTTTTGTGAGCACCGACCGAATACCCTTTGCAAAATAGTATTTGGGCCCCCAATTAATTTCTAGGCTAAAATGCAAAACTAATCCTCTAATTTTCTTCAGATTTCATTTCAGTTTTCTAACTTTACTTTCATTCATTTCAGTCCTCTAAATTTCAGATTTATTCAATTAAGGTTTTTCGTTAACTTTTTTAAAATTTTTTTTGAAAAATTAAAAACAATAACAAAAGACTTAATTGAATTTTTAGAAGACTGAAACGGATAAAAGCAAAGCTAGAGAATTGAAATAAAATATGAAGAAACTTAGAGGGTCAATTTTACATTTTCCCCTAATTTTTATGTGAGCTATATCTTGATCTACTAAAGGCTCATTGTGGGCTATTTACTATCTCAGTCATTGAGGGACGATCTGGACCATTTAGACTTACACAATCCAAAGCTAGGGACCCAACACGTGCCACTGCCTTTCTTTCAACGTAGCAATTTTATTTATATCAATTGCATTGTGCAATGTAAGATGACGTGTGTACTCGGGGTCCATGTAATCCAAGGCGCCAATCTCTACCAGATCAGAAAAGTGCTCCATCTCGTCTACCACGAAGTGCTTCACAAAATGGCCGAATTTAGACACCTTAGTAGTCCACATTGCATCTAGCAATGTATTAGACGACTTGATATTGCGGTGTACGCGCGTATGATTGGTGTTACTGCATGCACGTGTAGGTACTCAATGCCTTTTGCTGCATCTAGTGCCACTTTAATTCGGGTAGCCCATGATGACATTAGAGGACTACTTTGAAGCTTATGAAGATGGTCATGAAGGCTACCATTTTTCATGTACTCGTAGACCCATATGGGCTTCATACTATCCTCACAAATCCCAATAAGCAAACAAGATTATTGTGACTATGGCAAGACAAAGCTTTCGAGTTAATTTCGCAAGCACAGGCACCGTTCTCGCACTTAATAGCCATTTCTCGGCCATCATCTAAACTGGCATGGTAGACAGAGAAAAAGCAACCTGTTCCAATCTTGTGA
Organism: Castanea mollissima; assembly: GCA_014183005.1. Classification (NCBI taxonomy): domain Eukaryota; kingdom Viridiplantae; phylum Streptophyta; class Magnoliopsida; order Fagales; family Fagaceae; genus Castanea; species Castanea mollissima. The sequence continues at coordinate 476,456 of JACAVU010000003.1, read as the reverse complement.
TCATTTGAGAAATTGTTAGTCGCTTCAAATAGCATTTTGAAAGAAAATTCTTTCTTAACTTCAAATTTCATCAAGACTTCGAATCCTGTCTTAAGGATTGTGAGTCTAGGTCTTATGGAACTATTTGTTAGTAGCTTGGCTGCGGAGAAGAATGGCAGTACGAAATGAGAGAATTTTGGAGGTGTTCTATTAGACTTTGAACTATTATTGCTCTTCGGCCTTGTTGATATAGAAGGATTAGTTATTGGACACTGGACGTTACACTGGACCCCAGTCAAATTCCATTGTGAATTTAATTGGTAGGATCCGTTGTTACACTTTTATTTATTAATTATTATATTCTATAATTACAAAACACGTAGTGTACAACTTACTTGCCAAAGATTTCATTCAATACTCTCGTGCACCTTGCACTGAATGGGAGAATAGCCTAATTAAGTGTTCATTTTAGGATATATTTCATGCCCATGTCACCTTACAGAACATTGGATGAGAGACTAGCCAATAAGTTATCAGTTTAGGACTCGTGTCTTTTCCATGTCGCTTTACAAAGCACTAGAGTCAAGCAAAACTCTTTGGTTTATTACAATAATTGGTGTAAATAGAAAAAAATATCCAATATTTCGAATGCATGCAACATCACACTAATGTTGTCGATCAAGCGAATTCTAACTCAAAATATTTTACTCACTTTACCAATTGAGTTAAATAAGAACTCACAAATTGACAATGTATCTTGAATTTAGAATCCATGTTTAAGTGAAGGGATGTATAGGTACATTGAATATATAAAATAATTTTTCTCTTAGGCCTACATGTAGGACTTACTCTTATATGAGATGAAATATAATAATACACCAAATTACATACCAAAGTGATGTTTAATGCTATGGATACTACAAATTCTACTATACATGATAATGTGTCAATGTTTTAAAGACAACATAGGAAAAAAGAGGAGAGGAGGGGGATATAAAATTTAAATATAAGGTGTAGCAAATTAATCTATAAGAGTATAATTTTAGAAGTAATGAATTGAATTTAATGTTTCAAAAAGTGACAAGTTAAATCTTAACTCATTTAAGTATAACCACATTGTGTTTGGAGTTTAATTAAAATAGACTATAAATTTTTATTTATTATCTTTTCAAGTCTCAAGATTTATTTATTTATTTTTACTTTTAGAACTATAGAGGTGTGTTACTTTTAGAACTTAAATCCAAATTGTTTGAGGTGTGTTACTGACTTAATGCTAAATCCATATGATTTCTTTCCCATGTGATTCCTGTCCCAAAAACATGTATGTACACATGGAGTTTATCCAGTAAAGAATACAAAGCAAAGGAGGAAGGTATATCTTTTGTTTCTAATGAAAAAGTTGTTGGTGGTTTGTAATTAAACTTCATTTATGATTTCTCCGCAAGTAAACTAGTTATGTATTGGATTTGGTTTGTTTGGTTATTCAATTGGTATTCTATTTCTATCTATTGAGACTGTCGAATCACATAAGAATAGTTGAGAGGAGAAATATGAATAAAAAATGTACAATTGAGTTGTAAAATTCTTTACCGTTCATGTATATATTTAGTCATAAAGAATAATAAAATGCTTAATACTCTTTAGTCTTTGCTACCACCATATCATGAATCATGAATAAGTTTGATCTTTGTAAATCAGTGTTAGGCTACACAAGTTCATCACATTGCTATCGTTTATGAAAAAACCACATCATACTGTACAATTTTAGAGCCATGTTTTCTTGGAGCAAATCAACTTCACATCACATCACATCACATAAAACACTTATTTTGACATGAGATATTAATACTTTGTAAATGGAAACAATTTGATGTCATTTTACAGGGTCAAGGATCCAATTATTTTATTTTTCCATGACAATGATATGTGAACCAATCTTTTTTTTTTTGGTTAATAAGTTTTTGGCAAGGCAAATGGGGAACAAGAGATTCAAAGGAATGACTTTTATTTTATAATACGTGATCTTCAATCAATTTTGCTATCTCTTGAGAGTGAAATTGTGAAAACTATTATGTATTTATTGTAATTATTGCAAAAATAACTACAAGTGTACAATATATATATATATATATATATATATATATATATATATATAAATAATATATTTTAATTATTTTAAAAATTCCTGTAAATAAATGGTTTTTATGATCCAATCTTAGGGAGGATAGAGTAAAGTTTATTTGGCAATGTGGTTTTATGGATGCACTAAACTCTTCTTCTTCTTCTTCTTTTTTTTTTCTTTTGGTATGTAACTTATACTTTTTAATGTGTACCCAATTTGCAGTTTTAAGAGGGCTTGGCTTACCTCTAGTACTTTTTAAACTAAATATGTCATATTGGTTTAAATATACAATGGTAAGTGGTAGTGGGTTTTAATCCTCACATTTTATTTAGTTAATAAGTGATGTGACAATCTTTCATTAAAACAAAAGGAAATTCCTTTTAAAAAAAGTACTGCAGATAAGCCAAATTATTTTTAAGAAAACTTTAGTGGTGAAGTTGAGCACAGAAAAGGAATCAGATTCTCACATATTGTTGTTTGGATCAAGATGTCATCTTTGAAATATTAGCAAGACCATTGGATGAAAGCCTTATCCTAAGGGTTTGCAAAAGTTGGTTTAGAATGATTCGTGATTCAAACTTTGTCGAGGTCCATAATGTGATGATATACAAATATCTAAGTGGGTATTCATCATTGAAAAAAACAATTCAAGGTCTGAATACTTTGCTTTTAATGTAAACAATGGCAATTTGACAATAAAATATTACAACGCTCTTGCTGCACAATTGTTGATATTGAAGATGCCTATGATGGGCTAATCCTTCCCAAATCTATATTTGGAAATGATATCAATGTCTATAATAGTAGCACTGGCTAAATGACTAATGAGTTCAAAGAGCTACTATTCACTAATATATGATGTGTCCTTCCAGAAGTACAAAGCAATTGAGCTGTTCTTTACAAGTAATATTTCCTAGTTATTCCATATTGTCTGTAATGGGGCTTTGAATTGGATAGAAAAAAGTATTGAATTTGATTTTTGGCTTTTGAGGGATTGGATTAAACCTATTTGGATCAAGAAATTTTGAAGAGTTTATCAGTGATGATTTTTTACCTCGTAGAAATCATGATATATACTACATTACCACAAGTTGTTTATTTACACTGTGAAGAGCCAAGAGTTGAGGAGCAATGTAGTTAAAGAATAAGGGACCAATAAAGGATGCGCATATTAGGATTAGTGCCCTTAAATCCTATTGTATGATGCTATGTATGACATTATGTTGTGATTAATAAAGTTGCTTTATTATTATCTAAAATAATGGTAATATGAATATTGGACATTATCATGTAATTCATGAGATGCATAGTATGTGATTTATGTAAAAAGTCAGAGAAGATATAAATCACAAGTTTTTTGTAAACTCAGAATTTTAGTTTATAGTCGGTGATGAAATTGGGTATTTCATTTGCAAAGACTATAACATATCAACTAAAATGATTTGTTTTGATCATAGAAGTGGAGACTTCTAGTTGATATGTTTTAAGAGTTAAAACATATTGAACTAGACCTTTGCGAAATTTATTATTCTCCTAACGACTGTCAAATGAATAATGAATCTCTTTAAAATTTGAGTACAACAGATGGCTTGAATCCACATCTTCGCAAGGCTCAATTGCTGTCAAATCGTGTGGGACACCCTCGTTGGAACATTGTAGTACTAAAACTTCATGGAAGAGGGACTAATAAGTATGAACACGGTACTAATATAGGAATGATACAAAAAATTTTGAAAAATTAAGATATGAATATAGCGGACACAACTATTGAATATATATATTTTTTTATATAGAGTCCGTTTGGATAAGCAACAATTTTAAAACGTGCGTTTTGAAAATACAATTTTAGAGTGATTGGCAAAATTTGTAAAAGTGTGATTTTCAACTGTTGTTTTAACTCCAAATTACCAAAAAGACCTATATACACCAATATTTTTAATTTTTTTTTTTTGAAAAGAAAGCATTCATCCATTCAATATTTTTAAATTCAATCTTATATATAAAATGAAAGTATTCTATTTATTAAATCCAATCTTATATATAAAACTAAAGTATTCAGTCTTCAGAAAAAAGAAAGAAGAAAAAAAGAAAAAGAGTATTCCATTTATTAAATAAAAAAACTACACATAGAAGGTGAAGGGTGAAGAACCCACTCCACGTGAACTACTTCGCCTAATAAAAGATTCCCTATCACTGGCACCCGTTTCACTTTACCAATTTCATTTCTCTTTACCTTATTGAGTAAAGCGTGTCCTTAACAACTGTTTTCAGTGTTTTCACTACAGAAATTTTGAGCCGGACTTTTGAGTTACTGCTGCAATCCCAATTTCCTTCTTTCAAAATCCTATTCGTTCATTTCCTCTTCCCTTTCTTCAAATTAACTTCGAGAAAAAATCCTTATTTTCTCATTCCCTAATTTATATCCCTCTGCTGTTATTCTTCAAAAGTACTTGATTATATATTTCCGATGGCTTCGTCGTCGTCCTCCTCCTCATCTCTTCCTTTTATCGATATCTTTTATGAAGATCGAAATATTCGCAGGAGGGGACTTGCTTTGAGTGAAGCTGGTAATCTTCCTGGATGGGGTTTAAACTACGGGTAAGAATTCCATTTAAAAAAATGTTACTTATCGTTGCTTTAATTTCTTCATAGTTCAAATTAGATCTTGATGAGTTTATCAAATCACTCTCCAACCTCAGCGATCTGGTGTCGCAAGTTGCTGAGATTATCGCATCAATCAGCAATCAGATGCCGCAAGATGGTTCCACCAATGGGAACTTACCACTAATATATGATATAACTCCAGATGAATCAGATGATGCAGTTGATGTGATGCAGGAAGCTCATGTCGTACAAGATGATGTAGCTGGTGTGCCACAGGTAAGATACATTAACCCAAAACTACATGGTTATGAATTATTTTATTCTGGACACTATTTAGAATAATAAAAATTAGTGTGATTAAGAATAAAATTTGTAATTTTAATATCAAATTATAAAAGTAAAATCTTAAAAGTATTTTGGGTCTGTTTGGAATCCGTTTATTTTGTTGAAATTGAAATTTTTTTATTGAAATTACTGTAGATAAAAGTAAAAGTTAGTTGACATAGCACTATGAAACTCATTAATAGTATCAAAAAGTGTCCTATAAATAGTAGCAAAAATAAACTAAATAGTAAAATAAATTGTCAAAAATAATTTTTGCCAAACGCACACTTTATTGAAAAATCATGATTTTAAGATACAATTTTGTTAATATACCATGTCTATGTAATTATGTATTATAACCTTGATTCTAGCTTGATCATATCATAGATTGAGCTAAAATCAAGGACAACCAACACGTCCTTGATAGTGACTGTACTGACAATGCAGTTGACGTGATGCAGGAAGCTCATGTTGTACCAGATGATGTAGCTAATGTGCCACGGGTAAGATACATTAAACCAAAAACACATGGTTATGAATTATTTTATTCTGGACTCAATTTAGAATAATAAAAATTAGTGTGATTAAGAACAAAATTTGTAATTTTAATATCAAATTATAAAAGTAAAATCTTAAAAGACTTTATTGAAAAATCATGATTTTAAAGTTGCGTTTGTGTATTGCGTCTTTGGCTGAGCATTTTCTGCGTTTTTTTTTTCCTGGACGTGCATTTAGCACTGTTCACTATTTAAACATGTATAACCTTGATTCTAGCCTGATAATATCATTGATTGAGCTAAAATCAAGGACAACCAATATGTCCTTGATAGTGATTGTACTGACAATGCAGTTGATGTGATGCAGGAAGCTCATGTGGTGGAGGATCATGCTGCTAATTTGCTACAGGTAAGTGACTTTAATCCAAAACTACATGGTTACAACATATTGCATCCTGGAATCTATTTAGAATAATAAACATCATTGTGATTTAGAACAAAATTGTGATTTTTGATATCAAACTATAAATGTAAAATATTAAAAGACTTATTGAAATCATGAGTTGAAGATACGATTTTGTTAGTTTACCTTATCTGTTTAAATATGTATTACCTTGATTATAGCCTGAATATATCATTGATTGAGCTAAAATCAAGGGCAATCAAAATGTCCTTTTTGATAGTTCCATCAATTGGGATACACCACCAATATATGATGCAACTCCAGATGAATCAGATGATGCAGATGAGATGGTGCAGGATTATGTAGCTGATTTGCCACTGGTAAGAAACTTTAATTGAATTCAAACCTACATGGAATTTAATTATTGAATTCTCGATTTTTTTTTTTTTTTTAATTGTAAACACTGATGTGATTTAGATCAAATTCCTAATTTTAATATCAAATTTTAAAAGTAAAGGCTTAAAAGATTTTAGGGAAATCATGACTTGAAGATACCATTTTGTTAGTGTAATTCTAGCCTGATTGTATCATTGATTGAACTTGGTAATTTAACACACCTTTTCATCCACTGCCCAATTGACCAAATTGTTGGTCCCTATCAGATTGGCCTAGAAAACTCCCCACCATGGCAGTTGACTCTCAAAAGTGCTTGGGTTAGGATGCTTCTTAAGCCCAACCTCTTCCTCTACATCCAAAGCTTATATTATGAATTTAATTAATAAGATCTACTATCGTGTGAGCGCATGAAGCATTGCTCCCATAGTACTAAATAATTGCTCTAGTTTTTTAATCATCAAACAGTTATTTCTAAGGTCATACGATAACAACGACAATAATAATGCCAAAGATGATTGAGCAACTGAAAGGTAGTTCCATCAGTTTGGAATTACCACCAAGATATGATGATTATATCGATGATGCAGTTGATGTGATGCAGGAAGCTCATGTGGTACCAGATGATGTAGCTGGTGTGCCACAGGTAAGATACATTAACCCAAAACTACATGGTTATGAATTATTTTATTCTGGACTCTATTTAGAATAATAAAAATTAGTGTGATTAATAACCAAATTTGTAATTTTTTTTTATCAAATTAAAAAGTAAAATCTTAAAAGACTTTGTAGAAAAATCATGATTTTAAATATACCATGTCTGTTTAAATATATATAACCTTGATTCTAGCCTGATTATGTCATTGATTGAGCTAAAATCAAGGACAACCATTATGTTCTTGATAGTGATTGTACTGACAATGCAGTTGATGTGATGCAGGACGCTCATGTGGTGGAGGATCATGCTGCTAATTTGCCACAGGTAAGTGACTTTAATCCAAAACTACATGGTTACAACTTATTGCATCCTGGAATCTATTTAGAATAATAAACATCATTGTGATTTAGAACAAAATTGCGATTTTTGATATCAAACTATAAATGTAAAATATTAAAAGACTTATTGAAATCATGAGTTGAAGATACCGTTTTGTTAGTTTACCATATCTGTTTAAATATGTATTACCTTGATTCTAGACTGAATATATCATTGATTGAGCTAAAATCGAGGGCAATCAATATGTCCTTGATAGTTCCATCAATTGGGATTTACCACCAAGATATGATGGTTGTACTGATGATGTGATGCAGGAAGCTCATGAGTTGAAGATAACCATTTTGTTAGTATACCATATCTGTATAACCATGATTATAGCCTGATGTTATCATTGTTTGAGCTAATATCTAGGACAATAAATGTGTCCTTGAGTCTAGTCTCAATCAAGGATCCCCTTGTCCTCCTAGGTTCCTACTTTATGGACTAATTATCTCAAGAGTGAGCTCCATGGAATGGAATCAAAAGATATCGCCTCCCTGAGTAGGGCCTGGTTAACTCATTGCCTTAGCTGCAATCCCAAAATATGATCCAGAAGTCCTTTGTTTTCCCCTCAAAATTTTTTTTTGCATAAATTAATAATTTTTTTTTTCCATACCCATCCCTAATGGTTAATGTTGTGGAAAATGGATCAAATTAGATAATTTAAAATCATTCAAAAAAGAAAAAGAAAAATTTCATAAACCTTTAATTTGTTCCACTTTACAGATAGCCATGCCCTTTTGTAGTCTCTCCTTAGTCTTAAGTCCCAACGTGTCCACGTGTCCACCTCTCTGAACCCCAAACGCAAGTGGTTGACTCCAGGCCAGATCCCTTATTAGCATGAAATGGTATCTTATGAGACGGTTTTATGAGAATTCTTTCTAATATGATGTGTGGGTTTCACATATATGGGTCCCACTTAACGTGAGAGGGTGGTAATGAGACTATCTCATGAGATATTCTCACTTAGCAATGGCAAATTCTTAAACTCTGATGTGATTTAGAACAAATTCGTAATTTTAATATCAAATTTTAAAAGTAAAGTCTTAAAAAATTATAAGGAAATCATGGCTTGAATATACCATTTTGTTAGTGTACCATATCTGTTTAAATATTTATAATCTTGATTCTAGCCTGATTATATCATTGATTGAACTTGGGAATTTAATACACCTTCATCTACTGCCCAATTGGCCAAATTGTTGTTCCCTCTCAGATTGGCCTAGAAAACTCCCCACCATGGCAGTTGACTTCCAAAGTACCTGGGTTAAGATGCTTCTTAAACCCAACCTCTTCTTCCACATCCAAAGCCCATATTCCCAAAACTTCTTACTATTTTTTGTAGTAACTTGTGACTAAATTTGGATGTTGAGAAACAAAAAATCAATGACCTAGACTCAATCAATACTGTACAAATTTCCAGAGATGTCAAAAATACACTTCTACTAATGTTATGTTTGGTCTTCCTCTATTCCTCTACCTTTTTTTTGTTCCTTCAACTTGGATCTTAGATCAATTCACTCTTTCTTACCATGCATAATTGCTCTGTTTTGAACATAAGACCAAAACATCTCAAGCTACTCTCCCTTATCTTTTCATCAATAGGGGCTACCTTTATCGTAACATTCTCATTTCTGCTACACTCATTTTATGGATATGCAACTCAGCATAGTTGATTGTATAGTAGTCTTATAAAATTTTCCCTTTAACCTAATAGGTATTCTATGATCACTAAAAGCTCCTGATGCGCTTCTCCACATCATCCACTCTGCTCTTATCCAATGATTCACATCCTCCTTAATCTCTTCATCCTTGTGAATTACTGACCCAAGATATTGAAAACTCTTGCTTTTTAGTATCTCTTGGATATCAAGTCTTATTGCTTCTTCGTATCTATTTCTACTTTTATTGTACTTACATTCCATGGACTCCGTTTTGCTCTACTTAAATGAAGGCCTTTAGTTTCCCTGGCCTTTCATCAAATTTCTAACTTAACTCCACTTTTAGTTTTATTTACTAAAACTGTATCATCTGCAAAAATTATACACTAAGGGAATTCCACTTGAATTGATTTAATGAGCTCATCCATTACTAGTGCAAAAATATATGGGCTTAACGTTGATCCTTGATGCAAACCTATAGTGATAGGGAACTCACTTGTGATTTCTCCACTTCCTCTAACATTAGTACATATCCTTAATCAACTTAAAAATACTTCACTACTCCTAATTTTAATTTAATTAATTAATTAATAATAAACATTACTCACTTGAATTGAAGAGAGAATAAATGTTTATAGTACATAAATTGGGGAGAAAAATAGTGAAAATAAAAGGAAGATGAAAGGACGGAAAAATTGTAAGGTTAAGGTATAGAGTAGTGGGGAGATAAAAAGGTAAAAGTGGGGAAAATTGTAAGGTTTAAGGGTATGAGTATTGCTATATATAGTGTGCTTCGCCTGACTGTGTAACCAGCTTATTAGATTTTAATCATTGCATGCCTTGACACCTCCATTAAAGCACTGGGCTGGCAAGGTCGTTAAGGAAAGGGACAATGCTTCCGTTTTATCTATATACTGTTAGATTATAATGAATGCAAAATGTTTAGAAATGAGATTGAACAATCGGTCCTGCTCAGTCAAAACTTGCATACTCTTTAAACATTTGGGTTACTAGCTCCGTTTTAGTTCTGTCATCTGTGACACAATTGTCTAAACCAAACCATTGAAGGATCTCTTACGGGGTCATGTTAACTTGTCCAATTTAGTTTTAAGTCCACATCATTGTTACCTTTTGGATTTATAAAATTATTATCTGTTTCAAATCACGTATTTACTTGTCCAATTTGAATCCAGGCATGCCAAATTTGTTACACTAATGCAAGGAACATGGCTTTTCTCTGTGGGCACACGGTGAGCTGGGCTGATAATAATAATTTGATGTTATTCTCTCCCCCATTTACATGGTGTTGCTAATATTTTGAGAAACAATTATTTCATTGCAGACATGTGTGGAATGTGGGGAAAGATTGGACACATGTCACATTTGCCGGGAACCAATCAATTGCCGTATCAGGTTGTTCTTGGAGTGACCGTGCCCAGAGAATTGTTTTAATGATTGTGTAGAGGAGACAGGGGTGGAGCCAGGGGGGGTCGAGGGGGGCGGCCTGCCCAAAAATACCTCTAGTTATTTTGTTATTTTCCAAATATCTGTTGGTTATATAAATTACTATCCAGTTATATTTGTGGATGAACTTGAGTTTTGTTGTACTCAGGTGTTTTAACTATTTATTTTGATCATTCGAATTGAATAGGTAAACTCACATAAATTGTCAATCATCCTTTTTCGTTTAGTAACTTGGCTTTTAAATTGACCTACATGTTAAAAAGGTCAATTAATTTATCATCTACCTACTGTTTTGAAGGGAGGGGTAAATTGCTTTTCATGTTAGGAGCTATGCTCTATTTCTTGGTCTAGAAACAGGGTGTTTTTGAACCCAGTCAAAACCTTTTTTTTCTCATATCACTTCATTTCTTAATTAAGTCTTTTTTTTTTAATTCAAATAATCTTCTACTAAACCAAGTTTAAAATTTCTCACCGCTTCAGCTTAAAGCAGCAGGTCTATTGCCGATGTCCCAATGACTCATTATACAAACATTTTAAATATATTGTTATAGTTTTGACACTTTTATATTGAGTTAATCTCACAGTTTATTTTGAGTACATTGATTAATTTCTTGAATTGTAGATAAATACATTGATTAATCTCTTCAATTAATTTTTATTTAATATGAATTGATTATCTTTATTTATTTATTATCTAGTTATTTATTTATTTTTATTAATACAAACTAATATGTTTTAGATTAATTTTGTTTTCAATCATAACCTTGCCCACCCTAAACTAAAATCTTGGCTTCGCCATTGAGAGGAGAGAATTAAATTTAAACTAGAATGCTCATGGTCATGTGTTTTATCAAAGATTTTCTATGGTTTTGTCTTCTTTGCGTGTTGTATGATTGTCATAAATGTCTATTGTTCTGTTCCATTATTGGAGGATATTTTTCCATAAAATGATAGGTATAAACTCCATCAAATGTTCGTGACCACACTTTTGCAGCTCGGTTTTGTCTTCCTTGGTATAGTATTATTTGGAATGTTAAATATGATGTATTATGTGGTGTTAAGAACTTCGGATTGAAACCATAGAACATATTGATAAAGTTTCTGTTTTTTGGGAGATCTTTCTTTTTTTTAGTCTAAACAAGGGATGAGGACAGAGTTTATACATAACCTAGTTTGGAGGTATTTCTACAAACTGGATTAGGCACAATGAAAAAATTGGTAACTTTCTTTGGTCATGTGAGAAGCACATAACCAATTAAATAGAATATCAGACCCAAACAAAGCATTCTCCTCCCACCCTTTTCTCTCTCCCTAACCCACCTCTCTCTCCACCGGTCCCAATCCTTTCCCCTCCACCAGCACCACCATCGCTGATCCTCTATAACCACACCAGGTCCTTCCCAAAAAGGAATTACACAACTAGGATTCTAGCGATTGTAATATGATTTCAAATACAAATTAATAACCCTTACCAATGTTTTCATATTCCTTCGAGAAGAATTAAAACAATAAAAACAATTCAACAAAAAGAAATACACACATAGCCGGGGTGAAAGTAGAGAACTTCCCCATCTCAAACTAAATTTCTTATACACAAGCCAAATCTCATGCACAAATTTTAAACAAATTCCTCCCATATTCTAGCAACAGTTGAACCTTCTTGAAGATTATAGGCTTCATCCTACCACGAACCATCTTGATTCGAAGACTCGACTTCGTTGATGCTCACTACTCTCATCTTAGAGATCTCTTATACTATTTCTCTCGATGTTATCTTATTGAAGTGCTCATGGAATAGGATGAGAGTGAACTGACATCTGAAGCTAATGCCTCTCTGTACTCTTTACGGATTTGCCAAAGGATTTCTGCACTCCTCCTCATGCTAGGCCGATTCTGTCTACGTGGAGCCAAACATTGTAAGGCTAGTTCAAGAATCTTATCAACGGCTAAGTTATTTGCAGCATCACATGCCAGCTTTGGGTCCAAGGTTGAAATAGCTTCTCCATCGGTAAACTTCTTCATGGCCTGAACTTAAAATCAAGTCACATTAGGGTAAAGAATTTTCTTAGTTTTGGAAAATGTTCAAATGTAACTTATCCAGTTAAAAGAAGGGAAGAGTTGGAAATTTTTTGCAAAGACTAGGTAAGATACTTTGTTGGACGTGTGAACATAATCATATGGATTTTTGTTAAACAGTAATGGAAGTTTATTTTACTCTGTTTTAGCCGGAAACTGTGAATCAAATTTCAAAATTGATAGTGACCAAAAAAGAAGTCTCAACAGAATCATACCCATTTTGCCGTTATCCGCTCCTTCAGTTCTCGTTTTGGTTCGATTGGACGCCTGCCCGTGACTAGTTCAACCAATAACACACCAAATGAATACACATCACTTTTTTCAGTCAGCTGATAGGTTCTGAGGTACTCTGGGTCCAAGTAGCCAGCAGTTCCTTTAACTTGGGTAGACACATGGGTAACACTTGCATCACAGTCAGCTGCCAGTGTAGCAAAACCAAAGTCGGCTATCTTGGCTCTAAAGTTTTCCCTGAGGAGAATGTTGGAAGATTTTATGTCTCTATGAATGATAGGGTGATCTGCAAGGGAACCGACAGAAAATCCTGTTGGATCTCTCGAAATAGATTCTACTTTCTCAAAGGCAAACAACTTTTTAATTTTGATAGGACAAATGAATTAAGTCACCCCAAAGGTGTATACCTGTATACATATGAAGATAGGTGATGGCATGGGCCACATCAATTGCAATATCTAGCCGTACAACAAGGCTCAGAATATTGCCTCGAATACCTGCAGTAGTTCTCTGATCAGATTTCAGGAACTCAAGCATACACACAGTGAATGAAAGTAAAGCCACACGAAGAGAACTCACAATCCAAATGTTCTCTGAGGGTTCCATTGGGAACATACTCCACAACAAAAATCCTTTCATCTCCATGCTCCAAATATCCATAAAACTTGACCAGATTCAAATGGTCCTCCAGCGCTAGAGTTCGAATCTCACTTTGGAATTTCTCTTCTAAACGCTTATCATGTACAATCTGCAAAGAAAGATAAACAAGTACCTGTTAAAGCTCAAAGTCACACATTTGTCGACTTAAATAAATGTGAAGCGCCATAAGCTTGTGTCAGACCCAGAAAATGGAATTATCATAAACAACTTTCACCAAACCTTCTTAGCACGTTTTACTGCAACTAAGGTTCCATCTTTGAGTCTTCCCTTGTAGACTGTTGCAAACCCACCTTCTCCGATCTTAAAAGAGGGGGAGAAATTCCTTGTGGCCTCGAGGATTTCCTTTATATTGAATTTTACACTCCCAGGCTTCCGTACATGTATTGGGTTATTGGCACGGATTTGGACCGCCCAATTCAAAACACGTTTTCTCTCACTACCAGCTCTTGAAGCATCTAATATGTCTAAGAAATCAACAAGTAGTTCATTGTAATTCATCCCACAGATACAAATCAATAGTGATTTAACATAGCGCTCATAAATCTATAGCATTCATCAGATATACCAACAACAAAAAAAGAAAAGATTAAAAAAAAAGGGTGTACTTTTAAATTTGTTTGAGATGTGATAAAAAGTTTGTTAATATATGTTTTTAATTTTTTTTTTGGCTACTACTCATGACTCATATTGGACTTTTTAATATTATTCATGGGTATTTAACTAGCTTTTAACTTTTTCTTTTTTATACTTTCAACAAAAATTTTCATTTTTAACTAAATAAATTGTTCCTAAATGGTTAATACACAACTCTCAGTTTTGCAGAGTTTGGAAGAAGTGATTGGTAAACAAATTTATTTTTTTATTTTATTTTTGGACTTTTGGGGGAAAGCACTTGCCATTATACTGAGGCCCGACTTCTTAAAATTGAAAATTCTTGAACTAGTTATCTTTCTCTCTCTCTTTCTAGTTTGAGACTTTTCATAAATTGATAGTTAAGGACTTAAATTTGATAAATAAAGAGCTTAGCACAAATGATTTGAAAGAGTTTGGCTATGTGATAAACATATTAACATACCAATTTTGAATTTTAAAAAAAAAGTTTGTTTCATTTCTCAGTTCACACAGTATTCTCAGCAAGCAACCAATACACACTTCCGGATTCAGATCTTTAAAATCCAAAGCTAACCAAAATTGGGAATCTATTTCTTTTGAATATATTAGTAGAAGTTAGAGAGAAAATGGAAAAATTTTGTTGTTTACGAGAGGAGGGAGGTTTGAATTCCGGAACTATAATTTACCTCTAAAGCTGCTTGTTTGGATTGTGCGTCTTCTAGGTGTTGCTAATGTTGATATGGAAGGATCCGTCAGATTTATTTCATCATTTCCAGGAACACTGTCTGTTTGAGACCTAGTTGGTGGAAATAATGACATTATGGAATTGGAATAAAGAGTGCAATTTGGAGGTATTTCGTTGGATTCTGAACTAGCAACAGTTTCAGTGTAAGAGTTGTAGGCTGGGAAGAGTGATGAAATGGAAAGCTGCATAGGGAAGTCTGGAGTTGGATTTTTTCCATTCCATATCCAACTGCCAGGGTCTGAGCTGTTGTTGGCAGCAAATTCTGCAACCAAAAATATTGAAATCTGATGAGAAAATATTTAATTCTCATTAATTAGCAAAAGTTAAAACTCTTTTTCTTTTTCTTTTTTAATTTTACACACTATAAGAGCATTTCATTGCCAATGATATATATACATACATACACACACATATATCTATATATTTAGACACACACACACACATTCATTGCAGATCTCATTTCTTTTCTTCTAATTAAGAAATTCATAAATCATTGGCAAAATATATACACTGTCATCTTCTTCCGAAGAAATTAATTAAAAAAAAAACTAATATCAATTATCTGAAGAGAGGATTAAGAACATTTGCATAAGCTTATGTAAAAATTTCTGTTTATTTTAGTATAAGAAACTACTTTTTCTATTTTACTTAACCACTTTCCAAAACACCCCACATTAGATTATGAGAAAATTGTAGTAAACTCATCTATGGTTTAGCTTGGAGCACCCAAAGTTCCGAGTTTTCTTGAATCAAGTTGGGTTGCCGGGCCCAGGGGTATCTCGGAGAGAGTTCACGGGTGGTACATTAGATGCTAAGTTTGAGGAAGCTAAGGTTGAATCTGAAGCTAGGATTAGGGACGCTATGTTCTTTTAGATTGCCTTTGATGGGTGGAAAGTCAAGAATTATAGGGTTTTAGGGGAAGAGAGCTTGGTGTATTTAACTGTGAATCTTCCAAATGGGACTAGTTTGCTTAGGAGGGCAGTGTTTGTTAGTGGCTCCATACCTTCTAAGTATGTCGAAGAGGTTTGTGGGAGACAATCATAAGCGTTTGTGGGAATGGAGTGCAGCAATGTGTAGGAATAGTTGCAGAAAAGTTTAAGGCAAAGGCATTAAGGAATTTAAAGACTCAGAAAATCCTACGTGAGATATCATAGATGTTTAACCATATGGAAGTTCCACAACATCATGCTTAACAAATGTGATAGTGATAAGTAGAGTTATAGACAGTACAATGTTATTTGCAACCCTTGTATCCATAACACAAGTATCTCTCCCATATGCAATTTAAACTAGATTGCTCATGGTCATGTGTTTTATCAAAGATTGTCTATGGTTTTGTCTTCCTTGTGTGTTGTATGATTGTGTCATAAATGTCTATTGTTCTGTTCCAATATTGGAGGATATTTTTCCATAAAATGACAGGTATAAACTCCATCAAATGTTCGTGACCACACTTTTGCAGCTCGGTTTTGTCTTGGTATAGTATTATTTAGAATGTTAAATATGATGTATTATGTGGTGTTAAGAACTTCGGATTGAAACCATAGAACATATTGATAAAGTTTCTGTTTTTTGGGAGATCTTTCTTTTTTTTAGTCTAAACAAGGGATGAGGACAAAGTTTATACATAACCTAGTTTGGAGGTATTTCTACAAACTGGATTAGGCACAAAGAAAAAATTGGTAACTTTCTTTGGTCATGTGAGAAGCATATAACCAATTAAATAGACTATCAGACCCAAACAAAGCATTCTCCTCCCACCCTTTTCTCTCTCCCTAACCCACCTCTCTCTCCACCGGTCCCAATCCTTTCTCCTCCACCGGCACCACCATCGCCAATCCTCTATAACCACACCAGGACCTTTCCAAAAAGGAATTACACAACTAGGATTCTAGCGATTGTAATATGATTTCAAATACAAATTAATATCCCTTACCAATGTTTTCATATTCCTTCGAGAAGAATTAAAACAATAAAAACAATTCAACAAAAAGAAATACACACAAAGCTGGGGTGAAAGTAGAGAACTTCCCCATCTCAAACTAAATTTCTTATACACAAGCCAAATCTCATGGACAAATTATAAACAAATTCCTTCCATATTCTAGCAACAGTTGAACCTTCTTGAAGATTATAGGCTTCATCCTACCACGAACCATCTTGATTCGAAGACTCGACTTCGTTGATGCTCACTACTCTCATCTAAGAGATCTCTTTATACTATTTCTCTCAATGTTATCTTATTGAAGTGCTCATGGAATAGGATGAGAGTGAACTGACATCTGAAGCTAATGCCTCTCTGTACTCTTTACGGATTTGCCAAAGGATTTCTGCACTCCTCCTCATGCTAGGCCGATTCTGTCTACGTGGAGCCAAACATTGTAAGGCTAGTTCAAGAATCTTATCAACGGCTAAGTTATTTGCAGCATCACATGCCAGCTTTGGGTCCAAGGTTGAAATAGCTTCTCCATCGGCAAACTTCTTCATGGCCTGAACTTAAAATAAAGTGGCATTAGGGTAAAGAATTTTCTTAGTTTTGGAAAATGTTCAAATGTAACTTATCCAGTTAAAAGAAGGGAAGAGTTGGAAATTTTTTGCAAAGACTAGGTAAGATACTTTGTTGGACGTGTGAAGATAATCATATAGATTTTTGTTAAACAGTAATGGAAGTTTATTTTACTCTGTTTTTGCCGGAAACTGTTAATCAAATTTCAAAATTGATAGTGACCAAAAGAAAAGTCTCAACAGAATCATACCCATTTTGCCGTTATCCGCTCCTTCAGTTCTCGTTTTGGTTCGATTGGACGCCTGCCCGTGACTAGTTCAACCAATAACACACCAAATGAATACACATCACTTTTTTCAGTCAGCTGATAGGTTCTGAGGTACTCTGGGTCCAAGTAGCCAGCAGTTCCTTTAACTTGGGTAGACACATGGGTAACACTTGAATCATAGTCAACTGCCAGTGTAGCAAAACCAAAGTCGGCTATCTTGGCTCTAAAGTTTTCGCTGAGGAGAATGTTGGAAGATTTTATGTCTCTATGAATGATAGGGTGATCTGCAAGGGAACCGACAGAAAATCCTGTTGGATCTCTCGAAATAGATTCTACTTTCTCAAAGGCAAACAACTTTTTAATTTTGACAGGACAAATGAATTAAGTCACCCCAAAGGTGTATACCTTTATACATATGAAGATAGGTGATGGCATGGGCCACATCAATTGCAATATCTAGCCGTACAACAAGGCTCAGAATATTGCCTCGAATACCTGCAGTAGTTCTCCGATCAGATTTCAGGAACTCAAGCACACACACAGTGAATGAAAGTAAAGCCACACAAAAAGAACTCACAATCCAAATGTTCTCTGAGGGTTCCATTGGGAACATACTCCACAACAACAATCCTTTCATCTCCGTGCTCCAAATATCCATAAAACTTAACCAGATTCAAATGTTTCACCTTCGCTAGAGTTCGAGTCTCACTCTGGAATTCCACTTCTAAATGCTTATCATATACACTCTGCAAAGAAAGATAAACAAGTACTTGTCAAAGCTCTATGTCACACATATGTTGACTTAAATGTGAAGCCCCATAAGTTTGTGTCAGACCCAGAAAACAGAATTATCATAAACAACTTTCACCGAACCTTCTTAGCACGTTTTACCGCAACCAAGGTTCCATCTTTGAGTCTCCCCTTGAAGACTTTTCCAAACCCACCTTGCCCGATCTTAAAAGAGGGAGAGAAATTCCCCGTGGCCTTGAGGATTTCCTCTATATTGAACTTTACACTCTCAGACTCCCGTCCATGTGTTGAGTTATTTGCACTGTCATTGACTCCTCGATTTGAACCATGTTTTCTCTCACTACCAGCTCTTGAAGCATCCAATACGTCTAAGAAATCAACAAATAAGTAGTTCATTGTAATTCATCCCACATATACAAATAAATATTGATTTAACATAGCGCTCATAGATCTATAGCATTCATAAGATATACCAACAACAAAAAAAGAAAAGATAAAAAAAAAAGTGTAATTTTAAATTTGTTTGGGATATGATAAAACGTTCAGCTTATTTATGTTTTTAATTTCTTTTTGGTACTATTCATAGGTCTCATTGCACTTTTTGATATTATTCATGGGTATTTAGCTAGCTTCTAACTTTTTTTTTTCCTACACTTCAACAAAAAAAATTAATTTTCAACTAAATAAACTGTTTCCGAATGGTTAATGCACAACTCTCCGTTTTGCAAGGTTTAGGAGAAGTGATTGGTAAACAACTTTACCATTTTTTTTTTTTTTGAGACTTTTGGCGGAAAGCACTTGCCATTACATTAAGGCTTGACTTCTTAAAATTAAAAATTCTTGATCTAGTTATCTCTCTCTCTCTCTCTCTCTCTAGTTTGAGACTTTTCATAAATTGATAGTTAAGGACTTAAATTTAATATATAAAGAGCTTAGCACAAATGATTTGAAAGAGTTTGGCTATGTATGATAAACATATTAACATACTAGTTTTGAATTTTTTTAAAAAAGTTTGTTTCATTTCTCAGTTCACACAGTATTCTCAGCAAGCAACCAATACAAACTTCCGGATTCAGATCTTGAAAATCCAAGACCAACCAAAATTGGGAATCTATTTCTTTTGAAAATAGTAGTAGAAGTTGTTGGTAAATAACAGAATTTAGAGAGAATGGAAAATTTTTGTTGTTTACCAGAGGAGGGAGGTTTGAATTCAGGAACTAGAATTTACCTCTGAAGCTGCTTGTCTGGATTGTGCGTCTTCTAGGCGTTGATAATGCTGATATGGAAGGATCAGACGGATTTATTTCATCATTTTCGGAAACACTGTCTGTTGGAGACCTAGTTGGTGGGAATAATGACATTATGGAATTGGAATATAGAGAGAAATTTGGAGGTATATCGTTGGATTCTGAACTAGCATCAGTTTCAGTGTCTGAGTTGTAGGCTGGGAAGAGTGATGAAATGGAAAGTTGCATAGGGAAGTCTGGAGTTGGATTTTTTCCATTCCATATCCAACTGCCAGGGTCTGAGCTGTTGTTGGCAGCAAATTCTGCAACCAAAAATATGAGAAAATATTTAATTCTCATTAATTAGCAAAAGTTAAAACTTTTTTATTTTATTTTAATTTTACACACTAGAAGAGCATTTCATTGCCAATGATACACACACACACATATCTATATATTTAGACACACACACATTCATTGCAGATTTCATTTCTTTTCTTCTGATTAAGAAATTCATAAATCATTGGCAAAATATATGCACTATCATCTTCTTCCGAAGAAATTAATTAAAAAAAAAAACTAATATCAATTATCCCAAGAGAGGATTAAGAACATTTGCATAAGCTTATGTAAAAATTTCTGTTTATTTTAGTATAAGAAACTACTTTTTCTATTTTACTTAACCACTTTTCAAAACACCCTACATTAGATTATGGGAAAATCGTAGTAAACTCATCTATGGTTTAGCTTGGAGCACCCAAAGTTCCGAGTTTTCTTGAATCAAGTTGGGTTGCTGGGCCCAGGGGTTTCTCGGAGAGAGTTCACGGGTGGTACATTAGATGCTAAGTTTGAGGAAGCTAAGGTTGAGTCTGAAGCTAGGATTAGGGATGCTATGTTCTTTTAGATTGCCTTTGATGGGTGGAAAGTCAAGAATTATAGGGTTTTAGGGGAAGAGAGCTTGGTGTATTTAACTGTGAATCTTCCAAATGGGACTAGTTTGCTTAGGAGGGCAGTGTTTGTTAGTGGCTCCATACCTTCTAAGTATGTCGAAGAGGTTTGTGGGAGACAATCATAAGCGTTTGTGGGAATGGAGTGCAGCAATGTGTAGGAATAGTTGCAGAAAAGTTTAAGGCAAAGGCATTAAGGAATTTAAAGACTCAGAAAATCCTATGTGAGATATCATAGATGTTTAACCATATGGAAGTTCCACAACATCATGCTTAACAAATGTGATAGTGATAAGTAGCGTTATAGACAGTACAATGTTATTTGCAACCCTTGTATCCATAACACAAGTATCTCTCCCATATGCATGCCTATTAACCAATTTTTCAATAAATATCAAATGCCTCAAATCACAACTAAAATTAAGACCATGAAAGTTTTTCCAAGAAGGAATATTACCTGCCATACAAGTGGAACGAGTGACTGGCTGAATTACACTGCTGGCCATGTGAACTTCTTTATTAGCAAAATCAAAATTGCCCGATTGAATTGGAGTTCCCAGCATAGCCAAGAACTGTTGGCATTGCTCTTGAGTGAATGAAAATGAAGTAGAAGCAGAAGTAGAGTTATTTTCAACTTGTTCATCTTGAAGATTGACTCGATGTACCACTATGGGCTTCTTTTCCTTCAGCTTGAAGCTATTAGGGTAGTCATGGATCTTGTAACACTTCTCAACAATGTGACCCATCATACCACAGTGACTACAGGTGGGATTTGTTTCCCCGTTAAAGTTTTGGTTATTATGGTTATCTGAAGAAGAAGATACCTTAGTAACTAGGGTTGTTGATTCAACATAAAGATCAAAATTGTTTCCCACACTACATTGCCTTTCTTCTTGAATCAACAAAGAGTACAATTCATTGATGGATGGGAGAGGATCCATCAACAAAATTTGTGCCCTAACTTGAGCATAGGAGTTATTAAGACCCACTAAGAATTGCATCACTAAATCTTGGTGCTGAAGATCACTGAGTTTCTTATCTAAGTTGCACGTGCAAGATCCACAAGAACACATTGGAAAAGGTCGAAAATTTTGCAATTGCTCCCATAAAGCCTTTAAATGAGTGAAATATGTAGTAATTGACGATTGGCCTTGAGTAATACCAGCAATATCCTTTTGCAATTGAAAAACTCGTGGTCTATTTCCTTGTGAATGTCTCTCCTTGAGATTGTTCCAAATTTCAAGAGCAGTGTCTCTATAGATTATACTAGTACTAATTTCATGAGAAATGGAATTGAGGATCCACGAAGCAACTATTTTGTTGCAGCGAATCCAAGCTTGAATTGCCGATGGTGTCTTGACCATTGGAGATGAGAGAGTCAATGTGCCATCAATAAACCCTAACTTGTTCTTGGCAATCAATGCCATTTGCATTGATCTTGCCCAAGTTGGGTAATTTTCTCCCACAAGAGGTTGATACACAAGCATGGCACCGTGGCTATCTCCGTGGTGCAAGTACAGAGGATTTGAAGGATCATCCAAGATGGATGAGCTTCGTGAAGAGGATGAAGAAGTTGAAGTCGAAGCCATTTAAATGGAAGTGTTTTCGACTTGCTGATCTTACAATAAATCAAAATCTGACCAAAAAAAAAAAAATCTAATTCTCATAATTAGCAAAAGAAGTTACAACTTTGTTTTTATACTTAAGAACAAAGTAATCAAATTGGAAGTGGAACGTAACTAACTAAATAATGAACTTAACCTTCTTTTTTTTTTTTTTTTTTTTTATGAGAAAAACTAATGAACTTAACCGATTGGTTACTTACAATATGACAGCATTTCATATGATAACTACTTACTAACAAAAACTGTACACTATACGACCTGTAGCATAGTAAATAATACTAACAATTAAACTATAGTCCTTTATGCAGAATGTACAAGAAATTCAGCTGAATGCTTTGTTTCTTGACAAAAAACTACGAAATGATAAATTGCAAATATATATATATATATATATATATATATATATATATATTCAGATACTAAAATTTTCTTGTCTTACTCAAAGTTCTTTGGAACTTACTTGGATCATTTTGGTGCTTCCGCATGATACCAATCTATGACAAAATATTCTGTGAAATTGAATTGGGAGGAAGAAAGAATTGCATATAAAAATGGTATTTTATAATCTATAGTAAGAATTTGGAAATTCTAGGATGGAATTCAGCTAAGATACTCACAGTTTCCGCGTGAGAGTACTTTCCAAGAAGAAATAAAATATAAGACAAAAGAGGAAGTTTCCTGCGCTGAACGGTTTCTACTAGGGACAAAAAGTGTGTTTTGTAGCTTTATTTGTGAGTCAAAAACGTGACTTTGGCTAATTTAGGGTCTGTTTAGATAGAACTTATTGTTGAAAATTGAAAACTGAAAACTGAAAACACTGTAGCAAAATAATTTTTAAATATGTAAATAGTGCTGCAGGACTTGCTTTTAATAAAAAATTGCTAAAAAAGCACATGCATAGTGCGCGCACTGCGCGCTTGTCCACCACAGTAGCAAAAAAAAAAAAAAAAACAGCAAAACGTGAACGCAGCAACTTTAAGCTGCATCCAAACGCCCTCTTAATTGCTGAGAGCATTCACATCTTGGGACAACTCAATTGCCAGCAATTTTAAACAGGAGGAAGTTTCCTGCGTTGAACAGTTTCTACCATGGACAAAAAGTGTGTTTTGTAGCTTTATTTGTGAGTCAAAATGTGACTTTTGGCTAATTTAGGGCCCGTTTGGTAGAAGAATTTGAGTAATATTGTTTGAGTATTTTTGATATGTGTGTGAGTGAAAAAGTGTGTGAAAATATGTGTAATGTTATTTAAAATGTAAGTTATTGTGTTAAAACTAATATGCCAAATAGGGCCTTAATTGCTAAGAACATTTACATCTTGGGACAATTCAATTGCCAGCAATTTTAAACAAATGAGAATCTTTTCGTGGAATAGTGGACAAATGACGTGATCCACCATAAAGACTGTATAATTTCTCAGAGCTTTTACATCAATTGGGTTGTTCTGTTCATACCATAGATTGACACTCTGATGGCTTGGGTAACTCACATGCTGGTCCAAGGAATCCAACTTAGTCAATTTGTATATGCAGTCTCTAAAATGTGGATAGAGGAATTAGTGTTGTTTTTAGCTGCTTTGGCTGCTGATTTATTTGTTTTTAAGAAAGTTATCCATAAATTTTTAACTATTTATCAAAAAAAAAATTCTCCATGTTTTCCCATTTTCTAATGATTTTCTGCCATTTATTAATTCCACAAACTTTCGGTACCTCTTCAAGGCTCCTCTGGACCTCGGGTTTGTGCAAATAAGGTATTATTAGAAAGCTTATAAGATCAGCTTTACAATGGTACCAAAGTTGCATCAATTGGATGTCCAAATTAAAAGTATTGACGATTTAGAACGAACTGTGTATAAATGATGATTAAATGCACTAGTTTTTAATTTCTATATATACTAGTCGAAGACCCACGCAATACGTGAGAATATATAAATATTATATAATTAGATATAGTATATAAAAAGTAACAATTAATTCAAGTATTTTTTTAAAAAACATTTCTATAAGTATTTTTTATTTTTTTTATCTCTGTAAATATATCATATTATTTTTTTTTGTATGTTTGATTAACATTTTTCTAAGGTGAACTATATTCTTCTAAATCTCTCTCTCTCTCTCTCTCTCTCTTGTGGATTTTTTTTTTTGAGAAATAATTACAGCATGCTACTAACCCTACAACTTGAACTATTTCCCTTCTAAACCCTCAAGCACTTTGTACATGTGGAGCATTATTGTAGAACACCAACAACAAACAACATCAAAGAAAAAATGACTCAAGGGACAATTCTAAGAGTAGAAAGAAACTCAATGATAGAAGAACAATTTGAAGAACCCCAACGCACCTAGACTAATCAAAAATATATAGTTCGCCAGCATAAAGCTTATACTTAGTTTTTTTTGGAAATAGGAATTTGAGTTTATATCAAAACACAATCTACATAGCTATGAATTTGAAAATGCCTACCAATTTTTTGGGTGATAAATTATTATAAAGTCAATCTTTTATTTCTTTTGTTTCATAGTAATTTTGGTTAAGATAATGTCGTAAATTTGTGATGAATTTGTACTATTATAATAATCTCAGGGGTGTTTTGGAAGCCGAAGTGAAAATTGTGAAATCGTTAAAAGACTAATAGAAAAATAATGGAAAAAAATACTTTATTTTATTAATGAAAAGAAAAAAATGACATGAATGTTGATGTGGATTAACAGGAGCATAACAACAATAAATGCTACGCTTCAATGGCACAATAATTGTAGAGACTTAATGACTAATAATTAAAAAGGTATAGGTATAATTAAAGTTTAATACCATCCTTATGGGCCGGTTATTATGTAATACCATAATTATATTACTCATAAAAAGTAAGTGTAATTTGCCCTGAAATTGCTCCTAACAAAACGTCATTTTGGTATGGATTCTATGGTGTGGGAAATGTTCCATAATGTGCTCCAATCAAAATGTGTAATTACTTTTAGGGTGTGATTCATTAAGGTTAGTTGCCATTTCAAATTCCCATTGTGACCCCTAAAACCTCCAATTACACATTCCATTCTTCACTTAAATGTAATTTAATTTATTATTTTGTTCTTTGCTTATAGAGTTGAAACCACATCCACCTGGAATTGGAAAAGACTCAGGTATCATCTTTGCATCACAATATTTGCTTAAATTTATATATGATTGGCCCTTGAATTTTAGAGTCATTTGGATTGTTTACAATATTTGAATGGAATCATCTCTATCTCTAATTGTATTGTATCATTACTCTCACTCAAATTGTTGAATGAATTAATGAAATACCTGATACATGCTCTACACCACCAAAACCCATTAAATTAAATAGGTTTAGACTTTAACTGAGATTAAGCAAGGTAATATCCAGACAGAATATGAGTTTTTGGGCTTCAAGGAAGGTTAGCTTTAATTTTTTTTTCCTCTTTGTTTAACGTTTTAATTAGATAATATTAATATATTATTAGAATTTAAAATTTTAATTTAATGGAGTCTTCAGTCTTCAGTTTGTCTGCAAGAAGTATTGCACTAATTCTCTTTATTTTGGTAGAATTTATAAACAATGCAAAAAAGATAAAGAGGCAAAGTTGAGAAATAAATTCAAAAGCAACAAATTGCTACCCACATTCCCCAATATATGCATGTCCAACAACAATGTCAATTTAAGCAAATAAGAAAGTAGAGAAGATATAGCAGGTACTTTTTTCTTTTCATTATGAATAAATATAAAATTGTATTGTCCAATAGTATCTAAAATTAACTTGTTTTATTCATTTTAAACTGAAAAGTGACTACAATTTAGAAGAGAAGATCTCAACAATGTTAGAAATACAACTGGCATAAGAAGTGTTTCTACTTTTTTTTTATTTTTTTTTTTTATAAACATTTATGTTTCTAATTATTTTGCAATAAAGACAACATATATTGTTTTATAGTAGCTTTATTTTGAGAAAAAGTTACATAATCATGTTTATGCAGATAATATACCAAACAATTCAGCTATAATTTCCTACAACCAACAAAAACAAAGGCTTCATCTTAGTGATAAACATATTTTTACATTAAATCATATTTTTTGTTAATTATTTAGACATCGGATGTCAATCTAAAACTCTACATTAATTATAATACAGGAAATTATTATGAACCATGCAACTTTGGGCTTTGGCCAACCATCATGCAAATGCCTATACTGTGGAGCATTATTGTGGTATGAAGAACGTGTATGGAAAGCAATGCATCATAGAAATCCACATATTCAAGAAGATAATGTGTTATTTGAGCTAAATGTAAGTCATATCAGTTTCTATTCTAAGTGGATATAAAACTATGACCACTTACTACCTGCTGCCCATATTCAATGTTTTCAAATAGGCATGAACTGCTCAAGTATGCGATCTAACCAAAATTTAAATTTTAGCATATATTTTGACATCTGTCTATTTATTTCAGCCTAAGATAGTAAGATATGAATTTTGAAAGGTTTACATACAAATATAATTTTAAAGTAAAGTGAAATTTTATTTGTTTTTAAACAGTTTTTTCTATAAAAAAAATGTGTCTTTGTAAAAGTAAAAAATATTATTTTTGTTAAACTATACCATGCATCACACAGGTCAATAGCTAGTATTTTTTTTTTTTTTTAAAAAAACCATCACGCTTAATCAAAGTTATAAGAAAGAACAAAAATCCATTGAGAGAGAGAGAGTACTTACAGTTTTTTTGTTGGAAAAATATGGATTGAATGAGAGAAGTGATATCAAATTTATACAAAATAAAATAAAGAGAAGAATAATCAAAATATAAGAAAGAGAAAATGATAGAATAACAGTAAAGTAGAGAGTAGTGGGGAGATATAAAGGCAAAGAGGGAGGGGAAAGGTTGGAAGAAGTGTAACAGCAAACGTGGACGAATAGGGAGGGTAGGAGTTTTTTTTTAATAGGGAAAATAAAAGTGAGTGAAGAAAATGTAAAAAATAAGTGAATTACGTCATTAGAAGGTGAGAAGGGGAAGGGGAAGGAACACGTGAGAAACAAAAGGGAAGGAAATCTAGAGGTTGTAACCGTGCTTTTCTTAGGGTTTTCAGTTTAGAAGACTTGGGTTTTAGCTTTAAGTTAAAATTAAATTTAGAAGAAGTGGATTGGTGGAATTAAATTTAAAAGAAGTGGGCTTTATGGTAAAGATAGGCTGAAAATAATTTTAGTTTTATTAGTATTTTAAAATTAATAAAAACTATTTTAAAATTGTAGGATAACTTTAGGAAAGATGATGGGAATGACATGGCTGCTGAGGTGGCTCAATGTGAGCATAACAACATTAAATACTACGCTTCAGTTTTTAGTAATATATAGATATATATATAGATTAATTGTCAAAACTCAGAGAAAATCCAATTAGATTTTAATTAAATTCTAAATTTTGCACTATATGTCCATTTCAAAAAGTTTTTATTTTTTATTTTTGTGGCAAGTAAATTATTAAGTGCAAAAATCAAAGAGTTTAAAACCAATTAAATTCTAAATCATATATATATATATATATATATATATATATAAAATATGAGAAACCATTACATATTTTAAAAATATATGGTTTTAAAAAAGTGTATATTAATATTAGATATAATTTGAACCTCTTTCCAAAACACCAAAAAGGTATAATCTAAACCATATAAGTGTAACTTTTAAAAACTTTTGTACTTGTGCATATGCACGAGACTAAACATTAGTAGAAAATAAAATACTAGTTGAAAGAGTTAATTTTTTATTACAAAATTGAAGTGCAAGTATTTATTTATTGAACAAAAAAAATACAAGGATCAAACTGGCACTCACTTTAAACTCAAGGGTGACATTCGTATAAACCCCCTTATTTATTTATTTAATTTTTTGATGAAATAAACCCCTTTATTTGAATAGGGGTAAACCTCAAAAATTGGCTACAAGAATGCCAGAGAAGCTACAGCTTGTGTTCTAGAGATGGTCTATTGGTCTCTAATATCTAATCCCAAATGAGTAGAAGGGCCATTCAATACTACCAATATGTTCCCCTTCTGGTAAAAGAAAAAAAATAAATAAATAAACAGCAGAGAATTGCTCCTATAGCAATTTCGATATGGTCATACAAGATATGTAAACAATTTCGTTCAGTGTTCCTACAGCAATACGGCCTTGAATTTCCTTCATGACTATTTTTCTGAAGCCTAGAATTAAAACTTAACTAGTAAGTTTCTCATGTGATGCACGGATACTATTATAATGTTTTATGTAAATTTATTTTTGAAAAATATTAGACATATTATAGCATATTTATTATAAAATTTTGTTAGTAATGAATTCCTCATAAAAAGTAACAATTATAAATTGCTCGCATACATCTATTATAATTATTTTGTTCAAGTAATGAATAATAATTAAAACCACTTGGAGTAATATTGTATTTAAAGTTGATAAAAACATATTAATTCATTCTATATTATTAAATTTTATTATATGATGTAATAAAAAGCTTTATTACGATTTTTTTTTCTTCAATCTTTGTTATTAAGGTATGGTAATGCTTGTTATCATCATCAGTTTCTCTATCTTCAACGTTTGAAGTTTAGTCCATCCATATTTGTTCATTTTTTGAGCTTTCATCATTTTTTTTTCCTTTTTGTTGCATCATTTGTGTTAATCACTAATAAATTGGCATTGAAAGATTCTTAATTGGATCTTATAAAGTTTGGACTTTATCGCTAAGATTTTTCATAGTATTTGCATTTATATAAAATTTCAATGATGTTACAGTTTTTTATAAATATTTTTATTTTTTATTTTTGGAATTTTGGAATAGTGCAGCAAAAAAAATTAATATAGCATATTGAATTGTGTATTTTTTTTTCTTCCATACTTTTTTATCATTTGAAGGTGCGTCAAAAATCTTAGCAATTATGTAATTTTCAAAACCACCCTTAGATTGAATTCATTCAAATGAAGTAGAGAAATCCATTTTTTCTTAATTTGTTTTTCAAATCACGTGGAATTTGTTCTCCAATATCAATATTTTTACAATAACTTAAACAAGTTGTACCTCAGTTTATTCTTCAGCAAAATATCTTGTAGATTCAATTAGGATTTTCTCGGCATCTCAATCAAATATCACAAAATTTGTTTTGATAGTTGCATCAAAAATTTCAATTTGAATCATGTATCTGAAGTAGTTTGCAATTGTATATATATAGTAGTTATAGTGAGATAAATATATTATAAATATTTGGAGGGTATGTAGTTAATGTGAGTGCCTCTAACTTTGGGATAAAAAGATTTATTTTTGTAAACCATTTTGCATACCAAAATGATTTTACTTGTGGTTTGACATTCCTTTCACAAAGTACGCATAAAATATAATACCAATCTATTGTTGCATCAATATTACTTATTATTACAATACCCTAGCAGTTTACATCTTGCGATAAACTTTGAAATTAATATGTATTATTTTTTTAATGTAAATAATATGATGTATGATTATTTTTTTACGTAAATGATGAGTATAAATTGAAATGATTAACAAACCTATTTTGTAGGATCTCATTCAATCCATTTTATCTTTACTATTGTCTTCATAATATTTAAAGATAAATCCTCCTATGAATTTTTTTTTTTTGCATGTATTTTTGGTATTTCTTATATAGGATCATGTTTTTTATCATTCCTATCATTGAATTTTTTTTAAAGAAAATATTAAGTTAATGGCATTTTGTAAGATAATATATGATATTTATTAGACCTTTTTGTTATTATAAATTTTAGAAATATGCACTTGTCAATTATTTTAGCAACCTCAAGGATCTTAAAATTTATATATATTTTTGTTGCATTGGCCAATGACAGAAAATTTGTCTGCATAAATTGCATAGAACATTATTAATAAACAAACGCATATTGAATTGAAATTGGGGAAAAATGAAGACATGATTTCATGACGATGAGATTTTTTAGAAATATCACCTATACGTGGGGGAGGAAGAATAGAGTTTGTAAGAGGGTAATAGTTTTTGCTTTGATTTATACGTAGGAAAGGTCAAACTTAGGTTATAATATGTAAGGTAAAAACTGACTTGAGTTTTTTATAAGGTTTGGTCTACTTTTAAAAGGTAGTTTATTTTAGAATGAATTAATTTTGGTCTAATGAGTCTAATTGTCTAGAACAACCCATATTTTATATAATAGTAAAAAGAAGTTAATATGATCTATTGGATAACAGTAAAAAAAAACTTAATAAAAAGAGGTAAAAAAATGCTAAATTTATATAATAGTAAAAATAAGTTACTATGATCTATTGGGTAACAGTTAAAAAAAACTTAATGAAAAAAGGTAAAAAATGTTAAATTTAATATTAGAATGCCACGTGATAGGACAGTAAAAAGAAGTTACTATGATCTATTGGGTAATAGTAAAAAAAATATAATAAAAAAGGGTAAAAAATGCTAATTTTATATAATAGTAAAAATGAGTTATTATGATCTATTAAGTAACGGTTAAAAAAATTAATGAAAAAATGTAAGAAATGTTAAATGTAATATTAGAGTACCACGTGACAAGATCTCGTGCACTCTCACATGAACTCGCTGTTTTTATATATATATTGATTGATTTCCTTGTTTGATGAATAGCATGATCATACTACAAATAACAACAAGCAAACAGCAGAGAATTGGCTTGACTAAAACGCCTGATATGCAAATTTTTAATAGCAATAAATAAATAGATTTATTTATATCCATTAATTTTAAGC
Source organism: Castanea mollissima (assembly GCA_014183005.1). Classification (NCBI taxonomy): domain Eukaryota; kingdom Viridiplantae; phylum Streptophyta; class Magnoliopsida; order Fagales; family Fagaceae; genus Castanea; species Castanea mollissima. The sequence continues at coordinate 445,537 of JACAVU010000003.1, read as the reverse complement.
ACACAAATACTCTCTTATACTGAAATATTCCCAAACAAACACAGCCCAAAAAACACTACATAATATCCAAGAACTGTGAAGCTTGCCATTATTTTTAAGCAGACAATAACTCTCTACTTTTCTTCTCTATTGACCTTCTCACATATGGGTTCCTACCTAATGTTTCTCATCTCAGCGCAGCAATATAACGGTCATTCGCGTCATCTTTCTGCTGCAATTCTCCAAGTTATTCTGCCAATCCTCTCGATTTACTTTCCCCATCATCTGATTGATTCACAATTTCAAGTTCAAACAGTCATGATGTGTCATAGGAGTTTAACCACGCCTAATCATTAATGTTTAGGTTAACGAATGTTAACCTAATCATTAAGTGAACACTCTTCAGGATCTTGATCCACCCACGCATCCAAGGCTCTTTGTAGGCTAATTACAATCTCATTCATGAGGGACGATCTGGACCATTTAGACTTATACAATCCAAAGCTAGGGACCCAACATGTGCCACTGCCTTTCTTTCAAATGGGGTAGGTGGTGGTACTTTTGGGTCCAAAACCCTGCGAAATTTTGGGCAATGTAGCTCTGTACCGGACAACATTTCTAGCAATACTCCTCCAGTAGTACACATCAGTTTTCGTTGTCAATTGCAAATTAAGATGACGTGTGTACTCGGGGTCCATGTAATCCAAGGCTCTCATCTCAACCAGATCAGAAAAATGCCCTACCCCGTCTACTACGAAGCACTTCACAAAATGGCCCAAATCAGACACCTTGGCAGTCCACAGTGCATCTAGCAATATTTTAGACGACTTGAAAATTTTGGAAACAACAAAATCATTTAAAAAAAAAAATGCAAGAATACTAAATAAGAAAGGAAAACGAAAGAAAGAAAAAAATCATTTTTTATTGTGTGTTTTGTTTACTACAATGGTCTTTTTATTGTTGCCTTAACTTTGAAAGTTTCTAACAAAAATATTGGTCTTCTCAAAATAGTGAAAACTAAAATTTGATTGAAAAATATGGAGAACAATTAGTATTGTGCTTTTTTTTTTTTTTTTTTTTTTTTTTTTTTTTTTTTTTTTTTTTCTTATTTTGTGAATGACTAGTGTGGGGAGTAAAAAGACCCTGGTGGGTATGTGGGCCTTTGGGCCATGCTAGGGAAGGCCGACCTGCTCTTGGGTTCAGAATTTATTAGTACCACGGGTCGGCCCATACGCCGAAGAGCCGAGGATCCATCCGAAGGTGATTTTACCCTCGGACGGATATAGGAGAACTTGAGACTTCATTATAAAGGCTAAGGGACGACACAGAGGAGACCAATGGTTAAAAGGGGTGAACCCTTGAAAGTCCTAGAAGCACCGATATTTGAGAAATACCAAAAATAAAGGCTGTCACCTCCACATTAAAAACTCTGCACCTACTTCCCTGGCCGCATTAATGAGGAAGTGACCCCTGAACAGTGGAACGGAGACTTCTGGACACTATTCAAAGGCACTAAGAAAAGAAATATCTAGGATGAAGGGGGGGTGAGAACGACACGTGGAAAAAGTATCAGAAAGAGAAGTATTTAAAGAGGGATTTAGAACAGGAAGGGGGGACTTCTTCTTTTTGGGTAAAAAAAAAGAGAAAAGAAAGGGACATAAGAGAAAGAGAGTTCTCGGCCTACGTCCGAGGAGGATTATTTGTAACACTCGTTTGTTATTTATGAATATTTGCAGTTCTTAACTTGTCATTAAACCCTTAACACTTCTAACCTGGGTTTAAAGCCCACACTCTACAAATTTATATTGTTTAAGGCTCATTGGGCCTGAGCCCGTAACTATTTTTGGGGTCCAGGTGCAATTGTGCGCTTACAATTGGCGCCGTCTGTGAGAAATCTAGTCTAGAAGAGATAGGGATACTATGGCAGGCTTAGGTGCTCACCATGCAGAGTCACAGGGATCACAACCGGAGGATCATTTCGAGCGTCTTGAACGTCGAAGGGATCGTGAGGGAAGTGTCCATACAGAGTACCCAGGCGCCAGCCATACTCATGGTGGGGGTAGCGCCCCCCAGGAGGACGGTTCTAAAGCCATGCAGAAGGAGATCAACCGTTTGAAGAGGAAGCTACGCCGTGCCAGACGTGGGCCTTCACCATCCTCATCTAATCCTTCCTCGGAGGAGGATAGGCGAGGTGGCTACAGTTCGAGATTATGCTCACCTGCCAGCTCAGTGTCCTCCGGTGAGGAGGACGACCAGCCAGCTCGCAGACGCAAGAATCTTCCTTCTAGGGGCTTAGGCAACGACGCTATGAGTAGGGCGTTACACCAACTCTCCAAATCTCCGTTTTCACGGAGGATTGAGAAAGGGAGGCTTCCCAAGAGGTTCACCCAGCCCACCTTTACCATCTATAATGGCCGGACTGATCTAGTGGAGCACGTGAGTCACTTTAACTAGAGGATGGCGGTGCATTCACACAATGAGACCTTGATGTGTAAAGTTTTCCCCTCTAGCTTGGGACATGTGGCTATGAGATGGTTTAACGGCCTCAAGTCGGGGTCTATAGGCTCGTTCGGGGAGCTAACTAGGGCATTCGCTTCGCGGTTCATTACATGTAGCAGAGTCCCTCGGCCATTGGACTCGCTGCTATCCATGACCATGAAGGAAGGGGAGACGCTGAAAGCATACTCCGACCGATACTGGGAGATGTTTAATGAAATAGATGGTGATTTTGACGAGGTGGCACTTAATACGTTTAAGGTAGGTCTTCCTACTGACCATGACCTAAGAAAGTCTTTGACAAAAAAGCTCGTCCGCAGCGTACGCTGCCTTATGGACCGCATTGATGAGTACAAAAGGGTAGAGAAAGACCAGCAGCAATGAAAGGGAAAGGAGAAGGTTATCCCGCAGGAGAGAAGGGATTTCAAGTCGGACAGATATCACAACAACAAGCCGAGGAGAGATTACTTCGGGCAATCCGGCTCGGCAGCACCTCAGGCAGTAAATACTGTGTTTCGAGAACCAGTGCATCAATTACTAGAGAAAGTTCGTAAAGAACCCTTCTTCAGATGGCCTAGCAAGATGGCAGGAGACCCTGTTAAAAGAAATCAAAACCTCTTTTGTTAGTACCATCAGGATGTGGGCCACACTACCGAGAACTGTCGGACCCTGTGGAACCATTTGGAGCAGCTCGTCAGTGAAGGAAAGTTGAAGCAGCACTTGTGTCAGCCTACTGGACAAGTCAGTCAAGTTGGCTCAAACAACCAGAGGAACAATTCATCTCGGCCAGCATTGGGAACAATTAATGTTATTTTCGCTGCACCTGGTAGGACCGGCTCAGGTCCCACTAGGGTGATGGCGGTTTCCCATTCTCAGGCAGAAGAGGCGGGCTGCAGGCCGAAGAGGTTGAAGGTTGTTCTCCCCGTCTTGGGATTCTCCGAGGAGGATAAGGTTGGTACCATTCAACCTCATGATGATGCTCTTGTGGTCACCCTTAGGATAGGGAACTATGATGTGAGAAGGGTAATGATAGATCAGGGCAGCGGTGCAGATATTATGTATCCTGACTTATTTAAAGGATTAAGATTGAAGCTGGAAGATCTTACTCCTTATGACTCGCCGCTCATAAGCTTTGAAGGGAGAGCTGTTGTGCCGAGGGGACAGATTCGTTTGCCCGTTCAGTCCGGATCAGAAACGGTGGAAGTGGATTTCATCGTTGTTGATGCGTACTCTCCGTACACGGCCATCCTTGCTAGACCTTGTCTGCACGCCCCTGGGAGCTGTCTCCTCCACCTTGCATGTTAAAGTTAAATTCCCCTTGGGGGAATGTGTTGAGGAAATCCTCGGCAGCCAATCGGTGGCCAGGCAATGCATATCGGCGGCAGTGCTGCATCAGACAGAGGCTGAGTCTTTGGCTTTGACCATCAAAGACTTATAGCAGTTAACAGCTCCTGATGCATCGGGGTTGGTGACAGGAGATGTGACACATTGTGAGGAGTTGGAGAAGTTCCCAGTAGCCGATGACCCAGAGAGGTTCTTCCAAGTCGGTATACTTTTACCACACCAAGAGAAGATGGAATTGTTAGAATTTTTGAAGGACAATGTTGATGTTTTTGCGTGGGACCCTTATGAGGCTCCAGACGTGGATCCGGGCTTCATTTGTCATCATTTAAATGTCAACCCAACTATTGTTCCCAGAAGGCAGCCACCTCGGCGATCTTCCAGAGAACATTCTGAGGCTGTGAAGGAAGAGGTTCTTAAACTCAAGAGGGCTGGGGCTATCAAGGAAGTTTTCTACCCCGAATGGTTGGCCCATACTGTTGTTGTTAAAAAGAAGAATGGGACATGGAGGGTATGTGTGGATTTTACTGATCTGAACAAGGCCTGTCCCAAAGATTCGTTCCCAATGCCATGTATTGATCAACTGGTGGATGCCACTATCGGACATCCTCGGATGAGTTTTTTGGACGCCTTCCAGGGTTATCACCAGATTCTCTTAGCATTGGAGGATCAAGAGAAGACAGCTTTCATTACTCCGACGGGGAATTATCATTATAAGGTCATGCCATTTGGTTTGAAGAATGCTGGGGCTACCTATCAAAGGATGATGACCAGAATGTTCGAACAGCAACTGGGGAATACCGTTGAAGTATACATGGATGATATGGTGGTGAAGAGCAAAACAATACCCTCACACGTGAGAGACCTGGCTGACACCTTTCAGGTGTTAAGAAAGTACAAGCTACGCCTTAACGCCTCAAAATGCTCTTTCGGCGTGGGGTCCGGAAAGTTTTTGGGGTATATGATCACTCATAGAGGCATAGAGGTAAACCCAGCGTAGGTCAAGGCCATTCAGGACTTGCAACCTCCTCGGAACCTAAAAGAAATCCAGAAATTAACCGGAATGATTGCCACCTTGAACAGGTTTATATCTCGGTTAGCTGACCGATGTCGTCCTTTCTTCCAGTTGTTGAACAAGTGGAAAGGGTTTCAATGGACCAAGGACTGCGAGTTAGCTTTTCAACAGCTCAAGCAATATCTTTCTCGACCACCTATTCTGTCTCGTCCGGAGGCACATGAGATTTTGTTTGCTTATCTGGCAGTGGCCGTTCACGCGGTCAGCCTGGTCCTTATAAGGGATGATAACGGGGTGCAAAGACCGGTATACTATGTTAGCAAATCTTTAAACGATGCCGAGGTCCGATATCTACCCTTGGAGAAAGCACTTTTGACCGTAGTTCATGCCACGCGAAAGCTTCCTCATTATTTCCAGTCCCACACCGTGGTTGTCCTGACCCAATTGCCCCTCAAGGCAGTGCTATGTAGTGCCGACTACTCAGGCAGGGTAGCAAAGTGGGGGACCATCCTGGGGGCTTTTGATGTTAAATACAAGCCTCGCACCTCGGTGAAGGGCCAGGTCCTCGCTGACTTGGTGGCGGAATTTGCCGAACCATTGCTGGAAGAAACTCTAAAAGAGGCCCGCATGGGTGAAAAATCAGTTAGTGTGATCACAGCTGCGGTATCTCCAATTTGGAAAGTGTACGTGGATGGGGCTGCCAATCAGAGAGGGTCGGGTGTTGGGCTTGTCCTGACATCCCCCGAGGGAATTGTTTTCGAAAAGTCTCTGAGATTGGCATTCTCGGCCACTAATAATGAGGCCGAATATGAAGCGGTCTTGATAGGCATGAAAATGGTGCATAGAATGGGTGGAAAGGAAATCCATGTCTTCTCGGACTCTCAATTGGTGGTCGGCCAGGTCACGGGGACCATGGAGGCTAGAGATCCAAGGATGCAGGAATATTTGGCCTAGATCAAGCGCCAGCAAACTGAATTTGACTCCTTCGTCTTAACTCATATCTCTCGGAGCGAAAACACCCATGCAGACTCCTTAGCCACGCTGGCAACGTCTTCGGCTCAAGGTTTACCTAGGGTTATCCTCGTTGAGGATTTGCTAGAACCCTCTCTTATCATTGCCAATGCGCCTCGCATTCATCTAATAAGGCCTGGACCTAGTTGGATCGACCCGGTCATATCTTTTCTTAGGAATGATGTCCTTCCTGAGGACAAATCCGAAGCAGATAAGATACGCCGAAAGGCGCTGCGTTTCTGTTTGTCTGAGGACCAGAAACTGTACAAACGATCCTTCTCAGGACCGTACTTGTTGTGTGTGCACCCTGAATCAACGGAAGCACTTCTAGAGGAACTGCATGAAGGGATTTGTGGAAGTCACACTGGGGGAAGGTCCTTAGCCCATAGGGCCCTGACTCAGGGTTATTGGTGGCCCAACATGCAAAGAGAGGCTCAGGACTATGCCAGAAAATGTGATCAATGCCAGAGGTTCGCCCCAAATATTCATCAACCGGGAGGGGTTCTTAACCCTCTCTCCAGTCCTTGGCCTTTTGCACAATGGGGATTGGACATAGTGGGGCCATTTCCGAGGGCTGCAGGAAACAAAAGATGGCTTCTCGTGGGAACAGACTATTTCACTAAATGGGTCGAGGCTGAACCCTTGGCAAACATTAGAGACGTTGATTCCAAGAAGTTTGTGTGGAAGAACATCGTTACGAGATTCGGAATACCACATACTCTTATATCAAACAATCGTTCACAAAGCGTGCGGAGTAAGTTCTCGTCAGATCAAAACCCTATTTTTCTCCTCGGATGTTGAAAATTAGAGTTTTGAGGGGCTATTGTGGGGAGTAAAAATACCCTGGTGGGTATGTGGGTCTTTGGGCCATGCTAGGGAAGGCCGACCTGCTCTTGGGTTCAGAATTTATTAGTACCACGGGTCGGCCCATACGCCGAGGAGCCGAGGATCCATCCGAAGGTGATTTTACCCTTGGACGGATATAGGAGAACTTGAGACTTCATTATAAAGGCTAAGGGACGACACAGAGGAGACCAATGGTTAAAAGGGGTGAACCCTTGAATGTCCTAGAAGCACCGATATTTGAGAAATATCAAAGATAAAGGCTGCCACCTCCACATTAAAGACTCTGCACCTACTTCCCTGGCCGCATTAATGAGGAAGTGGCCCCTGAACAGTGGAACGGAGACTTCTGGACACTATTCAAAGGCACTAAGAAAAGAAATATCTAGGATGAAGGGGGGGTGAGAACGACACGTGGAAAAAGTATCAGAAAGAGAAGTATTTAAAGAGGGATTTAGAACAGGAAGGGGGGACTTCTTCTTTTTAGGTAAAAAAAAAGAGAAAAGAAAGGGACATAAGAGAAAGAGAGTTCTCGGCCTACGTCCGAGGAGGATTATTTGTAACACTCGTTTGTTATTTATGAATATTTGCAGTTCTTAACTTGTCATTAAACCCTTAACACTTCTAACCTGGGTTTAAAGCTCACACTCTACAAATTTATATTGTTTAAGGCTCATTGGGCCTGAGCCCGTAACTATTTTTAGGGTCCAGGTGCAATTGTGCGCTTACAACTAGTGATTGTATCTGGAATGTATATTAGTATATATAACATTTTATAAAACTTAAATAAATAATCAATGTATGAGTGAGAGAGAGAGAGATATAAAGTTGTGAAAACTGAAATTTTGGGAGAGAAAGCACTATAATGGTAGATAAACGAAGAGACACTTAATGCTTGATGTCTTATCAAAATGGTGAAAAGTGAAAACTAAAGCTTCATTGAAAAATATGGAAAAAAAATTAGTATTGTGCTAAATTTTTTGTTGTAGATGATAGGTGATTGTATCTAATGTTGGGAAATTTAGACCCTGGTTAATTGAATTAACAAGTTTTAAACCCAAGTTGTTAATTAGATTGATTATGAATAAACCTTGTTAAAAAACCTAACATCAATATCATGCACAACGGAAAAGTAAATAAGACAAGATATGATAACTTAGGAAAACTAATGAAACAAATTGCTTTTATAGTAAAAAATTTGGGGGGGAAACCTTCCTGAAAAACAATTTACAATAATAAAGAGAAGTTTTAGATCTAATACAAAACCTTTTTCCTTAGACTCTACAATCCCCGTAGATGAACTTACAGCAGAAATCTTCTACCGCTTCAGAACCTCTGAACTCTTCAATATATGAACGCCACCCTTTTGCACGGATCCCAGTCGGTGACTAATCAATGATCATGGCTTCCAGTATGTAATTAACTCACAAACTTAAAGAAGATGTTGGCTACAAAGTTCTTCACTTCATCAACAATGAAGATTAACAAGCACTTGGTTACAAAATCCTAATGCGCACAGACGCAGTAGCTTCTTTTAGAGAGAATAAGCATTCGGTCACTTTTTGCATTTGTTCTTCATGTATTCTCTTATGTGACGGCCTTTAAAATAAGTCATATATATGTCTAGGGTTGTGAGAAAAGAAAACCTACCTTGAGGTTTGGGTTAATGCCAACAATAATAATTCTCTTAAACAGATAGTAGTAGCTCCAAAAATTATGAAATAATAATTCTGCTAACATACACTGAGGTTTGGGTTAATGCCAATCAAGTCCAAGAATTTTCAAAACTAGCCAATTTGGTCCCTAAAACCAACTTAGTTGTTAAACAATTAATTATTTTTTCTCAACTATTTTAGAGAGCAAGTTGACTTTAGGGATCAAATTGCTTAGTTTTAAAAAGTCTTGAACCTAGTTGGCATTAGCCCAAACTTCTGAAGGTATGAATGAAATTTATCCTTATGAATTTTATTAAGCTATCAAAGGTCAGAATTGAAGTAATGAAGAACAGAGCTCTACTCAAGCAAAGCAAGTCATCAAAGTGAAGAAAAGACAGAAGAAGAAGAGAAAAAAAAGATAGTAGCAGAGATGTAGAGCAGAAGAAGAAAGTTGCTTCGGTTAAAAACGACAAGTAGTTTAGATGTGTGAATGTAAAACTACATGTAGTTTAAGCAGTGTATTTAAATGTCAGTAAGAAGCATGTGTAAGAGTTAGTTATACACACGTGTTGGTATAGTTAGGATAGGATCTTTCTCTTTTCTGTTACTCTGAGTTTGTTAGGCTATAAATTCTTCTTCTCATAGCTATATAAATAGCTGGTTGTAATTAGTTTCTAATTAATGAAATCATTTTTTCAATCTTCAGATTTCATAAATTTGTCTTTTGCAATTATATATAAAATATATAGTATGATATGATATTAGTATATTACAGTCAATCTCTGGCATAAATATTCTGCTAAAAAATAAAAAATAAATCTCTGGTATAAATAGGACAAGATGTGAATGCTCCCGGCAAGAAAATTAGCCAAAGACGCAAAAGTCACAATTTTTGACTCACAAATAGAGCTACCAAATGCAGGGAAACTTCCTCTTCTTATTTTTATTTCTTCTGTATAGTGAACTTGACCCTTGTTCTAGTCAGTCCGCCAAAAGGAAGAATGCGACAGTCCATGAGTAAGCTGAAACTCTCGCAAATCAATTACTAAATTCTTATAAATTATGAACACCAACACAACACAGCATTTTCATAGGTAATTCTTTCCCTCTCAATCTGCCAAATTTTTTCTGTCCAATATCGGTATGAGGAAGCACCAAGTTGATTCAGGTAAGTTTTTGAGTCAGACAATTAGTGACTAAATACTATATAATTTCAATTTTAAACATTTCTGTATTTCGTAATTTTTGGTTGTAGAATTTGTAGCCAACGACTCGGACCGTCGTAGTACAGTAAGGGAAGAAAGAAGTGGATAACTATTAGAGTACTCAACTTTTTCCCATCAGCCATGTCAGAGTCATCAGGCAGTTCACTTGTATATGAATGATGAACAAATCCAAACTCCCTATTCCATTCCTTAATTTTTTTTCCCGCCAACCACTCAGTGAAAGTGATATCTTAATCAATCTCCATTCAAAATGGACCAACAAGTTTTTTTCCATTCCATTAATCTTCCCACCCTCATCATGTCTGAGACTGAGACAGAACGGTAGTTGTTCAGAGTTTAACCATCACCTTCTGCACAATTCTCTAATTCCATAGTGTCACTGTTCCACCCCACCAGTCTCAAACAGACAGTAGTAGCTCAAAAAAATATGAAATAATAATTCCAACTAATCCTTCCATATCAGCAAGGCCTAACTGCAGAGTCCAAATAGCAACCTTCAAAGACTTGATTGGTTTCTTAAGCCGAAGAGTAGTAATAGTTCAAAATCTAACCAAACATCTCAAAAATTCTCTCATTCCAAAAAAAAATCCGTATTGTTGTTCTTTTCCACAGCCAAGTCACTTACAAAAGATCTGAGCCTAGACGCACAATCATAACTACAAGCTTCAGAGACTTAACGGAATTTAGTTTGCAAATGCTACTTGAAGCCACTCACAACTTCTCAGAAGATCACAAGATTGGAACAGGTAGTTTTAGCTCAGTCTACCGTGCCACTTTAGATGATGGCCAAGTAGTGGCTATTAAGCATGCGCAACTATCAATGTCTACACCATACGTGACCAAGCTCAAGGACAATAAAAATGCTATAAAGAATGAATCCGAAGATTTGTCCCGCCTTAATCACAAGAATCTTGTTCGCTTATTGGGATTTTGTGAGGATCGTAACGTGCGCATAGTGGTCTACGAATACATTGAAAATGGTACCCTTCATGACCATCTTCATAAGCTTCAAAGTACTCTTCTAATATCATGGGCTGCCCGGATTAAAGTGGCACTAGTCGCAGCTAAAGGCATTGAGTATCTGCATGCATATGCAGAACCGCCAATCGTACACTGTGACATCAAATCTTCTAACATATTACTAGATGCCACGTGGACTGCCAAAGTATCTGATTTTGGCCCATCTTTTATGTCATACCTTTCAATTCTTGGGGCAGGCAGTGTGGACGCCGAGTATTATAAGCTTCAATTGTTAGCAACCAAAAGTGATGTGTACAGTTTTGGAATAGTATTGCTAGAAATTTTGTCTGGATACAAGGCACTTCATAGAGACGAAAGTGGTGAGCCACAAAGTATAGTTGATTTTGTGGTGCCATACATTGCCCAAGATGAAATTCACAAGGCTTTGGACCCAAAGGTACCACCACCTATCCCATTTGAGTTAGCGGCAGTGGCATATGTTGGGAACCTAGCACTGCATTGTGTAAGTCTAGAAGGTCGAAATCGCCCCTCAATGACTGAGATTGTACGTAGCCTACAAAGAGCCTTGGATGCGTTGCAAAGTTGTAAAACAAACAAATACTTTATATATTAATGTAATTATCATATTTCTCCATAAGCTCAAGTTTGGTTGTTGAGTAGTATTTCTGGTTGTCTATTATACAACTTTTGAGTCTTTAGTTGGATATGCTTATAGATTCAACTAGTCGCTAGACCATGCGACGTACTAGGTATTTATAAATGAATTAACTTTTTATATGACAAAGCACTTTATATTTATATATAGATATATATAAAATTAGAAATAACCATATTATGGGTCCGTTTGGATACAGCCTATTACTAAAAACTGAAAACTCTATAGTAAAATAATTTTTAAATGTGTGAATAGTATTGTGGGACCCATTTTTAATGAAAAAATTGCTGAAAAGTGAAGTTTGTGGGTCCCGTGAATAGTGTACAGGACCCACTGGTGTGCACTGTTCACACTGAACGGTCAAAAATCACAGCTTAAAAAAAAAAAAAAAAAGGAATGCAGACACAAAACGCGCTGCTGAAATGCAATCCAAACAATCACTATGTCATTTTTTATAAGATGAAACAAATACATACTACTAATTTTGCTCTCATACTATTCATTTCCACAAAAACAATTAATAGATTTTCACAACATGATGGAAGACATGACAAACATACTTATTGCCTCCCTGACATCGAATTTCAAAATGAAACATACATGATCCACATTTTCATTTGCATATTTTCAAATATCAAGATACTTTGATGTCAAACATGAATAAAATATTTCTTTTAGCATTTACTCTAATTGTAGTTTGCGTAGAAATCTCAACCATGTTACCACAATGCATTAAAAAAAAACATTATTCATCATGTAAAACTTCAGTTAAGTCCATATGTTACCTTGAAGGGAGGCACATAATAGTTGCACATTTAACTTCATAGGATCTATACATTACTAAATATTTTGCAATTTTAAGTGCAATCTAAATCAATAGGAATCTGTCTAGAAATTAAATTGAATTAACCATTTTTTTTAGAGAGAGAGCACCACTTATATTTTTCAATTGAGGACAAAATAATTTAAATTCTTGGTCAACCACATTGATCATACTATCGATTCTTGATCATATTTACAATAAAAGAGGAGTACTATAAATTATATATCTCATAATTTAAATCAAATTCAAATCTATAGAGGTGCAAATTCATCCCTCTTAGTGGACTTTTTCTTCTAACGAAAACAGAAGAAAGAAAAAAATAGTATAATTCAAAAAATTTCACAAACTTCAATAACAAATCTAACAAACCTCAAAGTTCATGAACATATTCTAACATAAAAAGAACATCAAAAACTACTGTTAAGTTATGGAAACTCATGTATCACAAACCAAAGTAGTAAACTTTCTCATTAAAAAGTCAATCTTCTATAATAATACATAAAAGGATTTCCAAACACCTTCCCCAAAAAACCCAACCTAATTAATGTAAGCCTTGAAAATAAAAAATTTAGATACCCACTACGCATCTATCTATAATTTGATTTTTTTTAATTAAATTTATCTGTCAACCTTACCTAATTTCGTAACTTCAAACTTAAAATATGCAATTCAATATTTCCAAGTGAAGATCCTCGTTGGAAAAATCTAATAGTTATAAATCAAAACTTCCAATTCTTAAAAGTGTGATGTCAAGAGCATAAATAGGCTTTGGAAAAAGGTGTAATATATGCCTTTTGATTTCTCAAGAATAATGCTATAAGTGTTAAGAACATATTTTATGTAGTTGACTAATCCTTTGATAAAATGCACTTTACTTGTAATTAGGTAGATCTAGGATGTGTTTAGTACTTCAAGAAAAATGTTATTCAAGCCAAGTATTAAAACCATGAAGATTGGACTAAGAAACAAGTGAAAGAGGGCTATTCATTAAAGCTTGACAAATTCCCGACAGCTCTCAATAGATTCTATCTATCGAGATCTTGACAGCTCTCGACAAATTCTATCTATCGAGAATTACAAAATTCAGATTTCCAGATTTGATTTTCGGCCCATGCTGACATGTATGTGTAGGGTTTCTTTTCTTACAACTTTAGACATATTTAAGGCTTATTTTAAAGGCCATCGCATAAGAGAATACAGGGAGAACATATGAAAAATATGACCGATGCCTTATTCTCTCTGAAAGAAGCTACTAGGTCTTTGCCTCTTAGGGTTTTGTAACTAAGTGCTTGTTGATCTTTATTGTTGATGAAGTGAAGAACTTTGCAGCCAACATTCTTTTTCCTTAAGTTGGTGAGTGAGTCACGTACTGAGATTCGTACATCTAAGGGTGACATTTATATATTGAAGAGTTCAAATGTTCTAAAGCAATAGAAGGTTTCTACTGTAAGTTCATTTACGGAGATTGTAGAGTCTAGGGACAAAGATTTTGTATTAGATCTGAAACTTCTCTTTACTATAGTGAATTATTTTTTGGGAAGGTTTCCCCCTAGGTTGAGAGCTCGCATTTGTGTTAAAAACACAAGAGCTGTTTAGATCCCAAATTAAAAAATTACAGTTCGGTTGATTTTACTCTAGTTTATCTAAGTGTGGAAATAAGAGTAAATGAAGTGCAAACATCCAATAATACTCTAGTGCATAAACATGAATAACAAACAATAAAAGTAAAGCACAAGAATAAGGGAAGATAAATGCAACCACAAGATAACACGGCGATTTGTTATTAAAGAGAAAATCGAAGAACTTGGCAAAAAACCTCTCCGCTGCCCTCCAAGCGGTAAATCGATCCACTAGAGAATAAAGTTGGAGTACACGAATAACAAAAGACTCTCCAAGCCTAATCTACCTAATGTACTTGAGCCCTCCAAGCTCCTACTACCAACGGACTTCATGGAGTTATGTCTTCTCTACCTTTTCGGATCCTACAATACACCTGATTGTATCCGCCAAGCCTCAGCGGCTTCTTTTGGCAAATCTCCAAAGCTTCCCAATCTCTAAAAAACTCTCTACATTCTGAAAAGGTGTGGGTTGTGTTTGGGTACAAATTTCCTCTCAAGGTATGACAATGGGAAAGGGAAGAAGAAGAGGCTAGGTTGATTTCTCACTAAGGATTAGTAGCTCTCTCTTTAAAAGATGGATGTGTGTGTATTGTTGAAAACCTATCAAGGGTTTTTCTCTCTGAATGACCTCTCATACTTTTGTGGGTAATAAGGGTATATATAGTGTGGGTAAAGGGTAAGAAAGTCATACTTAAAAAACCTTTAGGTAAAGAATTTCACAGGTATCTCACGGGAAGGCCTTACTCACGAAACACTCATAAAATTGATAGTCTGGCATGACTCTTCAACTTTCAGTCATGTGCTTCTCACATACCCTTTTCACGGAAACCCTTCTCGCGAGCTAGTCATGAAATGCACTGATCTTCAATTAAGCTTGAGTCTTCACCAACTTAATACTAAACCCAATACAATAAAATCCCGCAAAAATAAAAGGAAACAAATTTATGCAATTACAACACTTTTTGTCATGGAATAAAGCCAACATAGAAGAACATAGTTATAAATCATAACTTTACAATCTCCCATTTTGGCTATTCAGTGACAAATTACCCTATATCAAACTCTAGACTTAAACGTAAGTTTGAGAACAATGTCAAAACTCACTAATACCTAAATCTAGAAGCTATAAAGCACTTGGAATATATATACCTGTAACCTGAAACACTTACACAAAACACATTAGACCCTTAAGGTAAAGCAAGTAATAAAAGGACAAGTATAATGTAACAAGTAAAATGCGATCAAGTAAACATAATCTGAAACATATGAGCAACTTGATCATACACCAAAACAGTCATATAGAAATGACTATAATGATCATATAGCAAAGCAAATGATCGTCCGAATATGAAACTAATAAAGTACAATAACATAAGGATGTATGCATGTTCAACACACAACCAATGCAAAATACCAAAGTATTTGCATTAAGGATACAAGATCCAATAAGGACACAAGAGTGTTCGAACACAAAAACATGATGCAATGAAAGCAACAAAGTATAGATACTAAATGTAACTCAAAGCACAATAAAGTAACGAGAAAACAAGCAAAAAGTAAAACAAACAAAAACAAGGCTTTCTTATAAAAGATGTCTTCTCCCCTTTAGTATATGCATCTCCCTTATGGCTTTCTCCCCCTACGAGTGTGCCCTAAGAATGTGCACATGAGTCATATAGAAACGACAAAACACTCCGATATACAATCTGGTATACTCTCCCTCTTTTTGTCATGAATAGACAAGTGAAACAAGAGGAAGGAGTGAAAGAAAAGAAGATACAAACAAGGGTAAAAGATGATGCATAAGGGGTGCAAGATGAATGAGAAAATGAAGCTCAAACAAAAGATAAGACATCTTAAAAACACAATGCTACAAAGCATACAATAAATATGACATGCTAAGGATGATGGAACATGATATAGACCTAAACATGACATAGACACAAGCAGTGGCGGCGCCACATATAGGTCAGGGTGGTCCCAGGACCACCCTGACCTGAATTCTTTTTTTTTTTAATATATATAATAAAAAAAATTATTTATCTACCTATAAAAAAAAATAGGAACACCCTCAAAAAAATTTTATGCCATAAATTAATTTTGGTAAATTATTTGTTACATTTTGGCTGGTACCAGTTTTAGAAGAAAAAAAGAAAAACTCTTAACTCGTCAGCATAGCATGTCATTACTTGCGTCGAACGCCTAAAAAACAAATTCAACTATCGCAAAGGTCGCCTCTTCTTCTTCTTCTTCTTCTTCTTCTTTGCTTTGTCTCAGACGTTCTACTAGTCTACCTCTTCTTTCTTTTTTTAGTCTAATTAAGTTTTTTCTTTAGTTTGTTTTTTAGACTTTTAACTTGCTGACCCCACCCACATGACAAAACTTTGGAAATGACAAAACTCAAAAAGCTAACAAAGGATTTTGATTTCAAATTTATTTTTGAGTCTTGCCTCTTCCCATATGATATACATATATACACTCTTATTTTACTATTTTTTGTTGTTGTTTTTCATTATTCAATTACATATTTATGTTTTAATATTCTAAAACAATAATTGTTATGTAATAACTAAATGATTTGAGTGTCAAAAAAAAAAAAACTAATGATTTGTTTATTTGAGTTTTACTTATTTGGATCAATAATTTTATGTTGTATAAGAAAATATAAATATTTTTTATTTTTATTTTTTTAGAAACCCTGAAACTGTACGTCGAAATAGATCGGTACCAAAATATTTTGTTCCACTAAACAAACCGAAATAAGGTTCAAAACGGTATTCATAACATTGCTTTCAAGCAAAAAGAAAAAACTAAAAAAAAAATTTGAACTAAAATCTAAAAAATAAAAAATTGTAATAGAGAATCTGAAGAAAAAAAATTGTAACAGAGCAAACCCACCGAGGAACACCCTCAGAAACAATCCTGGAGCCGCCGCTGGACACAAGAACATGTTATATGTGCTACAAGGTCTAACAAGACTTAACTAGCACGAGTAAATGCAAAACATGTCAAGTGTTAAAGTGTGTACAGCAAAGGTGCATCTAATGTACATCTAGTGTGCATGTGAGATGCATGACCAATGCATGAATAAGAACTCACTGGGCAAAGTGTATAAAACACACCACCAATGATTAAAATATGATAAACATGAATAATTATGGTAATCCCCAAAGTTTGGTACTCATCAAGTCCAAAACAACTAGAAAATGTTATTTAAGCATTTTATCAAATACTTTGAGTGCACACACTACGCATGTATATTAAACAATGCAAGAACATATAAAAATCTTGCCTAAATACATGTTATTTTTGCCACAAGGTGCCAACATCCAAAGTAAATCATCATTTAAAACAAAACTCAATCAAAAAGATTGACAAAGATTAAGTTCTCTAACCCCCATTTGAGAAAATCTCAATTATGAACATAAAACCCCCAAAAACATAATCTAAGGATCAAAATCAATTAAAAGAATTAACGATTACGTTAGAAATGTTAATGGAATGAAAAACACTTGAATTTAGTTGGGTTTTGATGTAGAAACATTAAAACAGGGGTTTGGGAGAGGATGAGAGACGTTTAAAATAAATAACCCACGAAAAGCCCTTTGAAAGCTGATTTAGAAATTTTCGTGGGAAGTTTCGCTGGTTACATACCCATGAAATTTCGCTAGTATCTCGCTGGTATTTCGCTGGTAAGTTTTACTTGCGAAATAGTCTCGCAACAGTCGCGAAACTTTCTGTCCAAAGCTAAAAAAACTGGAGAATTGGATTCTTTAACTCGAGACTGAGCTTACATCACGAAAACACCTAGAAAACATGTTTTTCACACAAAAACAACTTGAAATTTTTTGAAAAACATGAGTGATACAAATTACTCTAAAAGCAAATAAAAAGAACAAAAATCTTTTTGATTTGATCCACATATGGTTGAGCACACACACACATCACATTTGAATATGCACAATCACACAAATGAAATAAGCATTCATTGAACAAAGTCTTGTGTGTTGTGTGTGTGTATCAAATGTGGAATAGTCCTTATTCTATAGTGAAAGTTCAATGATCAATTCAATAAAGTCATACACAACTAGTACTAAGTCAAGTGGATTATCTCAATTATAGAAATGAACATATATGATCTCTCACAAGAAAAATGAACATATCTCAATTATAGAAATGAACATATCTGTTTAAGTCAAGTGAACTATCTTAATTATAGAAATGAACATATCTGTTCAAAAAAACATTTTTACACTATTGAAAGAGAAATTTCGACTTTTAAATGATGTTTTAAAGAAACTTTGAATTTTAAATAATGTCATGAACATCCGAATCTCATTTAAGAGATGATTTCTAAACTAAACTATTTTCAGAAAAGAACTGAGTTTCGATGTAAGTTTTCTATATATATATATATATATATATATATATATATATATAAAAAGTTATTGTTCTTTAAATTGTTAAAACCAAGTGAGTTCAAAGTCATATTCCTATTCTCTAAATGGTATTTAAAATGTTTCTTTAGTAAATTAAAATTTCAGATTTACTCAAGAATTGTAAAATATTTATATAAACTCCTCAGTTCCTATTCATTCTCTAAGATATTCAAGCATCATTTGATTTATGTTTCAATTTAATGTTGAGATATTTGATTTTCCTTTATTGTTGGAATAATTGTTAATATTTAGAAAATTATTCTATATTGTATAAACTTTGCTTTTTGTGATATGTGACTCAAAATAAGTTTTTTTAGAATTGATCAGGTATATGTGTAAACCCGCTTACAGAGTTGTATTTGAGAGTAAGTGTTGATTCCTCACCAGTAGGGGTTAGATATTGGTATCTACTCATAGAATTGTATGTGAGAATATGTGATATGTGTATATGTGACACTATGCTCTAACCAATTATCTGTATGTGTTTTCGAATGATTTTAAGATGTGATTACATATGTATTAAGTGATTCTTTATATGTTTTAGAATAATTATATTTGATATCATTGAATAAGTTTGTGAAAAATTAAAATACTCACGTGCTTTGCTTGACTCTATCCTATTGTGTATTGTGTATAATTGCTTACTGGATGTATGGCTCACCCTATCAATTACACTTGTCGAATTAAAGTTTAGTTGGGGAATAGAACCTTTGGATTGCTTCATAAGGTGCAAGGTAGAGCATGAGAGTTTTTAGGCGAAGTCAATAATACTAGAAGTCTTAAATGATTATTAGTTATTTTATTCCAATTTAGACCTCATAGTATTTTGGAGATTATTCTAAATTGTGGATTTTAGTATTGTAAAAGATTTATTAAAAGCATTGTTTTTTTGGAGTTATATTGAACTAAGTTTAAATTAATTATGTTTATTGAGTTATATAAGATTTGCAAGTTAGTCATGCATCTAAATTCGTGTTCCATGGATTTGGGTCGTGACACCATGTGTTGTCCACACTCTTAATTTAGTTTTGAAGAATATTTGTGCAGCAAAAAGACACTAAAAAGAATGACGTTACATATAAGAAATGTAATTGGATTACATGTATTGCTAATGATGCATCATTTATACGCATTTTTATCATGAACTATTCAATGAGGTTGGCAATGTTTAATGAATTGTATCCATTAAAACTGCTCCAATTTGCTGATATTAGATTTTCATCAGTTGTTGTAATGCTGAAAAGGTTGAAGTTGATAAAAAGCTGTCTTCAAGCCATGGCTATCAGTGACTAATGGGCTTCTTATAGGGAGAATGATGTTGGAAAAGCTCAAAAGGTGAAAGATGTGATTCTAAGTGATCGTTGGTGGGATGTTGTTGATTATATCCTTGAATTTACTACATCTATTTATGATATGCTACGAGTAGTTGACACAGATAGGCCTTATCTTCATCTTGTGTATGACATGTGGGATTCAATGATAGAGAAGGTGAAGGCAATAATATATCAGCGTGAAGGCTTGGAAGATAATGAGTATAACTCATTTTTTAATGTGGTGTATGATATACTCATTGATCGATGGACTAAAAATTGTACACCACAACATTGCTTGGCTCACTCCTTAAATCCTAAGTAAGTACTTTCATTTTCTATTTTCCTTATTTCTCCCTTCTAGTAAAACACATGTTTCATCATCTATATTTGTTTGTTTTTTTTTTAATCTTTAACTAAGTATTACTCCATTGAATGGCTTTCGAAGAATCCAAAATGAATCACTCCACATAAGGATCATGAAATTTCTATAGAAAGGAACAAGTGCTTGGAGCGATACGTTGAAGATGAGAATGAATTAAGGGTGGTGAAAGTTGAGTTTGCTACATTTACAAGAGGAAGGTTTCTTTCACCAGATGCCTTTACAAATAGGTGGGCCTTACAACTTTTGATTTGGTGAAAATATCATGGCTCCTTATTACCAATGCTTCAAAACCCTTGCCAATAAACTTCTTGGACAACCTTGTTCATCCTCATGTGCTGAGAGGAATTGGAGCACATACAAATTCATTCATTCCTTAAAAACAAACAAAATGACTCATGCACATGCTGAGGATCTGGTAAATGTGCATTCTAATCCTTGACTCTTGTCAAGGCACAAAGAAGAGTATGTAAATGCAGCTACAAAGATATGGGATATTACAGGAGACTCTTGGAATGACAGTGACATACATGGAGGAGCTGGAATTCTTGAGAATGCTACTCTTACTCTCGATGAGCCAAAGTTGGAGGCCATGGTTATTGGGAATACTAGAACTAGTGTTACTACTAGTGAAAGTGGATTTTGAAGTGAAGCTATTGATCTTGATAATGATGATGAGGGTTTTATTTGATTGTCTTGTCGATTATCTTTAATTTTGTTTTAGTTTCAACCATGTGGGTTTATCTAATTTCCGAACATCATGAAATATTTTAGTTTCAAACTTGTGGTTGTATTTAATTTATGAACATCATGTTTTAGTTATTATCAACCACTACTCTTAAATTTGGTATATGTTTATATAATGTGAAAAAGTATGCCTAGCAATATATAGAAAATATAAATAAAAATAATTTAAATAATTTTTTAATTGTTGCACCCCGCCACACTCGCACCCTACTTTTTCAAAATTTGCCGAGTCCCACACCCCGAATCTGAAAATGCACCTGCACCCGAAGCTAGAAACACACCCATACTTCATACCCATTAGATAGTGGAAAGAAGTGTTAAAATGAGGAGGTTTTAGTAATGGAAGGATTTGTAATTATTATCTCATAATTTTCGGGACTGTCTGTTGGAGACCTGGGTGGTGGGAAGAATGACACTATGGAATTGGATTTATGAGAGAATTTTGGATATGTTTCGTTGGATCCTGGAATACTATCACTTTCACTATCAGAGTGGTTGGCTGGGAAAATTGATGGAATGGAAATAGGGGAGTTTGGATTTGTTCCATTCCATATACAACTGAAACTGCCTGATGACTCTTAATTGGCTGATGGGAAGAATGAGTACTCTACTAGTGATTCACTTCTTTCTTCCCTTACTATACTACCATGGTCCAAGTTGTTGGCAACAAATTCTACAACCAAAAATTATGATATATAGAAATGTTTAAAATTGAAATTATATAGTATTTAGTCACTAATTGTCTGACTCAAAAACTTACCTAAATCAACTTGGTGCTTCCTCATACTGATATTGGACATAAAATTTTTGGGAGATTGTGAGCGAAAGAATTACATATGAAAATGATGTGTTGTGTTGGTGTTCATAATTTATAAGAACTAGTCACAAATTTGCGCGTTGCTCGTGATAAATTTTTTTTCTTGTGATCTCATTATATATATATTTTTAACCTTACATGTAACTTACACACACACACACACACATAATGTGAAAAACTCTTTACATATACCTTTAAGTAAACTTTATATATTCTACTTCATTAGATGTGTAAAACCATAGACTACTACTCCATAATGATAGATGCTAATTAATTTTATCTTTTTTTTAATGATCTCATTTATAAAGCTTCTTACTATTATATATTTAATAACCAATGATTTGCATAATAAAGACATTAAATGAGAGGTAGCACCGTTCATTAGATTTTCAAAAAGTAATGCTGTATGAAAATTTTATATATAAAAGCTCAAAAAAAATTTATATATATAAATAAGGTTAAATGAAATGTCAAAAAAAGAATTTTAAGTTTTCTAACTTTATTTCTTATGCAATTTCTATTATTATTGGAGAACATCACTTTTTTAGTTATAATTGAAAATATGGTTTCTATGATTAAAGTTTGGTTAGTTTTAAGTTTAAATTTAGTACTATGATTGTATTTAATGGTTGATTATTGATTTAATTTTTTAAGTGAATGTAACGGTTTATTTTACTACACTATAAAGTTTTTAATATTCTTCGTATGTACATCTCTATTTTATTTTTTTACTTCTCCTTATAGCCTCTTTGTTTTCCAATTAATGTTTACTAATGACATTTGATTTTTTTTCTACTCTTTATTACTTTGTATTGTTTTTTTATTTTTACCATCTCTCTCTCTCTCTCTCTCTCATTTTCTAAAATTTGAGGATGATTCTATGGCATTAAATATGCATTATTAGTTTCTTTATGTTATATTTGACTTAATAGCCACATTAATATTTTTAATTAAGTGTTTCTAAATTGACATTTGTTTTGTATTCCATTTTTTCTAATGTATTGTGAAAGAGAAAACGTTCTGTCAGGCTGTGGCGTAAAACCAGTGTTTTATGCCGGCCAATAAAATCCTGCCACGTGGACTCTCACCTAAATTCCTCTCCAAACGGACTCCAAGCAGAGAACGAAGAAAGAAAAGCACAGCTTGAAGACAAAAGCTCACGCCATTCATCTCTGCTTCCTTCATGCGAACCTCCATTACCACACAGATCGTTGGAGCAGAAAGAGTTCTTGCCGTGCTGTGCCATCGCCCTTTGCTTCCTCCTTTGGGGTTGTGCCGTCCTTTGCTTCCCAAACCTCCACCACACCACACACCGAAGCTCACTGCCACAGAGGTCGCCAGAGCTGTGCGTGGAGCTTGGAAACATACCGGAGCCGCCGTGAGCCACGATCCAAAGGTTTGTTTTTCATGATTTTCCCTTTTCCCCAATTTGGATTTCCAATTATTTTGGTTTTTCTATTTTCTGGGTTTATGGGTTCAGTACAGTTGTGTTTGGGATTTTGGGTTTTGGAATTGGAGTTTAAGGGTTATGGGTATTGCTAGTTTTGTGCTAATATTGCTCATTACTAATAGCTTGAGGCTTGTTCCTCAAAAAAAGAAGAAGCTTGAGGGTTTTTTTCTTTGAATCTATGAACTGAGATTACTTTCTGTGTTTTGAACTATTAGTCTTTGAATTGATGACCTTGCTCAACTGCCTTCTTTCTTTTTGGTATATGATATATGCTTCTTGTTCATCAACCGTGTTCTTTTTAATTTTTATTGTTTCTTTTCTTCATTTGTTACCTTTTTTTACCCCTATGCACCTCTGTTTTTGTCATGGATTTTGAGTGTCTTTAATTACTATTATTATGATGATGATAATGATGGGGATTTTATAGTTAATTCATGTTAATTTCATGGCCATCCGGGCATTCAGGGGCCTCTGTGTTGGTTGGTTGGACTCAGGAGTCTAGGCTAGCAATTAACTTTCTTGTAGTGAGCCACTATAGGGTCATGAATGAATTAGAAAGCTAAGTTGACACCATAGGATAGAGTTCCAGTGAACTTGGAGCATTGAAGTGCTCCCACAAGGATTTGATAACTATAAGGATCAGGATAAGGCTCATCAGTAGATGGGACATGTCTGCCTTTCTCAGGCACTGGAGTAATAATGGGTTTGCACATTTGCATGTAAGCAAGTTCTAAGATATCCTTAGCATACTAGTTTGACATAAAAACAGGCCATGTTGGGTAAGGCCTAGAAAGTGATGAAGAAAACACAAGACCTTGATGGAGAACTCATGTCCCAACTGAGAGATGAACCAGTTGATGCGATTTGAGGACAAGACGAATGCTGGATATCCCTGCCTTTGACAACTTCCAATACAAGGAGAAATGTTTCTAAAAAATCGATACTATCAACTTGGCTAAACCTCGTAGCCACCAACTGAGCTTTGATACATTCCAAGGAGCCATCTTGTTTAAATTTTGCTTTGTAAACCTATATACACCCAATGGCATTCATGTCAGGGTGATGTGCCAGCGCCATGAGGTCCAGATTTGCATTTAGGGCAGCAACTTTTTTTCATCCATAGCAGCAACCCATCTAGGCTGACATTTGGCAAAGATGATGGATTTTGGTACAATAGTTATATTATGAGCAACCCTTGCTACATGAAAATTAAGGTACCTTGGAGTTGTCATAGTAGGAAGTGTGTCAACTGTTGGTGAGCGACTTGGTATAATATATGTGGCAGGTGGTGAGAATCCTGAAATAAGGGAGGCATAAGACAACAGTTTTGTTGATTGAGGTTGCCTCCCAATCTGTGAATTTAATGAGCTCCCCATCAATTTATTATTATATATATTGTATATATATATATATATATATATATATATATATATTTCTTTCATTTTTCAATTTGTGTTTCCTTTTTCTTTTTTTTTAACCTTGACTGAATTGTTTCCTTTTTTTTTTTTTTCTTGGATTTGTATTTTTTTCAATTTTGCTTCTTACAGGTGCCATTCCAACAAGTTTACTTACTGTGGTTATTGAATTCTCCGTTGTCAATTTTAGCCTCTGGTACATAGCTGGTATCATTTATTTGATAGCTATTAAAATATTTTTAGTTTCAAATATAATTTACTCCTACTTGTAATGTCAATTTTCTCCTACTGTAATATCAATTTGCTCTCTAGATGTACCAAAGTACTCTCTATTTGTTTGTTGGTTGCCATTTATGAGTTAATGGATTTCTGCTGTGAACATCTTGGTTGGTTTTATTTTGATATTTATCCTAGCATTACCAAGTAGCTCTAGCTCATGAACTTCTAGTTCCTCTATATTCTCTTTCCTTTTCAACTTTATCCTCTTTTACAATCTTTGTTTGCAGGTTTTGTTCTCAAATGTAAAAACTAGTTTATGAGAGAGGGATATATGACATAATTATGTTTTTTATTTTACCAATAGAGAAAAAAGCTGCCACTAATCTGCTTTGGTGAGAAATTCCCACGAGATAATATGTCTTGTATCTCTTGTCCTGCACTTTATTATCCATTAAAACCTATATATTACTCAGGTCTTAAATTGAATACAAATTATTTTGCTTTATCTTCTTCAATTAGATTGTATACAGATAGTTAGTCTTTGTAATCTATGCTCACAACTTGTAATCTCTCTTTCATTTAATAAAATCTGAGTTTTATTTAGAGAGAGTCTTCAAGTTTTTACAATTATGCTTCCATGACTTTACAGTTTAATATTTATTATGTGTATTTCCTTATAATGGTGTTAGGCAGCAGAGCAACAGACATTTTTAAGTTCTGAAGGCATAAACCAAGCATTGTTAAGTTCTGAAGACATAAACCAAGCATTGTTTAGAGATGTTGGCTATAGAAGAATAAGGTGAAAAATGATTATTCTGGAGCAGATTACAAGGCTTGAAGAGATGGATTTTTAAATTTGTTCTTCTTCAAGGAATTTTACAAGCAAGAAGTTGTAATTATAATGTCTTCTAAATAAATTTTCGCACATTTATTTGGTCCATCTCAAAAGCAATTATGTACTGTTTACTTGAAATTTTTTTTTTCAAGGATCGTTTTGGTTCTTCTCTTAACTCCAGAGTTCAATAAATAAAGCAATAGTAAAATAGTTTTGTTATACTATGTAAAAAGATTCTTATTGTTGATGGAAAAGTGTGAGGTGACAAACTGAAACACAAATTATATAATGTTCTTGATATGGAGTAACTTCAATGGCTGTTTTGACTGCATTCTTGTCACCAGGGTTCAAGCTATCAGACATTTCTCAGCATCTTGAATCAACTCCAGCTTCTATTTGCTATCATAGGCATACATGTACCATCAATACGTATGGCTTTTGGCATTAGCAGTTCACGGAATGAGAAAATTATTGAAGCTTAATTCAATTGAGAAGCCATCATGATTGTTAAAAGTTAGTCACCAACACAGACAATATGGAAACAAATAAAAATCTCACTAAAAGTCATGTATACATATTGTAACATCAGCTTTTAGAAGGTTTTGATGAAGCCACTACATATCTGATGGACACCAGTTCACATTTCATGTTAGCTACATTCCCACCGACACGCCAGAAGTTCTTTAATATCTTCTCACTTGACATGCCATCTGCTCAGTAACTTCCTACAGCCAGAATCAAACATCACTAGTGTTACTATAAAACATTAAACTAGAGTACCAAAATTACTAGCATTGATATTACTGACTGCAAATAATGTTGTGCAAAATATACCAGCGACGCTGACAATTTCAACGAACGGTAAGATGAAGGTGATAAAATGCAGTAATCAGTAGCCATCTAAATTAAAACCAGTTTCATGTGGCGTACATGCTAACAATTAATGATGTATAAAAGCATTGAGCAGATCATGCTCTTTCATATGCTGATGCATTCCTACACCAACGCCACCACAAAGACATACATAGAACAAAAAGAATAAGTGAGCAACAATAGGGCCACAAGCAAAGAATTATGGTATGACTGTTACAAGGAATAGCCTTGATTTTGACAGGTCCAAACAGAAGAAAGAAAAATCCTGTAGTTGACACAAGTTGCTGGTATTTAAGGCTTTTCCTAGCCAATTTTTTTGTGAGGAGAGGGGGAATCTGAAAATTTTCCATAAATCTTACTAAGCTAATAACAAACTAAAGATGGTTGGAAACAATACCTATCTCCATAACAGACCATTAGCTTAACAATTACTGTTGTCACATTAAGCAGCTTATGCTAGAGGCCCCAAGCCAGTGGCTTGGGCCTCTCACATTTTCCATTCCGAACCAACAACCCATCTCGACTCTTCCAATCATGAGGTAGGGGTTCACATTTCTCAACCAAGATACAGCAGAACCTGCAAAATATTTCTGGACAAAACCCAAAACCAAGCTTGATAGAGAATGAGTACAGCAAAGGTAGCTTTTTTTCTGACCCAAATCTTGATTCACATGTATTCTTGTTTGACTTGTATTACAGGTTTTACAGAAGTCTGATACCTTTTGGGTCCAAACATGGAAAAAAAATTAAATCTCCATTTAAAAAAAAAAAAAGAACACGTAATCAAAACTATAATGTTAATGTCATTAATCTATGAAGTCAACAAGACAATTTTAGCGTCAATCTCAAGACTGCTTAGGTAATTAGATTGAGCACAATGTGTAGCTCGTCAAAATTTTAAAGAATAGCAATATTTGTTGGTATTGTGCCCAATGGAAGCCTATGATGTTCCTATGCAGCTAGTTCACACAATTTGAAGTCTCTAGCTCTGTATATAAGGCAACATTAACCGGATATTGTGTAGTGTCCAGGAATTACAATCATATGCTTCCCAAATGCATTACTCAGAGGTTGACATAAATAATTAAATATGAATCAAAAGCCTAGTTTCCATATTATCTTCTTTGAATTTTAACTAAGCTTGGGATATTTGAAACGCAAGAAAGAAGTTCAATTTTGAACAGGTTCAGGCGCATCCAAGGGTGATTATACAGGGTGCTATGGATTATTGTAAGACTACCAAAGCATGATGGCAGCACAGGTCTAATCTGATAGCTAGAGGATAGTTGTTGTCTGGCCTCATGTTCTTTTGGCCTTATTTGATTTCTTCTTTCTCTTTTCCTGGGGATATCGCTTTGTTGGGTTGGTGTTCCCCCTAGCTGAGTTTGCTCTTAACTCAGTTTTTACTTGTATTATTCCATAGTATCAATCAAAGTTTCTATCGTTTTTAGCTCCAAAAAATAAATGTTATATATATCACAAAGAAAGACCTCTTTTAGGCTTCTAGTTTTTCACATCTAGCTTTAATTTTTATCATTGAGCTTTGTGAAAAATCACTAATTTTTACAATTTCAAAAGCATACAAAAGTAACCTTTACAGGGGGGAAAAAAAAAGAAAAAACCACAAACGAAAATAACAAAAAATAAGCAAAACCCGATCTTAATACTTAGGAATCTAATAAAAAACCATCAAGATATAATGATTTGCATAAAAAAAAGTAAGTTTCAAAAAACAATCATATTCATTTAACCTTAACACTTAGGAACTAAATTAGAAGTTATAAGAACTACAATCCTCCAAGCACTACAATCAGATTCATTTAACCTTAACACTTAGGAATCTAATCAAAACCCAGAAAAACCCATCAAAATAATTCGAAATCCAAATCGGGAAAAGGGGCAAATCATGAAAAACAAACCGTTGGATCGTAGCTCACGAGGGCTCTGGTATGTTTACAAGCTCCACGCACAGCTCCGGCGACCAATGTGGCGGTGTGATTTGGTGTGTGGTGTGGTGAAGGCTAGGGCAAGCAAAGGACGGCACAATCCCAGAGGAGGAAGCAAAGGGCACGGTGAGAACTCTTTCTTCTTCGAAATCATCCTGCTCCGGCGATCTGTGTGGCGGTGGCATAGATTCGGTGTGAAGGAAGCAGAGGCTGTGAGGCGTGAGCGTGAACTTTCTTTTTTGAAGTCATTCTGCTTATTTAAGTGATGGGCTGACGTGGCAAACATCTATTGGCTGGCGTAAAATCAGTGTTTTACGCCAAGCCTGACCTAATGTTTTTTCAGTGTGGAAATGAGTGTTTCCCCAGCATTACTCCACTTTATGAGGGTAATTTTGTTTGTCGAATTTAAGTAAAATGTTATATGTTTAATTTTTTAATACAAAAAATGAGAGAAATATAAATAATTTAATGATATGTAGGATGTAGATAAATTTAAATGTTGAATAAAATAATATGAGAAAAAAAGTAAAATAATATATATAACAATAAACACCAAATTACCAAAAAAAAAAAAAATGTTATGTAATATAATAATAACAATTTTTTATATACTATTTTAATTCTTTATAATGCAATATGATAAGATTCAACAATCAAAGTGAACCAAAAAATTTATATAAAATAAAAAAAATACGAAATTAAATTGTACCAACCTAAACTAAAGTTATAAAGAAAACAAAATTTATCAACTTAAAACAAATATGCAAGAAAAACTAAAAAAAATGCACAAAAAATTGCGAGAGAAATAACTTTTTTGTGAGGAAAATTTGTGCATAGAATGGAAGAGTTGATGACAAGTTTATGCTAAGAGGATAATAATAAGAAGGAAAAAAAATAAAGGGAAGAGTAAAAGGGGTATTAAGGTAGAGGGTTTGGGGAGATAAAAGGTAAGAGAATTAGAAAGGTTGGAGAAAATGTAAAATATTAAAATTTTAATTTTTATAAATAAAAAAGATGAGAAAGATAAATAATTAATGATGTGGACGATCTCATCTTATTTCAATGTTGAATAAATAAAATGAGAATAAAAAAGAAGCAAAAATAAAAGATAAACAATAAACACTAAATTATCCAAATCATGCTATGTAATAGAAATATATTATTTTTTATATACTATCTATAATTATTTATAATGCAATAATTGGATAACATTTAAAAATCAAAGAAGAACAAAAAAAAAAAAAATGTTATGTAATATAATAATAACAATTTTTTATATACTATTTTTAATTCTTTATAATGCAATATGATAAGATTCAACAATCAAAGTGAACAAAAAAATTTATATAAAATAAAATAAAATACGAAATTAAATTGTACCAACCTAAACTAAAGTTATAAAGAAAACAAAATTTATCAACTTAAAACAAATATGCAAGAAAAACTAAAAAAAAATGCACAAAAAATTGCGAGAGAAATAACTTTTTTGTGAGGAAAATTTGTGCATAGAATGGAAGAGTTGATGACAAGTTTATGCTAAGAGGATAATAATAAGAAGGAAAAAAAATAAAGGGAAAGAGTAAAAGGGGTATTAAGGTAGAGGGTTTGGGGAGATAAAAAGGTAAAGAGAATTAGAAAGGTTGGAGAAAATGTAAAATATTAAAATTTTAATTTTTATAAATAAAAAAGATGAGAAAATATAAATAATTTAATGATGTGGACGATCTCATCTTATTTCAATGTTGAATAAAATAAAATGAGAATAAAAAAGAAGCAAAAATAAAAGATATAACAATAAACACTAAATTATCCAAATCATGCTATGTAATAGAAATAATATTATTTTTTATATACTATCTATAATTATTTATAATGCAATAATTGGATAACATTTAAAAATCAAAGAGAACAAAAAAAAAAAAAAACCCTTAAAACACAAAAATAAATCTCATCAACCCAAATTAGAGTTCTAAAAACACAAAAATTTATTAACCTAAAGTTGAGATGCAAGAAAAATAAAAAATCTACCAAAAAATTGAGAGAGAGAGAGAGAGAGAGAGAGAGAGAGAGAGAGAGAACATTTTTTAAGGGAAAACTATGCAAAGAATGGAAGAGAGAATGTCAAATTTATAGTAAGAGGGTGTGAATAAGAAGAGACAAAATAAAGGAAGATGAAGGAAAAAATGAATAGTGATATTAAGGCAAAGGCTAGTGGGGAGATGAAAAAGTAAGGTAAGGATAAAGGTTAGAAAAAGTGTAAATATTAAAATAAATAAGTGAATGTTTAAAAAAATTATAGGAAAATTGAAAAGAAAAAAAAAAGATAATAATGTGAATGCTAATGTGTCTTAACTAGAGCGTAGTAACAACAAATGTTATACTTCAGTTTTATGATATGCATTATTAGTTTCTTTATGTTATATTTGACTTAATATCCACATTAATTTTTCAATTATGTGTTTCTAAATTGATATTTGTTTTTTATTCCATTTTCTTTTAATGTATTGTGAGAATGAGTGTTTTCCTAGCATTACTCCACTTTATGAGGATAATTTTATTTGTCGAATTTAAGTAAAATATTATATATTTAATTTTTTAAATCAAAAAAGGGAGAAAATATAAATAATTTAATGATATGGAGGATGTAACTAAATTTAAATGTGAATAAATAAAATATGAGAAGAAAAAAAATATATATATATATAACAATAAACACCAAATTATAAATAAAAAAATGTTATGTAATATAATAATAATAATAATATTTTATATACTATTTTTAATTCTTTATAATGCAATATGACAACATTCAAGAATCAAAATGAACAATAAAAATTTTAAAAATAAAAAATAAAATACGAAATTAAATTGCACCAACCTAAAATAAAATTATAAAGAACAAAAACATTTATCAACCTAAAACAAATATGCAAGAAAAACTATAATTTTTTTTTTTAAATCCACCAAAAACTTGAGAGAAGTAACTTTTTTGTGAGGAAAATGTGTGCATAGAATGGAAGAGTTGATGACATATTTATGCTAAGAAGATAATAATAAGAAGAAAAAAAAAAAAAAAGAAGGGAAAGAGTAAAAGGGGTAGATGAAAAGGTAAAGGGAATGAGAAATGTTGAAGAAATTGTAAAATATTAAATCTTTAATTTTTATAAATAAAAAGATGAGAAAATATAAATAATTTAATGGTATGGAAGATCTCATCTTATTTCAATGTTGAATAAAATAAAATGAGAAGAAAAAAAAGCCAAAAAAAATATATATCAAAATAAATACTAAATTATCCAAATCATACTATGTAATAGAAATAATATTATTTTTTATATTCTATCTTTAATTCTTTATAATGCATTAATAGGATAACATTTAACAATCAAAGAGAACAAAAAAAAAAAAAAAACCCTTGAAATACAAAAATAAATCTCATCAACCAAAATTAGAGTTCTAAAAACACAAAAATTTATTAACCTAAAGTAGAGATGCAAGAAAAATAAAACAATCTACCAAAAAATTGAGAGAGAGAGAACGTTTTTGTGAGGGAAAACTATGCAAAGAATGGAAGAGAGGATGAAAAATTTATAGTAAGAGTGTGTGAATAAGAAGAGACAAAATGGATAGTGATATTAAAGTAGAGGGTAGTGGGGAGATGAAAAGGTAAGGTAAGGAAAAAGGCTAGGGAAAGTATAAATATTAAAAAATAAGTGAATGTCAAAAAAAATTATGGGAAAATTGGAAAGAAAAAAGAGATAATGATGTGAATGCTAATGTGGCTTAACTAGAGCGTAATAACAATAAATGTTACGCTTCAGCTTTTAGATATATATAGATTTGGAAGTTTCAGCAAAGATACTTTCTCATGGACTCTCATGTTCCTTTTTGCATGACTGACCAGAAAAAGGGCCAAGCGAAGATATAAAAATAAGAAGAGGAAGTTTCCCTATGTTTGGTAGCTCTATTTGTGAGTCGAAAATTGTGACTTTTGCATCTTTGGCTAATTTACTTGCTGAGAGCATTCACATCTTGTTCTGTTTATACTAGAGCTTCTTCTTCTTTTTTTAATTTTTTTAGCAAAATGTTTATGCCAGAGATTGACTGTAATATCATGTCATATTATATATTTTATAAATAATTAGTGTATATAATTGCAAAAGACAAATTTTGACCTTAGACATCTTGATAAAATTCACAATCCCCTCCCATTATGGCATGTGGCATATCAAATGTTCTTTTTTTTTTTCTTTTTTTCTTTTTGATACTATTCCAGAAAAAAGGAAACATTACAAGAGGTTTGTATTTACAGAACAATAGTTGATTGGCATTTTCAATGCCAATTTGGCTAGAGAAAAAACCAAACTAGTTACAACCCTTGGAACAAACACAGAGTGATAAAACCAATCAAACATGAGGCTCTTCTCTTGCCAACTAGAGGTGATTTTGTAGTTGTTGACCTGCACAGCCTTCCTACAATCACTGAGAAACAAAATGTTTTTGAAACCCAAGTCCCTAGCTTTGAGTGCTACCTTTAGCCTTGCTCCTTGGATGATGACTGGAATAGGTTGATCTGTACAGCTAGATATACCTTGTAGAATGATATTTCCATTAGTAGTCTTGGCCTCATACGCATACCCAGCTCTGTTCATTCTCTTTAATCTAGCACCAGCAACTAGCTTACACAAAACCACAAATTTTAGCTTCTAACAATTAAATTAGAGAACATAAAACTGAAACTAAAGCAAACCATTATACCATTAAATACTCATAACAGAAAATAAACATATATACTTACCCACAACTGAAGCTGAAACTTTAATAAGAACAAGCTTTGATTCAACAACGTTCTCATCACCTAGATGAAAGACCAAAATTTATTATAACAACTCTTCCTAAATATATAAACTTATGCATCAATCACAACCTAAGTCTCAAACTCAGGAAAATCCTTAATTCCCATCACATAAGGTTCCCTAAAGAACATGATACATTCATCAAACACATTATGTACCCAAACCATAGAGAAATCAAGGCATAAAATTTATATATGATTCAAATATACCAAAGGATGAGCATACTAATTTATAGCTCAAAACATTGAACCTAACTTTAGAATTAAATTCTCAGAGTCAGGTGTATCATATGTGTTCACTGCTCATTTCAGCAGCATATGCCTCATTTGTAAAATACAAATGGGCTGTCCATAAAACTCCAAACGTCATGAAATTTTATAGAACCACTGTCCTAGATGTCTAGTATATACCATATCAATTTTAGATTCAAATCATAGGATCATGATTAATTAAAAATCATACAAGACAACATGATCAAATCTATCCTGACAGAATTTCATGCAACTTTGAAATTAAACCATTATTTTTATATTAATCCAAATGCTGTGAGACTACTTCCATTACGGCCATGTGTGTCTTAGAATTCATAAAAACTACTCCTAGAATCCTAATTCATGGAATATGATTTAATCCAAATTGTCCTTGTTGTAAACACCAAATCTGTCACAGTGACAGCTTTAACATGTTTTTTTTTACAAAATCATCAACTAATAGCAATTGACCTTCACTTCATGTAAGTATTTTATACCTATACTATACATGTTAGATTACATGAATAACCATGATATCTTCAATCTTTCAAATAGCTAACACAAAACGACAAACAACAGATATCTTCAATTCACACGGTTGCTAAACAACAAAATCCATTTCATAACTCATATAAACAATTTGTCTAACACTTGGTAAGCAAAAGACACATGCTCATATTACTTGCAAAAATTTATATTTAACACCACAATCACAACCACATATGCCAAAGACATTTCAAAATGCAAGGAAACCCATTTTCTAAAATAAACCCAATCTCCTATATAAGTCAAAAACCAAATGATTTCTTAAGAAACCCAACTCACATAGTTGCCAAACAACAAAATCCATTTCACTCCATTAAATTAAAAACCTCCAATAAGATTTTAAATGTACCAACAAACACAACAAACTACTTCTAAAACAAAACCCACAACGTAAAGAGCAATCCTAACAATTTAGGATAAAAACCCAAAGATATTAGAAGGTGGATCATGGAGATTTTGCCTTAGATTCATGTTAGGAGAAGTCAAACCATGGATAAGATTTTGATGACTAAAAATCTAGTTGAAGCTAACCAAGAGACCAAGAGGGAGGAGAGACTTGCTAGAGAGAGAAATAGAGGGATGTGTGTATTTGTGTTTGTATTTGAGTTTGTGTTTGTGTTAGGGAGTGAGTGACAATGAGAGAGGGAGGGCTGAAATTTTTTAAAGTGAGTGGGTGGGAGAAATGAAATTTTATGTGGGAAAGGAAAATTTTTTTGTTGAAATTTAACCCATTTAAGCTGTACTCTTTAGCGACGAATATGATTTCGTCACTAAAACATACTTTTAGCCACATTTTGTTACGATTTTTAGCGACAAATATAATTTCATCGCTATAGCATACTTTTAGTCGGATTTTGTTATGATTTTTAGCGACGAAATTCAGATTTTGTCGCAATAGCATACTTTTAGTGACGAATTATGATTTTGATGCTAAAACTATGAAATGAAAAACCTATTTTGTGTAAATATTTTTAGGAATGAAATTCAGATTTCATTGCTATAGTATACTTTTAGTGACGAATTATGATTTTGTTGCTAAAACTATGAAATGAAAAACCTATTTTGTGTGAATATTTTTGCGACAAAATTCAAATTTTGTCGCTATAGCATACTTTTAGTGACAAATTTTGATTTTCGTCACTAATATTATTCATAGCAACAACTACAGTAACGAAATCTTTTGTCATTAAAAATTTCAACTTTTAGCGACGAAATATTTTGTTGCTATGGATTAATTAAGTTCCCACCACAATTTTCCCCTTTGGCGCTCATATTTTAGATCATCAATAGTGACGAAAATTACTTTCGTCGCTAAAGTTATAATTTTTTTCATTATTAGCGACGAAATCCATATTTTGTCGCTAAAGCTGTATTTTTAGTAACAAAAAATATTTCCTCACTAATTTTCGTCACTAAAAATACATTTTGTTGTAGTGCTCTTTGAACTTTTCAGAAGTTTCGGACTTCCGTCTCATTAGGTACACATAAACATATCTCAAGTAATCATCCATAAAAGTGATGAAGTACTAATAACCTCTTTTTGCTTGGGTTGACATAGGACCACATACATTTGTATGAATTAATTCAAGCAACTCTTGGGCTCTTCTACCTTTTGCATTAAAAGGTCGTTTGGTCATTTTACCCTCTACACAAGATTCACAAACTAGAAATCCATCAAAGTTCAATGGTTCTAAGAGTTCATCTTTGATCAGTCTTTGAATTCTGTTTAAATTAATATGACCCAAACGCAAGTGTCAAAGATATGCATCATTAGTAGAAGGAAACTTTCTCTTTAATGATTTTACATGAGAGTTATCATCTAATTTAGAATTTTATAATTCATGCTTATCAGGAGTTAAATACAAAGACCATCCACAATCTTGCCCAAACAGATAAACATTTTATCCTTCTTAATTTCAACATTGTCCTTCAAGATAACTCAATATCCATGTTTACCTAAATAAGTTGTAGAAATTAAATTCCTACGAACATTAGATACATACAGACAGTTTTTCAATATTAAAACTCTAGAACTAAAACATAAATTAAACACTCCAATAGCTATAACTAGAATTCTACTCCTATCAGCTAAAGTAAGAAACAATTCCCCTTCATTCAGCTTTCTGGTCTCCTGAAACCCTTGCAAAGTATTGCAGATATGATTAGTACAACTTGAATCTACATACCAAGAATCTGTGGGATCTTGTACTAAACATATTTCAAGAATGAATGAAATATTCATACCCTTATTCTTGGCAGCTCTGAATTTTGGACAATTCCATTTCCAATGGCCTTTATCGCCACAATGGAAACACTTTCTTTTGGCATAGTCCTTTTTCTTTCCCTTGTTGGCAACTTCTAAGGCAATTTATTTACCATCTTGCATGGTGACATTCTTATTCTTCTTCTTACCCTTGCCTTTCGACTTAGGTTAAGAAGTAGAAGTTTCAACCATATTGACTTCAATAATGGATGTACCAAGAATTCCTTCCACCGCTACCAATTCATTCATTATTTCAGACAATGACTAAATCTTTTTGTTCATATTATAATTAAGTCTGAATTCTTTGAATGATTCTGGTAGTGACTGGAGTATCATATCCACTTGGGATTCTCCATCAATATCAGCACCTAAAACTTCCAATATATTCAGACTAGAGATCATCCTAAGACAATGCTCCCTCACAAAAGTAACTTCAACCATTTTGGTATTATAAATTTTCCTCATTGTTTTTGGCCTTGTAGGAAGGCCTTGCTAACCAAACATCTCCTTCAAACTTAACATTATGTCTAAAGCTAGTTCTTCATCTTGCATTTGATGCTATAGAACATTTAAGATAGATGCTAAAATGTAGCACTTGGCCATCCCATTAGATTTTTGCCAACGATCATATCACTGTTTTTCCTCAAGAGAAGCATTTAATGATGGAAAGTTAGGACATCGTTGACAAAGCACACACTTATGCTCTTCAGCTACAAGAACAATGTTCAAATTTCTTTTCCAGTCAACATAGTTGGATCTAATCAGTTTGTTTTCAGTAAGAATAGCAACAAGTGGGCTAAATGATGCCATGATTAAATCTGAAAATAATAAACATGAATATAATAAGTAAACCAGATGATAGCCCAAGAATGTATTGACCCCTTGTGATGAATTAACCAATTAATTAGTCAAGTGAATTAATTAAGTTCAATTACATGCAATGAGCGTGGTAGCACAAACACATCACCAAATAACTAAACACAATGGAAATTAATTTTGACAAGGTAATTTGTTTACGAATGGGGAAAATCTCTAAGGCAAAAATCCCACCGAGTGATTTTAAGGTCACCACTCCCAAGAATCTAGTCTTATCAAAACAAGCAGTTACAAGTAAAATAATTTTAGTATCTTATACCAACCTACAATTGAACCCTTACCCCAATACCCAATTAGACTTATTCTGTAGTGATAATCTCTCCTTGTATTGCACGACTCCTAGTACGTGACTAACCAATAGATGCACGAATATCAGTACGCAACTTAATTACCAACTAAAGAAGAATGTAGGCTGCAAAGTTCTTTAGTTCATCACACAATGAAGATCATGAAGTTGCTTGGTCACAAAACCCTGCAGTGTACAAACACAACAGCTTCTTCAAGATGAACTGGGGCAAACTAGGTTTCTAGTCACTCTTCTTCACACTTGTGAAATTGTGCTCTTTTTTGCTCTTGTTCAACTGTGCAACCTATGACGGTCCTTAAAATAATCCTTATATATGTTTAGGTTGTGAGAAAAGAAAGCCCAAACATACATTCATGGATTTGATGAAAATCAAAACTGAAAATCTGTTTTTCATAAATCTTGACAGATACCCTATCTATTGAGCAACTGTCGAGCCTTGCGTGTCGAGCTTTAATGAACAACACTTCTTCACTTGATTCTTGAATAGACTTGAATGGCTTTAACACTTGAACTTGAAACCTTATTTCTTAAAGCATTAAACACATCCTAGATCTACCCAATCACAAGTAAAATGCGTTTTGTCAAAGGATTAACCAATTACATAAAATGTTGACATATATTTCTAACATGAATCACATAACAAACAAATGAATATATGAGAGAAGTCATAAATCACTAAACTCATATTCACTTGTTAAGTACAATAAAATCTATCCTAACACAAAATTTTGAAATTTTTTGCAAGAATAGAGTTCATGGTAAGAAGAATTTGGCAACCTGTATTTCTGAAACACTTTAAACAAAACTCATCAAGGCATCTTAGTGTGAGATGAAAATAAAAGATTGCATACAATATATAAGAAGCAACACATGTAAAGATAGGTGAAAGAACTGTAATAACAACTTCAAATGTATACATATGATTGACAAGTACAAGGTTTTCTGTCACAAAGTGATCACATGATCAAAGGTACATGAACAATGTATCTAAAAAATAGAAAGAAAAGAAAAAGATACAAAAGTCCTCACTACATCCCTACAAAAAATGTACACTCCCCCTAACAAAAATCTTCTAAGTACTAACTCTCCCCCTATGTATATGACTATTCTCATATCTAAAACTACTCTCCCTTTTTGTCACAAGTGACAATGGGTAAATACATCAAGAAGACATCTCATCATCACTGGAAGATCTAGCACCATCATCCTTAGCATCAGTAGCATCAGCATCATCGTCCTTATCCTCAAAAGTCTCTAGAGATGGAGAAGGAGAAGCAGCAAAGCCACTAAGGTGAGCCTGTCTTTATGCAATATGACCAACACGGGTGTTCACCTGACATAACTCATCACTGAGAGTGTCGAGGCAAGCGTCCATGTGCACAAGCTGTGCCATGATGTCCTTGAGAGACACACCGCCTGTAAAAGAAAAGGAAGCGGGTGTGGATGGAGCTGTAGAAGCTAGAGGAATCGTTGTCCCGGGCTGTCTCGAACATAGCTGCGCCTCACTCCGTTTAATGGTAGTGGTGTCTATGGCACACATCATGGAGAAGCTGTCGAAAATGAGAAAGGAGACTAAAAAATGGCAAAGAATCCTCGTGATAGCTGAAGGAAAAATGAGCTTATCACGGGTTTCCGTATCCCTATAAACATCAGTGAAGGATAGAATGAAGTGAGAGGGGAAGTCTATAGCAAGATGCTCTAAAAAGGAAAGCAAGAATCGAGCACAGGGTTCTGTAATGAAGTTATAGTGAGATAGAGGATGCAAAACAAAAGTCATCACCATGTTAATGACCCTCGGACCTTTAGCAAAGGTCGAGTAAGGGGTGTACTAACAATCACCCCAATCAGAGGGACGTTCACAAAAAGAAGACTTAAGCTCGTCTTTAGACACAATCTTAAGATGATCACAGCTAGGGTAGTTAGGATGCGCTACCCTCGGGATTTGGAGCACCTCGGATACAATATCTGGTGTGACCATAATGCATGTACCTCTAAAGTGAGTAACAAAGAGAGATACTAAATAATCAAATCCGTGCATGTTAGAGTAGAACTCTTGTATGATCACGGATGGATAAGTGATCGAGATGCCATACAGTGACTCCCAACCCCTACTATGAATGACAATGGGTAGGTCAATATCGAAGAAATCCGACAAAATGACTTGGCATTCCGAATGAATGTCTTATCTAAAAAATTTCTCCGAAAAGTCCTATCAGGCTTTATTATCACGGAATCGAATGTGGGAATGGGTAGGATAAGAAGAAGAAGCCCCAAAACGAAGAGGATACCGAGATGGAGTAGGTTTTCGTTAGGTGCCATAGACCAACGAACTGAGAGAGAGAGAGAGAGAGAGAGAGGGAGATGCAAAAAAGTACCAACACAGTCAATTATAAGAATATAGAGAATTGAAGGTATGTATGCATGAAAATACATGAGCATGTGATATGTAATAGTAAAAACATCATGAGGCTCAGCCCAATCCAAACCTACCAATACACAACATTGCAACAAAGTAAACACACATCTAAAATGCATGAAACATTGTTATAATGCAAATGTGATGCAATGCATGACATTTTAAAGACATTTTCACAAAGCCCATCCCTAAATTTCACAAAAACTTCATCAATTTTGAAAAACTCCAAAATTTTTTGAAAAACCCCAAGTGAGAGATAAAGAGATCATACCAAGTGATTTGAGACAAGAAATTGCCGAAAAATAGCTTGAATGATTTCAACTCGGCCCCCTCACCTCTAGATCAAAGGTTCGCACAAAGGAAAGGATCTTCCTCCAAAAATAAAGTGTGGAAGGAAAAAGGCTTCAAGTGATTTATTCACTTTTTCTCTCTCCCTCTTTATATTGTTGCACTACTTGTTTGTTTTGCTTTCTTGTTTTTGAGTTACTCTAGTTTAATGCTTTGTGTGTTTTTTTTTTAATGTTTTTGTTTTGTTGTTTTCAATATTTTGTTTTTCATAAAAAAAAATTGAAAAATACAAAAACAGTGTGTGTTTGTGTATATTGGTACTTGTGTACTTTGGATGACCATTGAAATAAAGTTTTCTAAAATTTGTATCTCTTGTAACTTAGACGAGTATCTCAATGCACAACTAAGTAAGTGAGCTTTGTGGCTCATGTTTGTGATGAGTATAGATTAAGACTATCTCTTATATCTCATACTCATATCACTCTTTTGACTGGAAGGACTAGAAAATTTTAAGAGAAAGGCATAGATAACCATCTCACCACTAAAACCCGCCAATCATGTATAACATTTGTGTGCTTTGGCATAACAAAATAGGGACGTTAAAGCTTACGTAATTAGGTATTTTCTTCTCTCTTTTATATGCTCATGCATGCTGTGCTTAAAAGAAAGAAAAATATGCGAAGAAAATAACATAAAAAAGAATCAAAATGCTTTTAAAATGAATGCAAATATGTTTTTAAGAGATATGGGAGTTATAGAATGTACCTCGAAGGTGGTAGTCTCCATCAAGCAGTAATGATTATGTGTGAGTATATTTGATTTTCTCATATCTCAAAACTTCATAATATGAGATACTTATGCACTCTGCTATGTTTTCACACACAACACGCAAATTCTTTGCTACTTTTAATATATGTGTAGATACAATATGATTTGGCCATCACAGGAAATACCTGTGTTAATATATTCTCATTAAACTGTCCTAACTTGTTTTAGAATATAAAATTGGTTAGACTTGTTTAGTGTATATATGTGTGTGTGTGTGTGTTTGGATCTATCTATGCTATACATATATGTTGAGAGATGTTTTAAGAGCTTAATCTGTTGATTGGATCTTTAGTTGAGTAGCTTGCTGTTAGGATTAGTTCCCTTAAATCCTATTGTATGATGCTATGTATGATATTATGTGTGACATTATGTATAACATTGTGTATGACTTAATATTGTGATTAATGAAGTTGTTTTATTATTATCTAAACTAATAGTAACATGAATATTGAGACATGATCATATAAATCATGAGATGCATAGTATGTGATTTATGTGAAAAGTCATAGAAGATATAAATCACAAGTTCTTTGTAAACTCAGAATTGTAGTTCGTAGTCAGTGATGAAATTAGGCATTTCATCTGTGAAGACTATAACTTATCAACTAAGATGATTTGTCTTAATTATGGAAGTATAGACTTGTAGTTGATATGTTCATATGTTTTAAGAATTAAAACATATTGAACTGGACCGCTGTAAGATTTATTATTCTTCTAATGACTGTCAAATGAATAATAAATCTCACGACTTCTATTTACATGAACTCTTAATTTTGAGAGGATAATAGACTTGATCATGAAGTGTAGGATGCTTTGATATATCAAGATGGAATTCATAGTCTCTTAACGGAGATATAAAATATTCACTTGGGATAAGTTTAATGGGTTCAGCTATTCAGAGAGTTAGGCCTAACCACTTTGGTAAGATGTTACTAAAATATATATTTATGAAATTGGATTTCATAAATATATGATGAATAACTTTAAAAGATTAAACCGGGTACTCAAGGATAAGATGTAATAATTTACAAAGTGGCAGTCTACATTCATGACTTTGTATTATTACAAATATTTTATATAGGGGTTATATGTATAATAAAGTCTTGGGATATAATTTGTTAATAATGCCTAGAGTGCAATTATATTTATATAG
Organism: Castanea mollissima; assembly: GCA_014183005.1. Lineage (NCBI taxonomy): Eukaryota > Viridiplantae > Streptophyta > Magnoliopsida > Fagales > Fagaceae > Castanea > Castanea mollissima. The sequence goes on along the minus strand of JACAVU010000003.1, from coordinate 403,676 downwards.
TGGTATTAAATATAATTAGTGGTAACTTTGGACTTGTCAAGAGTTGACAGAAAAGCCCAAGGTCCATTGGAGCTAGTGTATTATTGGTTCCTTTTGGTCTCACTCCAAGCCACATACTAAAGCCTAATTGGAATGGCCTAATAGGCTTGTCCAATTAGATAATCATTAGTTATAAAGGGAGAAACATACAGAATTTTTTTAAAAAAAAAGAAGAAGAAGAAGAAGAAGAGACATCATTGTGAAATGGTGTGTATGTGTGAGTGAAACCACCGATTATTCTCCCTTGAAAATTGATTGAGAGACCATACTTTTTGGGCATAAAGTGGAATTGGAGTGAAGATTAAAAAATTTCCCAAGTGCTTCTAATCTTTGTTTTGAATTTCTCTATACCAAGGTACGCTATCTTGTTCTTAAATTCTAAAATTTACATAGTATATGTTATCAATCATGAATGAAATAGATCTATATTTATTGCTTCTGCTGTGTGTTTTGTATGAGATACAAAACCAAATTTTCCAACACTTGCTTGTCACATTCATATTTATGTGTTTTTCCCTCCTTGAAAAGCCTTCTTTCTTCAAGCTTAACAGCTTCTCAATAGATCCTTGATAGTTTCTTTTCTATCAAGCCCTTGATAAAATCTTCGATCCATCAAGCTGGGTTTAATATTTAGAGGTCAAGCACGATTCAGATCTCACTTTTTCAATTCTCTCTCAACATAAAATTTTTTCTCTTGACCCAAACACTCTTCTCTCACTCAAATCTCTTTACCCACTCATTTTTCAGCATAATCCAAGCTTGATCCACTTGGTATGTGTTCTTAAACTCTTCTTTTTCATGCATTTTTAGACCTAGGTTTTGGGTTTTTATAATATTTTGGGGTTTTTAAGATTTTTGTGAAATTTTTGGGTTGGGTTATGTTGATTTGGTGTCATATGCTCGTGCATTGCATTCTCATCGCACTACAACAATGTTTCATGCATTTTAGATGTGTGTTTGACTATTGTTGATTAAGTGCTGATAGGTTTGGATCGGGTTCTGCCCATGATGCTTTTAATTTTTGCACATCACATGCTCATGCATTTTTCATTCATCCGTTCTCTTTTTTCATTCCTTTTCTTAGTTGTGTTGTGCTTTGTTCCTCTTCTCTCAATCTCTCTCTCTTTCTCTCTTTTGAATAGACTGCGCTATGGTTCCTAAAGCGCGTAAATCCACTTCAGCTTGGAATCCTCTTCAAGGTTCTAGGTCTTCTTCTTCTAATCCTCCTGTCTCCCTCCACATTTGGTTTTTTGATGAAAAGGCCATGAAGGACTTCTCGGAGAACTTAAAAAAACGTGGCGTTCATCTGGAATGCCAGGTTATCTTGTCAGACTTTGCCGATACTCCTTTCCCGGCTATCATTCGAACTTGCGGTTGGAAATCTCTACTTAAGAGACCCATGAGGTGTCCTGTCATGTTTATACAAGAGTTTTACTCCAAAATACACGGCATTGATACCACTGTACCTCATTTTGTTACTACATTCAAAGGTACACGTATCATAGTTACTCCGGATCTTATATCTGAAGTACTACATGTTCCTAGGGTAGCACATCCTGACTACCTAGGCTGTGAGCATCTTCAGATTGTGTCTAGAGACGAGCTTCTCTCTCACTTTTGTAAGACTCCTTTCATATTGGGTGGTAAGCTAAACACCCCATGCACGGGCTTTGCAAAAGGCCAGTGCTTCCTTAACATGGTGATGACATTTACTCTTACTCCATTGTCTCATTATAACTCCGTTACTGAGCCTCATGCTCATTTTCTTTTTTCTCTTTTAGAGAACCTCTCTATCGACTTTCCCTCTCACTTCAATACTTCTATCCTTGATGTTTATTTGGATACTGCCACACATGATAAGCTCATCTTCCCTTCAGCTATCATGCGTATCCTCACACACTTCTCCATTCACATTCTTCCCTTTCCTTTCTTCACCACCAGGAGTGCCATTAGCGTCGATTATGTTTGGTGGAGCAAGGCCTAGCTTTGACTGAAGCAACCACAAGTGGAGATGATAGATCCTGCAGCTTCTGCTATTCCGCGTTCTTCCTCGGCTCCTTCTACCTCTGCTGCTGCTAGTGTGACCCTAGAGGCCATCATGGCATAACTTCAGGGGATGGAGGCCGACTTTGGTTGTTGTCTTGACTATCTCATAGATGAGATGTGTTAACACGCCAACAGGCTCGCATTGGCAGTTTTGCTTGTTCTCCATCTCCTTTTCTAGAGGCCTCAGCTGATGAGGATGATGATGCTAGTAGTGATGAGGGTGATGCTAGCTCTTTCGATTATGACGAGATGACGACCTCTTAATGACAAAAAGGGAAAGTAGTTTTAGGATTGAAAGTAGTCTTGTATTTAGGGGGAGAGTTGGTATAGGACATTTTTTTTGATAGGGGGAGAGTGTATAGATTTTAAGGGATGTAGTGAGGTTCATGTGTATTTTTCTTTTCTTCTTTTTATATTAGCCTCTTGTACATTGGTCTTGTTTCTTTTCTTTCTTTATACACATGTTTTTTTATGTATGCAATCTTTATTTCTGTTTCACACATGATGCCTTGATGAATTTTGTTTAGGTGTGTCAGAAAGATAGATTGTGAAAGTCTATCGTGTCATGAACTCTATTCTTGCGAAGTTTTTCAAGAGTTTATATTAGGGTTAGATTTATTTTGTAATACAACAAGTGGTTATGAGTTTAGTGATTTAAGACTTCTTTCACGATTCATTTGTTTGTTGTGGTTTTTTCATGGATTGCCAAGAGGGGAGATTATTAGGGACATATTTGAAGTAAATTGGCTAATCCTTTGACAAAATGCACTTTACTTGTAAGGTAGATCTAGGATGGTTTAAGACTTCAAGAAACATGTTGTTCAGGTCAATTGTTAAAGTCATGAAGATCTGACCAAGAAACAAGTGTAGAAGAGCTGTTCATTAAAGCACGATAGAAGTCTCAACAAAATCCTTTCTTTCGATATTTAATGTTGAAGCTCGACAAAAGCTGTATATGTCGAGAATTACAAAATCAGACTTTTCAGATCTAATTACACGCATATTCATATGTATTTATAAAGGGTTTCTTTTCTCACAACCCTAGACATATATAATGATTATTTTAAAAGCCATCACGCTTGCATTGTGTGACCGAATGCAAAAGTGGCCTAGTTCATTATTCTCTCTGTAGAGGCTACTATGTCTTTGCACCACGGGTTTTGTGACCAAAGAGCTTCCTGATCTTCATTGTTGATGAATTGAAGAACTTTGTAGCCAACATCTTCTTCAAGTTGGTGGAGTTAGTCATGTACAATGCATATAAAGAGATTCATGACGCACAAATTCATGAAAATGAAGCATCTAATGCATAAAAGGTCCTACAAAGATCGAAAGAATTAGATAAAGGACCAAAAGAGCATAAGCTTAACCATAAGAACCTTTCCTCATCTAAATGGAATGATTGTTTGGAATGAGTGTCTCATGAGAAGTGAGACGAGGGTTGGAAGAATGAGAGCTAGAGATGCACATAGACAAGGAGGTAAGAGCATTAATCACATGCTTCAACAACTTACGACTTTCAATCCAATCCAGTTTAGCTTTCTTAGCACAACTTCCAAGAAACTCAAATTTCTCTTTTCTTTTGATTCTTTTAAGAGCTTGAAACTTAGAGCAATGAGGTCTTAGATGACCAAAGGCACCACAATGGTGACAAACAATGTGTTTAGGTCCAACAGGCCTTTTAGACACGAATCTAGCAACATGGTTTTGTTCTATCTTTAACATGGAGCATTGACGTCTTATGTGATCGATCATACAGTAATGGTGGCAAGTGAGAGCAAACTTAAATCCATTCAAATGCCTAGGATGAGAGCTAAACAAAGGCTTAGGCTTAAAAGCCTTTCTCTCCACTTTTTGGTTTCTTTTGTTTGGAAGTATGTACACCGATATGTATTTAGAGGTAGAACTCACAATAGGTACAAAATCTGGCAACACAACATGATTGCAACAAAGATTTTCTTCCTTTTTAGCAATAGGTTTAGCAATCAAACACTTGACATGCATCTTAAGAGGTTATTTTCACATTTAAGATCATCAACAAGTTTGTTAGAAAAAACAAGTTTAGCATCCAAGTCCACATTTAAACATTCAAACTCCTTTAGTTTTTCAAGAGAATGTTCAGCAAGTTTCTTATACTTTTAAACCAATTTATTGAATTCGTTCGACTTAGTAATCAAATAATCCATTTCACAAATAAACTTGCTCAAATTCTTATGAAACTTCTTAGCCTTTTTCTTCAAGAGTTTGACATTTGAAATTTCAACAACACCCATAGATTCATGTAACATGTAATCACTGTTAGGACATATGTGGAACTCATTAGAACATATATTATGTAAATTGGCTAATCCTTTAACAAAATGCACTTTACTTGTAATTGGGTAGATCTAGGATGGTTTAAGACTTCAAGAAACATGAAAATTGGACCAAGAAACAAGTGAAGAAAAGCTGTTCATTAAAGCTGGACAGAGGCTCGACAGATAATTTATCGAGATTTAATGAAACTCGACAGAAGCTTGACAGAAAATCTATCGAGATCAATGAAATTAGAATTTCCATATTTGATTTTCAGCCCAAGCTAATGTGTATGTGTAGGGTTTCTTTTCTCACAACCCTAGACATATATAAGGCTTATTTTAGAGGCCGCTTATTTTAGAGGCCGTCACATGAGAGAATACATAAAAAAACACATAAAAAAGTAACTGAGTGCCTTATTCTCTCTGTAGAAGCTCCTGCGTCTTTTGCACCTTGGGGTTTTATAACCAAGTACTTTTTGATCTTCATTGTTGATGAAGTGAAGAACTTTGTAGCCAACATCTTCTTCAAGTTCGTAGAGTTAGTCATGTACTGAGAGCCATGCATCATTGGTTAGTCATGAATTGGGATTCGTGCAAAAGGGTGGCGTTCATATATTGAAGGGTTTAGAGGTTCTAAAGCGGTAGAAGGTTTCTACTGTAAGTTCATCTAAAGGGATTGTAGAGTCTAGGGACAAAGGTTTTGTATTAGATCTGAAACTTCTCTTTACTATAATGGATTGCTTTTTGGGAAGGTTTACCCCCAGGTTTTTTTACTGTGAAACTAGTTTATTTCATTGATTTTATTGGGTCATCATATCTTGTCTTTTTACTATTCTGCTATACATGATATTGACATGTTATTGATGTTTTTTTGTTTTAACAAGGTTTATTGATAATAAATCTAATTAACAACTTGGGTTTAAAACTTTTAATTCTATCAATCGGAGTCTAAATTTCTCAACAATCACAATCACAAGGATTAACACTCATAGAGATATTTTCACAAACACATGGCATGTTACACACAACAACATCCAAAACATCCATAGAAGCATGCAAAACACTATCCATGGCAATAAACACAAGGGGTCAAGGATCACACTTAGGTAATGAAACCAAAACAAGTGTACCCACTCTGATATCACGTGAAAGCTCAGATTTGTGCTAAAACATAAGAGCTTGTTTAGACCCTAAAAAAACAATTATGGCTAGATCGCTTTTACTCTAACTTATCTAAGTGGGGAACAAGAGTAAAAGAAGCGCAATCACCGAAACTACTCTAGTGCACAAACATGAACAATAAGTAATAAATGTAGAGCACAAGAGTAAGGGAAGTGAGATGCAATCACAAGATAACACCAATACGTGTTATCGAAGAAAAAACCAAAGAACTCGGTGAAAAATCTCTCCGCGACCCTCCAAGTGGAAATTAATTCACTAGAGAATAAAGTTAGAGTACACGAATAACAAAACACCCTTCAAGCCTAGTCTACCCAATGTACTTGAGCCCTCCAAGATCTTGGTACCAACGAACTTCTCAGAGTCATGTATTCTCTAACTTTCCAGATCCCGCAATATGCCTAATTGCATCTGCCAAGCCGTACCGGCTTCTTCTGGCAAATTCCTAAAACTTCCCAATCTCCAAAATATTTTCTACACTCTGAAAATGTGTGGGTTGTAGTTGAGTACAAATCTTCTTTCAAGGTATGACAATGGGAGAGGGAAGGAGAAGAGGCTATAATGATTTCTCACTAAGGATGAGTAGCTCTCTCTCTAAAAGATTGGTGTGTTGTGTTGTAGAAAACCTATTAAGGGTTTTTCTCTCTGAATAGTCTTTTATACTTTTGTGGGCAATGATGATATATATAATATGGGTGAAGGGTAAGAAAGTTACTCTTAAAATCCTCCAAGAAGAGAGTTTCCCCATGGGTTGGCCCTACTCGCGAGACAGTCGCAAAACTGACAGCTTGGCATGACTCTTCAGCTTTTAACATGTGCTTCTCACGTGCCCTTTTCGCAGAAATCTTTACTCATGAGCTTCTTGCGAGTTAGTCATAAAATTGCATTGATTCTTAATTTTATGTTTGATTCTTCACCAACTTAATACTAAACCCAATGCAATAAAATCTCACAAAATACAAGGAACAAAATTAATGCAATTGCAACATTTTTTGTCATGGAATAAAGCCAACATAAAACATAGTTATAAATCACAACTTTACAGGTTATATACTAACTGAGCTTTATTGAGTAGTGAGTGTTCGAGCGATTGACAATAAAAGTAAAATGTTCAAGTTGAACTTGAGCAAATAATATTTGATGCTTTTATGTTTTTATGAGGGTAATAATGTCTTGTATTTTTATAGCCGTCGTCAATAGAGGATAATGATTATGTTCATTCATTGCCCGTTCAAAATGTATAATTATTACTTACAAATCCATTTTGCAGTGGTACAAGGCGGTCCACCACCTTACCAATTTTCCCATACCCATCAATGTTTATTGATAAAATAAATAAAAAAATATTGACAAGCAACATGTTGAATACTTCTTTCTGGAAAGATATACTAGACAAACCATGACATAATCATATGAAAAAGACAAGCAACAATTCCTTAAATTTGATAATATTTTTCCCCTCATACACAAGTTTTCCCCTAACTAGTGTTGGCCGGGCCCTGGAACTTTGGTTTAGAGACTAGGGAGTCTTGGTTGATCTCAATCAGATAATGAAGAATTTCATTTAATATATATATAAAAGGAAAAAAAAAGTAAATCACTGCACTACAAATTATTTGATACTATAGTTTCAACCCAAAAAGAAAGTTGGCATAGTAAAGTTTGTTAGAGCATCGAAACTAAAAATTCAAGCTATTAGGTAATGATGACCGATCATTTGATTAAGTATATGGATCCATACCAAAATTTTTAGTCCGTCACTATATACTTTGATACCAAAGCTAGAAAATTGAGTGAAATTGTGTAAGTTGTCCTCATTTAAAAAATGAATGCCTTAGATTGTGTTAACTTGGAGCACCACTTTAAATGTTTAAGCCATGATTAAAAATCAATTCTGGAATTGACAAAATCAAACCGTGAAGACCTAAAATGAAAAAGGGCAAGAAACCAAGGTTTGGCAGGATACTATTTTTCTTCAGCATTGCCTTGTTAATATTCACATTTCCAGTTGCAGCAGCGTAAGTCTGGGCAGCGTTTTCAGCTCTTAGGTCGTCCTTACCCATCTCATCTCCATCAATAAATTATCCAAAAACTCTTTCTGGTTTTCTGCTGCATTGCCCTTTAGCTTCTGATCTTTGGGCTTTTGTCTTCTGCCTAGCTAGCTTGGATTACTTGGTTATGTCAAGTTCTGTTAATTCTATGCTGAAATCTTAGAGTGGTGGGATAGGCTCTCGAAGAAGTGTGTGACAATTTGGGGGCAACCCCGGCATCTTTTTGTGTCTTTGCTGTTAATGCTACGTCTCAGATCATTCTTCTTTCTATTTTCTTTTTTTTTTCACTTGCGCTTCTTTTTCTTTTTCTTTTTTTTTTTTTTTCTTTTTTTTTTTTTTAAATTTTCTGGGAATACGCTTCGCCTTTCAGATATATTTTAATAAATTGCAGTTACTCATTAAAAAGAGAAAAAACACCATAGGATTTTATTATTTATTGTATTTTTTAGAAATTTGATTTATGTTATGCTTCCTTCATTGAACTTATTTCAAATTAGGGTTGAATTCTAAAGAGATCCCACTAACTCACGAAATAATCTTGAATTGGGATCTTTCAAATCGTTTGTATCCCTGTTTTTCTGAGAGAGCAAACCCATTTTTCACCTTGAATCTATCTTCACCCACTTTTTATAGGTTGTTGAAATTTTTTGTTCTTATTTTGAAAGAGTGTGTATGTGTTATGGGAATTTCAAGATAAGTCGTTTACGTATTTGATAATGCTCGAAGTTAATTATAATAGAAAGATGCATTGAAATTGTAGCCTAGAGCATGGTGGTAGCACCTTTGTCAAGAGAATTTTTTTTTGCTTACATGATGAAAATAGTAGTTGTTCTTTTAAATGACAAAGGATAAAAGTGCAACAATGAGTTGGCCTGACTTAGAAAATGTATCATATAAAATGCATTTCGTAGCTCATGTTGATGTCTATTGAGTCATCCTAGTTGTATATGGATGATGTTCCTCATTCTTTTCTTTTTTATTTTTATTAAGTACATGAATGATGTTGAAAAGATGTCACACTGAATGGTAGGATGGTAGAAACATAATATAAGTCTCATATTTTCTTTGTGCTATAAGCTGGGTAAAAACGGCAAGTTCACATTTGCCATGTATTTTAAAATATGATATCGAATTATAGAATTGATTTTATCCTTTTTTAAGACTATTGGAGTAATTATACTTCTGTAGTTTGGATTGTTAACGTTGTTTTATCTTATACAAGTTTATTATATATATATATATATATATATATGCAGTACTCTTCCAATTTCTCAGCTTTCTCTCTTTTATTTCCCCTTTCTCACGTTGAACAAGGGAAAGGGGTTCGAAGTCATATTCTTCACGTTAAAAGAAATGTAAAAAGCAACTAAATCACATGGTTCTTGACTCTTTTTTTTTTTTGGTTATCAAAACCCATGCAAGATGCGGGTTTAAAAGTAGTACAATACAACATAAATATACAGAACAATAATTCAAAAGATGCAAACATATATATAATAAATGCAAAAGATAACATGCGTTTAACATCCAGTGTTATAGTACACACTTATTCATAATCATTTTAGGCACACGTAGAAAGGAAAGCAACAGAAAGATTGACTAGTTGCACATGCACTACTAGACTGGCCATTGCTAGTAAAGTAACTTCCGTTATTTTATTCGCCATCATTATGCGGTGGGTGTTGGATTGAGACATTGTCGAGATCCGCAGTCTCGTGGGACTGGGGTCTACCCACCGGTGCATAAGAAACCTCCTCGTGAAGTAGACGGTGACGTGGCCGAAACCGAAAGAAGATAGATTGGACCTCAAAAAGTAGGCGGAACTTCAGCAACACGTCTATGATTGGCACTAAAGCACATAAAACAATGACAACATATTTCGCATCTCGATTATAATTCTTCAACCAAAAGGATGTAGCAAATGCAAACATCATGGCGGCAATTGAGATGTAAAGTGAAATGGCTCCAATCAGCAACCTAATAGGTAACCACCAACGGAAGTCATCGAATGAATAACGCGAGGTAAGGATGGACAAGAACATTATTAGAGATGTCGATGAGCCAAATAATGATATTGCAGTTGAAACTGTAAAGGCCAGAAAAATATGAGGATTCTGGTCTAATCCATCAGCTACTTGGCCGCTAAACATTATAGTGCCAATTAGTGCAGCGACCACCATAGAATAATTAGCTGTGCCTATCATCCACTTCTCTCCCTCCTTCCTCAACTCCTCGTGGTTCTTCACAAATAAAACATACGGTGTGTCCCCCTCTTCATTTTTCATTTCTTTGTAGTCAGGACTTACAACCTTTTCCACCTCCTTTCAATACAAATGACATGAAAGATATCATAAGAGAGACTAGTTAGTCCAAAAATGCTAATAATTTTAGGAAGAAATTAAATCTATTTGCAAACAGGGGTAAACATTTTATGAGATGGTTCAACACTAGCTACTCAAAGCATATGAATAAGTACCTTGAACCATAATATTTCTCGTTGCATTTGAAGAGCTGCTCCTGATATAGCATTTAGCTTCTCTTGAGGTGCCATTTTTGCTGCTAAATGCAATATGTTGCCTTCCTTTTCATTTGTTCTACATGCTATTATACCTCCAACTGAACCTAACTCATAAAGTAAACTGAAGATGTTTTCATGGCGCTCCTCAACAGCAAGATGAAATATGGTTTTATCTTCATCATGTTTCCATATTAGATCGAAGTCAAAGTGAATTAGCTTGATCAAGAACTCAATGTTGCCTACTTTTGCCGCATCAAATAGAACATTTGAAATATCTGGGATCTCATTAAAACGCTCAACATCACTTTTGTAAGCCTGAAGACATTTTTCAAGCAGTTTGTTGCCTTCAATTTGCTTCGATTTTTCCTTTTTTAACACTGGAACTGACAATGAAAAAAAAAATGGCCATACCTTGGTCAAATTTAATTTATTAAAAAATTGAATAGATCTAGAGTATAAAGAGCAAATGTACTACAATTACATTTGTTTTGTGTATTGTGACATGATTAGTACATTGTAATGGAATAGCTATTCTCTACCCTTGTTATGTGCTTTTACAAGGAATAGATATGTACCTTATGAATGGATTATAAGGTTTTAGGTTGGCAAAATTTAATGACCTTGTAATTTTAATCAAGTCTGCTTTAATTATCAAACATTCAGGATTAAGAGTCAAAGATACAGCTCAAAGAAGTCAAATTTTCAGGATTTCGATTGTTATTTGATCGCCTCTAGATCGATCAAAATCCAGGCTTCAATGGCCTTTTAACCGCATCTCAATCAATTGAAAAAAGGATTCTCAACTTATGTTTGACAGCAACTCAATTGATCGAAAATTAAGAAGTAAGTTATTAAGTGACGTGTTTTGTCTTTTTCAATCCTAAGTGAAACGCCTATATAAAGTCCTCCCACTATACAAGACTTCGTTGAGGTTGTTAAGTCAAGCTTTGAAAAGTTAATCAGAAAGAAAACCCTAGCTTCCACCTTCCAACCTATGAGTTCAAAGAGTGAATAAAAATATTTTTATGGTGTTGCTGTTGCTTTTGTGTGAATCAATTAAGGATGAAGCCACAAAGCTTATCCCAGTATGTTTGCTATGAAGTTCAAAGGTTTAAGTTTGTGGGGGCACGCCAGTAAGTTATCTATCGAGTAAAGTCTTGAGTCATAACTAGGTATGTTTCTTATTGTAAAATTTCAATTTTATTAGTGGATACGTTCTTGGAGTTAGGATTAACCTTTGTATTGGTTTTTCCTTTAAATGTGTTCCATCAATTTTTCACTTCGTCATCATATAGTTGTGTCAATTACTTAGCTATTTATTGCTTTGATATTGGTGACATACTTGTGAGCTAGTGGGGTTTTAACTTGTTAAAATTTGATCACATGAGTGTTAATTGGCTTAATTTGTTTAACTTGTTGCATAATTAATCAAAGGGGTCTAAACATTTCTTTTCAATTAAGATCAAAGTGACTTTATTCCGCGTAGGATTAATTTCTTGAGTGTGTTGACCTTCATTTGTCATTGATACACTTCAACGTCATAAAATACTTCAACGTGACAACTTAATTCAAGATGTTTCTATGAAGATGGTGGCATTTTAACTACATATAGTAAAGCTCTTGAGCATTGTGTTAAATATCATAAGAGTGCTATGAAATTCTGAGAGAAATTAAAAATGGTCAAATTTGAAAGAGAGGAATTGATTGTAAAATTGGATGAAGTCAATAAGTTGAATAATATTTGTTGAAATTAAATTTCCTCTAAAGTGAACAAGATTAAGAGCTTAGATGAGGAACTAGTTAAATGCAAAGTTAAATTGAAAATCTTAACTAGTGCCAAGCTTGATAAAGGGCCTAACTCTAAAGACCAAAAGTTGTATAGTCCTCCATTTAGGAGGGATCATAAACAAAAGTATAAGACTAATATAGATAGGATAAACAAGGGTAAAAGAACCATAAGTGAAATGCAAGCTATCAGAAAGACTTGAGTTTGTCCCTACTTGTCACAATTGTTGTAGTGACCCAAAATGGGGTATTGCAATTCATGAAATCCCATATCATGTAGGAAAGTGCATGAAGATGTGTTTATAAAGAATGATCTCCCTTTAATGTGTAGAGATTTTCTCCCCTTACTGCTATGTATATTACTCTGTAAAATTTTGATTCTAATATTGAATTTTACTTTAAAGTTAGAGTTTAACTCTTGAATTTATTTTATATATATATATATATATATATATATTTTTTTTTTTTTATTGGATGCATCCACTGGTTTTTTCACTTCGTAAATAAATCACTTATCCTATATATCTCATGCTTTATTACTTTATGATATAATTTGTTTATGTTGCGGAAATTAAACGAAAATTAATTGGACTTTACAATTAATTAATGTGCAAAATCATTTATTTTCGTTGAAATCAATCAATGAGGTTTAACGTGTCTATTCACTTTCCATATACGAAAGTATTTAACTGACATACAAAATTGATTTATGTCTTTGTATGTCATACCACATGATATATGAATATGTCACCATGCAAGATTTCAAAGTCAGAATAACTCACAGAGAATATTGATGTGTTTCCTTAACATTCCCGGTTGACTTGCACTAACAAATGCAGAAGGCTTGTGAGCTAACACATGCAATGCAGTCTTTATGTTGTTTCTAGGTCGTGCTAAATCAGGGTGGTCATTCAGCATTTCCAAGGCTTCTCCTGCATTATTTTATAACACCAAAAAAATAATAATAATAAAATAAAATTTAAGAAAAAGTATTCATGGACGGAATTCTTTTTCTTCTCGGTATGTTATGGTATTTAGTTATGTTTTTATTGATAAAATAAAAAAATATTGAGAAGGAACATGTTGAATATTTATTTCATAAAAGATGTCTAGACAAAGCATGATATAATCATATCAGAAAGACAAGCAACAATTACTTTGAACAACTTTTTTTTCCTCATGCACTAGTTTTCCCCTAACTAGTGTCGGCCGGGTACTGGAACTTTTGTTAAGAGACTAGAGAGCCATGATTGATCTCATTCAAATAGAAATATATTATGAAGAAAAACTAATAATATAATACTACAAATTATTTGATACTATGGTTTCAAGCAAAAATAAAAAATAAAAAATAAAAAACAAGGCATAGTAAAGTTTGATAGAGCATTAATACTAAAAATTTAGGCTATTAGGTGAAGATGACCAGTCAGTATATAAATCCGTACCAAGTCAAAACGTGATTATGTTTTGATTCTTTTGAACTTCAAGTCAATTCTAGTATGACAAAATCAAACCATGAAGACCAAAAGGAAAAGAAATAAAAGGTAGGAAAAATTATAATTACTTATGCTTACCAAATAAGTCATTCTTAACACAAGTGATAAATATTTTGGCCTTTTCATGTCCAACAAAGCTATTCCTAGTATAAAGATACTTCACCATATCACTATGTCCTGAGGAAGAAGCCATAAGAAGGGGTTTCATTGGCGCCGGTCTCCCATTAAACGTCTTCAGTATCTCCTTGGCAATATCCACATTTCCAACTGTAGCAGCGAGGGTCAAGGCAGAGTTCCCATCTTCAGCTGTTAGGGTGGCCCTAATCACATTTCCAGCTACATTTCCAGCTTCTTGGGTTATATTTTCAGCTTCTAGGGTCACAATTTCAGCTGTTTGGGTGGTCTCGATCACATTTTCAGATACACTTTCAGCTGATATGGTGCTCTCATTCACATTTTCAGATACACTTTCAGCTGATACGGTGCTCTCATTCACATTTTCAGATACACTTTCAGCTGATACGGTGCTCTCATTCACATTTTCAGATACACTTTCAGCTGATACGGTGCTCTCATTCACATTTTCAGTTGTTGAGATACGTCCCATCCAACTCAATAAACTCTTCACAAAGTCTTCCTTGTTTGCTGCAGCAGCAATATGAAGAGTGGTTCCTCTTATTGGATTTTTACTAATTTTTCTTTGAATGCGTGGCATGTCCATAATAGAATTCCAGTCACCCTTCAGTGCAGCCATATAAAGCCTTCTACGCTCCGTAATGACTGCTTCATGTCATGTGTAAGGGGAATTTCTTCGGACTAATTAATAAAAATCATAGTGCAATAGAATAAAAATCTTCTACTTATTCTTAGTATTTCCTTTTATACTTCAATTATAATATTTTATGTTTTTGCTTCCTATTATAATAAGCTTTAGTTACTCCTCTATAACGGATAAAAAATCATGTATAATAAGTTGAAATTGGTGAAAAATATAATAAGAAGGACAAAATTTGACTACAAACTTGATTGTAGCCTAAGATTTTGACTTCTACTAAAAAAATATTAACATGGCTACTTCTTTTGAAAATCAAACGGTTGGATTGCATATTTTTTATGTTTTCAATATACATGTCAAATTTTGTATCAATCGAATGTTATTTAGTATTCAATCCATAAACTTATTTTTTATGCATAATTTTATACTACAAAAGTTTGAAATTTAAACATTTGATTAATAACATGACTATTGATATTTGATATTTTGAAAATTTTGCAAACATAGAAGATATAATAAGAAAATAAACCAATGATAGATTTGTAAAAATTCACATCTAATAAAAAGATATTAAGTGAAGTTGTGGTTTTAAACTACAATCAAGTTTGTTATCAAACTTTGTCCTAATCAGAATATGAAACACTTAAAGAAATATGATTTTTTATATTGTATTGTTTAAGATTTTGTAGTTTAATTGGCACATTTTAATATTCAAACGAAAATACCCAAGATTCAAAGATATAAATTTTTTATCCATTTGCTTAAGAACTCGCTGAAACCCTAATAGATAAGAATGTAAAACATTTACCGTCATCTGAATTGACGGCGTTTGAATTGACATTATTTGTTTCCATTGCAACTTATCAAATAACTTTTGTGTACCTGAAAAAGGATGATTTCAGTATTACATATAAAATGTGTGATGCATCACCAAATCTATGTGCGAGTTATTTACATAAACCAAATTAGCACGACAAGCACAAAGAGCTTATTCTTATTTGTCAAAAAGGACAAGCCTTATAATTATAATGGTTTGTACTTTTGCCCAATCAGAATTTTTCTTTTCTTTTCTTAATTGCGTGTAAGACTGTCGGGCCTTTTTTGCTTGATAATATTTTTAGAGAATAATTTGTCAAAATAGCATGGCTTAAAAGTTCATTGAAAAAATAACTTTTTTTTTTTTTTAAGGATAAAGTTTAGTTTAAACTTGGTTATAATCAGTGGCTATAACTCTATTCAATATCTTTTTATTTTACATAAACTTTGAGAAATTTAGCATTAAATTACATTTTCTTTTTATATCCTTTATGGTTGCAAAATTTCAAGACAATTAAATATCAAAAACTATTTCATCAATGAAGTATTTGAATTTTAAGTTTTTGTAATTTAAAATATGATTAAAATAATAAGTTTATGGATCAAAAACTAAATAACATCCGATTTACACAAATATTGACATACTTATCAAGAATATAAATAGCATCCAATCAAATAATCAGATTTTCAAAATATATAAGCATGTTAATTTTTTGTGCGGGAGTTATAGCTATTGACTATAACCAAATTTGTAACAAAAAAAATAAAAAATAAAAAACCTATCTCTTCAAGGTTTAACATGAAACTCAAATTTTGAAGAGATGGGTTTCATGTGAATGAGCCAACCTTGAAAATTTTGATGTGATGTTTTTGAAAAACGGTCCACCTGGATCTCGTCTGTTGAAGAGGCAAGATCCACTTATTATTGAGACAAAAGCACTAATAGATCTCTTGGAGACCACATCCCATGGTATTTCTATTTTTGGGCCTGTGTTTAATTATGAGGATTGAGTCTTAAGTAAAAAAAATTTTTTAAAAAAAATCAGTTATTGTACCCGACCTTTCTAACAATAAGGATTTGTTTGAGATCCACTTATTTTGTTGAAATTGAAAACTTTTTGTTGAAAGTGTTGTAGATAAAGTTAAAAATTAACTAAAATAGTATAGTGAAACTTATGAATAGTATTAAAAAGTGAAATGGGCTCATAAATAGCAGCAAAAATAAGCTGAATAGTAAAATAAGCTCGCTTTTTGAGTGTGTGTTTAGCTCTAGCTTCAAAAGCCAGCTTATTTTACTATTCAACTTATTTTTGCTACTATTTATGAGCTTTACTGCACTTTTTGGTATTATTCATGGGTCTCACCATACTATTTCAGATAACTTTTACCTTTATTTACAGTACTTTCAGTAAAAAAATTTCAGTTTAAGTAAAATAAATAGATCCCAAAAAAACCCTAATTGAGGTGATCGACAAATTGTGGATAAGAGATAATAAAGTGACGTTAGTATTGAATCTTGAATCCATATAAAAATTAACAACTTGTCCACTTTAGAAGGTTGTACAAAATGTTATGAAAAAATGTTAATGCCTATTGCTTTTTTCTTTTTTTTTTTAATTAATCAAAGTCTTGTTACTTGAATTGTAATACAAAGTAAATGAAATTTTAGGAAGATTAATGTAATTTTACCTTTTTCTTAGTTATCGAATCATTTTAAAATTTTAAATTTATCATGAAATGAAAAGAATATCTTTTTATTCCTAAACCTTTTTCAAAATAGTTTTTTTTTTTTTCTCTTTTTCTAACAAAAACCTATCTCATGTTCAAAACGAACACATATATTAATACAACAGTCCTCTATAACCATTGACCGTACTATTTGCCACAATTTTTATCATAACTTGATGTCAACACTTGATGTTGTAAATTATGAGTGATAGATAATCAGTTTCAAATGGTGATCAATAAAGATCCACCCAATCTCACCCTTCCAGCTATTGGCCGAAACATCATACCCAAGTGATTTGGGGATGTCAACATAAAGGTGAAACTACTTACAGACCAAGGGGAAATTCTAGAAATTTTTTAATAGTGCATCATTAATAAATACATTTGAAAGTTTGGGTTTTAAAAACTCAAAACTAACCCTAAAAAGGTAGATTTGCAGAAAAACTTAGTACAATATCATCATAAATGATTTTTAGTTTTTAATAGAACATCAAGTTCCATTTTGATAGATCATATATGATTGAGTTGAAATGTATAAAAAAATTATTTTGTTTAATAGTGCATCATTATATGATCATCTATTGTTTTGTTTATATTTTATTAATACTAAATAGATGTTAGTTTATATTCTTATTTTATATCTGTTATTTTGTTTATCTTTTATTATTTTCTTTATTTTGAATTTTAGCATTTTTTCTTAAACGGTCGAGTTCTCTCTCTCTCTCTCTCTCCCCCCCCCCCCCCCCCTCTCTCCTCCCCTCCCTAAGTTTTAGCCCCCCAAAATTAAATTTTGGTCCCATTTATTTGATGAAAGTATAGGGTTGGTCAATAATCTGGAATAAATTGCACGCTTGTGGTTACTGATTTCCATATTGCATATTCTTTTTTATGTTTGTAGTTGTACTTGAGTAACTGCAGTGGCGGCACCACATATAGGTCAGGGTGGTCCCAGGACCACCCTGACCTGAATTCTTTTTTTTTTTTTAATATATATATAATAAAAAAAAATTATTTATCTACCTATAAAAAAAAATTAGGAACACCCTCAAAAAAATTAGGAACACCCTCAAAAAAATTTTATGCCAATAAAATTAAATTTTGGTAAATTATTTGTTACATTTTGGCTGGTACTAGTTTTTAAAAGAAAAAAAGAAAAACTCTTAAACTGACAAACTCGTCAGCATAGCATGTCATTACTTGCGTCGAACGCCTAAAAAACAAATCCAACTATCGCAAAGGTCGCCTCTTCTTTTTCTTTTTCTTCTTCTTTGCTTCGTCTCATACGTTCTACTAGTCTACCTCTTCTTTCTTTTTTTACTCTAATTTTTGCTTTGTCAAGTTTTTTCTTTAGTTTGTTTTTTAGACTTTTAGCTTGCTGACCCCACCCACATGACAAAGCTTTGGAAATGACAAAACTCAAAAAGCTAACAAAGGATTTTGATTTCAAATTTATTTATTGAGTCTTTCCTCTTCCCAATATGATATACATATATACACTCTTATTTTACTATTTTTTGTTGTTGTTTTTCATTATTCAATTACATATTTATGTTTTAATATTCTAAAACAATAATTGTTATGTAATAATTAAATGATTTGAGTGTCAAAAAAGAAAAACTAATGATTTGTTTATTTGAGTTTTACTTATTTGGATCAATAATTTTATGTTGTATAAGAAAATATAAATATTTTTTATTTTTATTTTTTTAGAAACCCCGAAACACCCTGAAACTGTACGTTGAAATAGATCGGTACCAAAATATTCTGTTCCACTAAACAAACCGAAACAAGGTCCAAAACGGTATTCATAACATTGCTTTCAAGCAAAAAGAAAAAACTAAAAAAAAATTGAACTAAAATCTAAAAAATAAAAAATTGTAATAGAGAATCTGAAGAAAAAAAAATTGTAACAGAGCAAGCCCACCGAGGAACACCCTCAGAAACAATCCTGGAGCCGCCGCTGAGTAACTGACGTATATTGAAATAAGATGTCTGCGTGTGAAATAGTAAAAACATCAAGATGATATATGAAAGAAGTGTACTATTTTCGTCAATCAAAATATGAAAGCAGAATGACATCAGGAGAAACAAAAGAAGTGAGAATTCATGCATAGATGTTATATCTACCTGAAGAATGATTAAGGTCAACTGGCCAGTTGACCTTAATGGAATAAGGAGCTTCCCTCTGGATAGATCACCAAATGTTATTAATATTTGAAGGCAATTCCTCTTCCTCTATACTAGAAGTCTGGCATTAATTGTTGGTGGGAAGAAAATTTTGAGAATCAATGGAATGGCGGATGATTCCAATGCCCAAGTGTGCTTAAATCTTAATCAAGCAGTCAAAAAGAGTGGAAAAGACGTACTTAAAAAATTGATCAAAGTATTCCAAAAGCTGGAAAAAGTTTAGAGTATTTACATTGGGCGTGCGAAATCACTCAAAGTGCTTATGAGTTATTATTAGCACCCCATATGGCCGTCCAATAGTAAATTATTTGTAGTTGATATTGGCAAATTCTTTGTAAGTCATTTGGAAAGACTTGTTTCCTCACAGTCACTAACTTTAGTATACTACATTACAGTCTTATCTTTTCCAAAAGTAATAAAATTTAATTGACTAATCTAATATACAACACCTAAAATATTGTATCTAAATTTTACCCTATTTTCTCGTCTGATTCTTGTTACCCTTAATGATATCTCTCACATGAAAAATGTTAAAGAATCTACAAATTTTACAATATAGTTTTTACAAATTAATATGGTAAATAATGTAATCGTTGGTCCAAATACAAGAAAAATGGAAATAGTACAAGATTAAATAAATAAATAAAATACTGAATAATATCTATTTAGAAAATATTATACAACATTATTTGGATTGAGGCGTGATACTCATTCTCTGTGACTTGTTTCCCCTAAGATATAACAGTCAAACAAATGTTATATGGTTTGAACAGCCTCTACGCAAGATGTTAAAGCCCAAATTGATTACTCAAATTAATATGATTAATTAGATCTATAATTTTATTTTAGTGGGGGTTACAAGATTAATTGTTGGATATAATCTATATATATAATAATAGGTAAAATTGAGAGAAATTCAAATTAGAATTTTAAATTAGAGTTTCAGTTTTGCGCCATGTATCCTAAATTATTTATTTTCAAAGAGTTTTATTTCTTAATTTTAGAATTAAATGTGGGACCACATTATAAATATTCGTCCATGTGAGTTATTAAGTACAAAAACCAAAAAGTTTAGAATAAATTAATAGTAAAAAAAATTCTTCACAATAATAATAAAAAAAAAAACATAAAAAATTTACATTTTGTACCTAATAATATCCCTTCAAAATTTTTGAAAGAATTAACAAAATATAAAAATGACTATTAATAGTATTTCAATTATATATATAGGAATTATATTATGCATCTTGTTGTATATTTTTAAGTGTAACCATGCATATGCATGAAATTACAAACTAGTTTTGATGGTGTTAAAGCCCAAATTAATTACCTAAATTAATCTGATTAGATCAATTATTCTATTTTAGTGGAGGTTACAAGATTAATGAACGGATATAATTTTGATTGGTTGGTGTTACACATTTTAATGTACTAGATGAGGAGTTTCAAAAAAATACATGGGGCCAAATGACTTGTCCATTAAACGAGTGAATGGCTCTTCACCTTCCTCCTATGTAAGTATCTGACACATGTGACCAACTTTTTTATCTTTTATATTAAATCTCACATCTTTACATTTAAATTGTGAATATTTATTAATTTTAATTATTTAATATGAAAATTCTACAACAGTAATAAAATATGTTATATCCCAACATGGATCAAGATCCTTTAAATTATTTGTGTACTCTCTAACATAGAGTTACTTTAATTTTTACCAATCTTTGATAATAAAAGTTACTAGTTATGCCATATTATCTAACACTGACAAAATTCCTAAAATAATTATTTCTAAAAATAACTAAAAAAAAATGGTAGATTACAAGTTTTGCCTCTAACATTTTAAATATATTAATTTAATTTTTAACCTTTTGGTGTTATGTCCAAATAATATTTGTTGTTAAGTGGCGGAGAAAAAAGTTGATGTGATTAACAGTAATATTAAAATATTATTTTTTGTGGCACATGTATTGGCATGAGGGCTGCCACATGACCCTAATTAAAATAAATAAATAAACTTAACTGAAATGCCTAAACTCGGAAGATTTGGTATTGAAAGATCTGTTCAATCTCATCAACCAAAAAAAAAACAA
Source organism: Castanea mollissima (assembly GCA_014183005.1). Taxonomy (NCBI): domain Eukaryota; kingdom Viridiplantae; phylum Streptophyta; class Magnoliopsida; order Fagales; family Fagaceae; genus Castanea; species Castanea mollissima. The sequence continues at coordinate 382,666 of JACAVU010000003.1, read as the reverse complement.
AAAAACAAAAAGATCTGTTCAATAATGTTTTGTTCAACGTAAAACACAGATTCAAGTTAACAGTGTTGAATTTTCCAAAACGAAAAACCCCAAACCCTTTTGCAACAAACCCAAAAAAAAATAATCAAGAAAACCCAAGCCAAATAGCGCCCCAACTCTTTTACTGGTAGCTTCTGTGTTGAATCTTTGGCAGATAGATTACTCTATCCGGTCATTGCTAACCTGCTCGTAGACCACTCTTATCTTCCTGCAATAGAAACCCAGTTCTAGTCTTTATGAAGGAAAGTCTTTACTAAGTTCATAAAATATAAGGAAATCTCTAGTTTCACACAACACATGTATTTCCCCGTTACTAGTTCTAATACCGCTTCCGTCTTCCTTGACATGAAGATCATCGAAATTGTAGTCCCTAAGCTTCTTTATTTGATTAGCTGCCTCTAGTAAGTGGAATCTTGGACTGCCACCCTTGGACTACTTTCTCAATATTGAAATTATATTAGGCTAAATAGATAGGGTTTTTTCCTTTCTTTGTTATCTCGCTGTGTGTGTTTTTTGATATTTTGTTTAGAGCAGTGAATCGTTGGTTTGATCTTTGAGAATTGTGATTTCAATACCAAATCTACCGATTTTAGGGATTTTAATTGTTTTTTTTTAAATTATAAAATTAATACCACATGGCATAAAAATTATTTTAATATCATTATTAGTCACATCTGTTTTTTCATTCATCACTTAATGGTAGTAACCATTTTGTCGCAATACCAAAATATTATAGACTAAATTGACACATTTAAAATGTTAAAAACCAAATTGACATATAGTGTAAAAGTTAAGGCCCAAACTTATAATTTACCAAAAAAAAAAAAAAAAATCTAATCTTTAAGAGAGAGGAGAATACAACTTGTTCCACCCCCTTTTCTCCAAGTCCTACCTAACTCAAAGTCAAGAACCAAAGTAATGATCTCTGGAGTTCTTTATATGCCTTTTACTTTTATAGTGTCAAGTTGTTAAGTGGGGTGAGAGATATGCTTTAAAAAATCATTATTTTACAGATGAGAAACCTGTAGACACAACTTTTGTGCCATGAGTTTTGTCACAAATTGATTGGCAGTTATTCATAGTTTATCATGTCAAAGTTAGAGTAAAAAATGTGGCAAAAATTGTGGTCTTAAAAGAACTTTTTAAAAAAAATTGTTAGTGGAAGATGATATGGTCTAATCTAGACCATTTTTTATAGAAGAATTGTCAAGATTAAAATAACTCTTTTGATAAAATGCCCTAATAACTCTCACTGGTGATTGTACATAAAAGCTAGGGTGTTCAAATGAACACCTTGACTTGCCTTAAAAAAATTATATAAATAATTATTTTTAAATTAACATGTTTTTCCTACCCTAAAGAAAAAATTGAACACCATTATTTGAGAACCCAAGAATTTTGATTCAATAAAAATAAGAATAATACTATGGACACAACTAAATGTCACAACATTCCTAAATTAACGTGTAAACTCACACATGAGCCCACCACATCTCTAATTTAAATTTTTTGGAATGTTAATTTATGAATGTTGTGAAATTATTGTGACATCAAAAATAGCCAAAACACAAGAAGATCAGGTCAAACAACAACAATGAACAATATATTCAACAAAAGGTCTACTAAAAAAAATATAAATAAAAACCTGAAATCATTCAAATTTATCTTGTTCAACTCATGCAATGAAATCAATCACTAATTTCATTTTTTTTAAAAATAATACCAAGAGATATACTGTTGCCATATGTTCTCATTGGCAGTTCCAATAACTCTACTCTCCTCAACTTTCAATCTTAGAAGGTCTACTTTCCTCTTCGGCTCAGCTCACAATTGCAACATGTATCATTTGTTACTCTCTCTCTCCATTTTTCTTTTCTCTATCATCGTTTCAAAATCTTTTTTACTTTATTACTCTCATCTCTCACTTTATACTCTACTAATCATAATTTTTCATGTGTTTGATTTTTTTTTTTTTTTTCATTTCAAATTTCAATATTTCTTTAAAAGGTAAAAATATATATAATAAATATAATTAATAGGGCATTAAAAAAAAGTAGTAACTAGAATTTATATTGACATAATAGCGACTTTATTCTTTGATATTTAGAGTCTTGCATCTCACTGTATAAAGATGCCATTATTTTTGTAAATAGCAATGAGTGAATGCTTATCAAAAGAAACGAAGTCATCATCACCCTAAGTCCCTCAGATTTAACAATTGTTATACTTGCATGTTTAGATAATTAAAAGAGTAAAAGACCAATGACTTACTACATAGTTGCTAATATGAGCTAGACATCACAACTATCCATTGGACGTGAAGCTTCTTTCCAACTGTGTTAAGGATTGAACGAGGAAAGATTCATAATTTACATTCCAGCAAACTCACCAAATTTTCCAGCAGCCTCTCCAAAGTTTCACACTGTTTGAAGAGAGTAGTTAAATTTACATTTTACTTATCTAATTTTTCAAATACACTTTTTAATAGGCTTTCTATTATTTTTATATCCTATTTAAATATTATTTCTTTATTCTTATTATTATTTTCTACAAAATCTTTTGCTCATATATTATTATTATTATTATCAAAATATCTATCGATCGAAATTACACTATCTCCTGATCAAACTATGTTGGATATGGTATATCAAAATAGCTTGTAGTACAATTTTAATTCCACTTTGGTAGCAGAAAATTAATGTTTGATCCCAGTTTATTATGTTGTTAATATCTATTTAGGAAAAGTAAAGGGAAACAATAGTTAACAAGTGAAAAACAATATCAGTAAAGTTGGGCTGACAATGGAATGGTTGATGATTACAATGCCCATATGTGCTTAATCTGACAATGGAATGTTAGAGAATTAATGGAATAGTTGATGATTACAATGCCCAAGTGTGCTTAATCTGACAATGGAATGTTAGAGAATTAATGGAATAGTTGATGATTACAATGCCCAGGTGTGCTTAAATTCTAATCACGCGGTCGGAAAGACTAGAAAAGACATTAAAATTTATGAAAGTATTCCAAGAGCTAGGAAAAGTTCAGAGCATTTACATTGGGGGTTCCAAATCACTCAAAATGTTATTTTAGTACACCAAATATCAAAAAGAGACCTCTATCCGTGTGCTATTTACAAAAACTTGGCCAAAATGGGCTTTTGCCATTTTCGTGAAAAAAAATCAACATATTGTCCCATTTTTCAAACTAATTAGGGAAATGTCTCTCTTTTAAAACTCAATTTCTTCAAAATCGAGTTAAGCTTTATAGTGAAATTTTGAGCTTATAGTGACGTTTTTAAGGACCTATAGCGGCGTTTTGTAACTCGAGCTCCATGAAGTCGAGTTATAGGTAAAAAAAAAAAAAAAAAAAAACTTGCATGCAACTCAATTTCATGGAGTTTGAGTTACAAAACGCCACTATAGGTCTTTAAAACGTCACTATAAGCTCTTTAAAACGTCGCTATAGGGCTCTAGAAATTTTTTTTTTTTTTTTGAAACTCGATTTTCTCAAAATCGAGTTTCAAAAGAGAGACATTTTCCTAATTAGTTTGGGAAATGAGGCATTTGCCCCTTTTTTTTTTTGTACGAAATGGGCATTTGCCCATTTTCGCCACAAAAACTTAGCAAAATTTTTTTGCCATTCACTGGAGTGATAGTTCTACTTATTTCTAATAATTCTCTCTTCTCTCATCACTTTTATCACTACCCCCAAAAAAGGTACTTAGAGCCACAATTGATAACTTCAGAGGAATCTTGATCTCTTGGCAAGTCAATTGGTACTACTCTTTTTGTCCAATCCTTATTATACTAGTTGTAGAAGGAAAACTTTCGACCTATCACAAGCTGCCACATCATACTATCAAGTCCACAAAATTTGGCAAATTACAAAACCCCACATATTAGTGGGTTCCATTGCTACTATTCAGAGACAAATAGAAATTTTCCAAGTGTCACTGAAATAAAAGCATAAAAACTTGCAAAAGCCAATCATACTTCAACACGTGTTGGCAATGACACAAGCAATCCAATCAAATGATACAATGTGTCTTGAAAAAAAAATCTTAAAACTCCTCCATTCAAATTGTGACATGTTACCAATCAAATTCTGTCACGCGTTGCTCAACTACCCTCAAACTCCTAAAAATAGAAGCCTTCCTAAGGCATTTTGGAGATACACATCATAAGCAGCATTTAGGAGATTTAGAAGCATGCAAAAGTACAGAAGCTCTACAGGATTCAAGCCCTAAAAACTCTAAAGAACTTCCATCACAAACCTTCAAAGACGAAGAACACGTAAATTAAGAACATGAAGAACAAAGAATTTCTAATAAGCTCATAGTAAGAGATTCATTGTAATTCGGTTTCAAAGGTTTTCGATCCATTCTTTAGCCAAATTGAAGGATATTCTACGTTCAAACCAAGATTACATTCCTAAAATTCCCAATTAACAAATCCTTCAAGGAGATCAAATCAAAGGATCATTCTTTGGTACTTTCAAAGAATTGTACCACTCATTTATCAATACGAATTCACATTTGTGAAACTATTTTACTTGTTTGATTTTATTTCAAAACTTGAAATTTAGTAGTTTACAAATTCTGGCATGCTTAGTGAGACATCTCTGCCTTTCATCTCCTTTTCCTTTAAAGAAATAAATCTTCATCATCTAGCTACCAGTTTCAATGGCCTCTAGCAATGTTAGGACATATGTGATTCATGTTAGGAACATATGTTAATATTTTATGTAATTGGCTAATCCTTTGACAAAACGCACTTTACTTGTAATTGGGTAGATCTAGGATGAGTTTAATACTTCAAGGAATAAGGTTTCAAATTCAAGTGTTAAAGCCATGCAAGTCTATCCAAGAACCAAGTGAAGAAGTATTGTTCAATAAATCTCGACAACTAGCTTGATAGCTAGTATCTATCAAGGTTTAAAGAGTTGTTTCAACCCGAGGCTCGACAGCTTCTCGATAGATAGGGTATTTGTTAAGATTTATGAAAAACAGATTTTTAGTTCTAATTTTCACCCAATCCGTGAATGTATGTTTGGGCCTTCTTCTCTCACAACCCTAAACATATATAAGGATTATTTTTAGGGCTATTAAAGGTAGCACAATTGCACAAGTATTGAGAAAAGTCTTTTACATGCAAATTGTGACTGCAGTCAGAATTTGCCCTAATTATTCTTTCTCTTGAAGAAACTGCTGTGTTTGTACACCGTTGGGTTTTGTAACCAAACAACTGCATGATCTTCATCGTGTGATGAACTGAAGAACTTTGCAGCCAACATCCTTCTTAAGTTGGTGATCAAGTCGTGTACTGAGATCCGCGTATCTATTGGTTAGTCACGTACTGGGAGCCCTGCATTGAAAATGAGAGATTATCACTACAGAATAAGTCCAATTGGGTATTAGGGTAAGGGTTCAATTGTAGGTTGTTATAAGGTACTAAATTCATTTACTTGTAACCGCTTGTTGTGATAATAGTGGATTCTCGGGAGTGGTGACCTTAAAATCACCTAGTGGGGTTTTTGCCATGTAGGGTTTTCCCCATTCATAAACAAATTACCGCATCAACTTTATTTTTCGCTACATATTAACTTAGTTGGTGATTTGTTTGTGTTATCACTCGTTTTGCATGTTAATTGGATTAATTAATTAACTTGACTAATTAATTAATTAATTTATCACAAGGGGTCTATAGATTCTTGGCTTATCAAGTGGTATCAGAGCAAGCATACTCTGATTAGGTTTTAATCTTTGTTGTGCAATCCATTGATCCCTGTTTGTCATGGATAAAGGATAGTCACTTATTATACCTCCTCTATTTGATGGTACTAACTATGCATATTGGAAAGTACGCATAAGAGCTTTCTTGCAGTCTTTAGATGAGAAAGTGTGACAAGTTGTGGAGATAGGCTGGACCAAGGTGGCAAACTTCAACAGCAGGGCATTGAATGCCTAATTCAATGCAGTAACAAATGAGGAGTTCAAGAAGATATCCTCCACTGAAACTGTAAAGGAACCGTGGACTATCCTCCAGATAACTAATAAGGGAACCAAGGCTGTCAAGGATTCAAAGTTACAGAGGCTCAATACAAGCTTCAAAGAGATCAAGTTAGAGGAGGATGAGTCATTTGATGAGTTTTATGCGAAACTAAAGGACATAGTAAACTTAGCTTTTAATCTTGGGGAAACCATTTTTGAACCCAAGATTGTGAGAAATGTGCTTAGATCTCTACCCAAGAGATTTCATACCAAGATCACCGCTATTGAGGAGTCAAAAGATATTGAAAAAATCCCTTTGACAGAGCTGGTTCGTAACTGCAGACCTATAAGTTAGGTTTGACAAGGATTGGGAAATCTAGTAAGAGAAAGAGCATGGCACTAAAGGCTAAGAGCAGTGACACAGATGAGTTTTTTGACGATGAAGATTCTAAAATGAAGTGCTACATCACCAGGCAACTTAAGAAATTCATGAAGAATGCCAATGTAAAGGGCTTCGACAAGAACCGTAGGCAATCGAGTTCTTCTCTATCGAAGAGCCAAGAAAAAGGAAAGAAGGATGCTAAGGATGCCAGTCAATACACTGCTCGTTCAAGACCCAAGTGTTTCGAGTGTCAAGGATTTGGTCAAATGAAACATGAGTGTCCTACTTATCTCAAGTCTATTGGGAAAAGTAAGGCACTTGTTGCTACCTTGAGCGACACCGAACCTGAGCATGATTCTAACAATGAGGATGACGGAATCCTAAATGCCTTCACCACCACTATTAAGCCTATTGAGGGGATTGTAGAAGATGTGGATGAAGAAGAGGACTTGGAGGAGTCAAAGTTTGAAAAGATGAACGAACAAGATGACATCCACACAGCCTATCCAAAGTTATACAAGGTCTCTAAAAAGCATGAGAAATTGTATAGGTTAGCCCCCAAGAAGCTCAGTGATGTGGAGCTTGAACGAGGAGAACTCTCCACAAAATTTGATGAAGCCAATTAGACTATTAGAGCACTGAGGTTCGAAAACAATTTCTTGGCTGAGAAGACCAAGAAGTTTGAAGCGGAGCTGTTTCAAGTTAGAGCTCAGTTGGAGAGGACTTCAAGTGCAAAGCTTGATGAGATGTTCAATATCCAAAAATTTGCCTCCGATCGAACCGGTTTAGGGTATGATTTCTCTTCTCTAATATTGCTTCTTCTAGTACTGTTGTTTTTGTTTCTCTTGCTAATGATATTGGGTTTGAGAATAATGATGCTAAAATTGTGATAGCTAGTGAGAACATAGACAAGGGTAAATCTATCTTAGGAGCACCCCCTAAGCTTACTAAGAAAGAGAATAAGAACCCTAGGGCTAAGAAGAACAATGTTCAAAAGTCTAAACAGAAGAAGCAGCATCTCTGTCATCACTGTGGAGCAATTGGAAACACTTGACCTAATTGCTATAAGTGGCAAGCCACTTAACAAAGCAATAGTATGGTCTCATTTGAAAACCTGAGTCAGTTTCCATCCTCTATTGCTTCTCTTGGAGATCTCCTCAAAGCCCTCATGTTCCTTTTGAACTTGAACAGTTGCAATTCTTCCCCCTCACCATCGGTTCAAGGGTTCGCCAAAAGAAAAGGTTCTTCCAAAGTGTGGAAGGAAAAAGGCTTTAAGTGATTTAGTCATTTTTCTCTCTCTCCCTCTTTTTGTGCGTTTCCATTACTTGTGTGTTTTGCTTTATTTTTTTTGAGTCAATCTAATTTTTATGCATTGATTTTTTTAGCATGTTTTTATTTGTGTGTTTTCAATTTTGCTTTATTTTGTTTTTCATAAAATAAAAAAAAATTGAAAAATGAGAAAAATACAAAAACAATGTGTGTTTGTGTACATTGGTACTTGTGTACCTTAAATGGCCAATGAAATAGAGTTTTCTAAACTTTGTATCTCTTGTAACTTAGATAAGCATCAATATGCACAACTAAGCAAGCGAGCTTTGTGGCTCGTGTTTGTGATGAGTAAGATTAAGTTATCTCTTGTACTTAACACTCGTATCACTCTTTTTAACTAGAAAGACTAGAAAATTTTAAGAGAAAGGCATAAATAACCATCTTACCACTGTTGCCTGCCAATCATGAAATGACATCTATATGTTTCAACATAGCAAAAGTGTAATGTCAAAAGCTTAACATCATTGGGTATTTCTTTTCTCTCTCTTATATGCCCATGCATGATATGTTTGATAAAAAAAAATATGCAAAGAAAGTTAAAGAAAAAGAATCAAAATACTTTAAAATATTATTACAAGTGTGTTTTCTAGGAGATGTGGGAGTTAAAGGATGTACTTCGAAGGTGATAGTCCCCTTCAAGCAGTTATGATTGTGTGTGAGTTAAATAGATTTGCTCGTATCTCAAATTGTCATAACATGTAGACACTTATGAAATCTTGCAACGTTTTTCACACACAACATGCAATATTCTTTGCTACTTTTGATACATGTACGGGTACAATGTGATTTGGCCATCACAAGGTTTACATGTGTTAATATATGCTCACTAAATTGTCTTAACTTATTTTTTAAATATAAAATTGGTTAGATTTGTTTAGTGTGTGTGTGTTTTAAATCTTTATGCATGACATTTTTCTTGTTGAGAGATGATTTTGAGAACTTAATATGTTGTTTGGATCCTTGGTTGAGTAGCATGTTTGATTGCATTCATGTTTGTGTTTTTCTCTTCTTTGAAAAACTGCTTTTAAGCACCTCGACAGCTCCTCGACACCTCTCGACAGCTAGGCTATCTATCGAGCTCTTCAACTTCTTTTTATTGCAATCTCGATAGCTTCTTGGTAGCTCCTCGATCCATCTAGAAAGTTTCTGTCTCCTCGATAGATGCTCAATAGCTCCTCGATCCATCGAGCCTCTTTAGTGAAATTTTTCTAGGCAGCTCCTCTATAGATATCTCGATAGCTACATTTGTCGAAGTTTAAACCTCGACACCTCTTAACATCTCTCGATCTGTCGAGATTTAAGAGGTTTTATATATAGGGTTCGTGCAACTTTTCTTAATTTCTCTTCGATCTCTCTCGATTGTTTTCTATCTTTTCACCTCCCAAACACTCTCTTCTCACTCCAAACTTCATCCTCAAGGGTTTTTCGGCCTTGATCTTGTATTTCTTCACTGGTAAGGGTCCTAATCCTTCATCCTTCATGCATTTGACCTAAATTTTTGGGTTTTTGAAAATTTTTTAGGGTTTTTCAAAATTGATGAAGTTTTTGTGAAATTTGGGATGGGCTTTGTGAAAACGGTTTTAAATCATCACGCATTGCATCACAATTGCATTATAACAATTTTTTATGCATTTTAGATATGTGTTTACTTTGTTGAAATGATTGTGTGCTGGTAGGTTTGGATTGAGCTGAGCCCATGATGCTTTTAAGTTTGCATGTCACATATCATGCATTTTCATGCATACATACCTTACATTCTCTATATTATATATATATATATATATAATATATATATATATTATATATATATATATATATATTGATTGTGATTGGTGCTCTTCTATGTGTCTCTCTTTCTTCTTGTTTCGTTAGTTGCTCTATGGCACCTAAACAAAAATCTACTCCGTCTTGGAACCCTTTTCATTTTAGGGCATCCTCTTCTGATCCTACCCCTTCTTATATTTGGTTCCATGATAATAAAGCTTGACAGGACTTTTTTGAGAAGTTTTCTAGAAGAGGCATTCATTCAGAACACCAAGTCATTTTGTCGGACTTCTCTGGCACTGACCTACCCACTATCATTAGCAGTAGAGGTTGGGTGTCACTGTGTGGCGTTCCGGTCACTTGTCCATCCGTGCTCATTTAGGAGTTTTAATCCAACATGCATGGATTTGATTATTCAGTACCTCTTCTTGTTACTCGCGTTCGAGGTACGCACATTGTGGTCACACCGGATATTGTATCTGATGTGCTCCACGTCTCGAGGGTAGCGCATCTTAACTACCCCAGTTGTGATCGTCTTAAGACCGTGTCTAAAGACAAGCTGATATCTACTTTTTGTGAGCATCTTTCTGATTGGGGTGATCGTCAGTTCACTCGTTGCTCGGTCTTTGCTAAAGGTCCAAGGTTTCTTAATATGGTAATGACGTTTGTTTTGCATCCTTTGTCTCACTTTAACTCCATTACAAAGCCACGTGCTCGATTTTTGCTTTCCCTCTAAGAGGAATTTCTATAGACTTCCTTTCTCACTTCATTCTGTCCCTCATTAATGTCTATAGGGATATGACGACCCATGATAAACTCATTTTTCCTTCGGCTATCATGAAGATTCTACGCAATTTTTTTGTCCCCTTTCCTATTTCCGACTACTTCTTCATTATGTGTGCCATAGATGCCACTATCGTTAAATAGAGCGAGGCGCAGCTATGCTCGAGGTGGACTCAGACCAAGACAGCAACCTTTCTAGCATCTATAGCTCCATCCACCTCCGGTCCTTCTTCTTCTACGAGCGGTGTGACTCTTAAGGACATCATGGCACAGCTTGTGCGCATAGATGTTCGCCTTGACACTCTTAGTGATGAGTTGTGTTAGGTAAACATCCGTGTTGATTGTATTGCAGGACAACAAGTTGCTACGGGTGGTTTCATTGTTGCCTCTTCTCCATCTCTACAGGCTTTAGAAGATGAGAGTGATGATGGCTCTGGTAGCGATGATGGTGATGTTGATGCTACTGTTGCTAGGGATGATGGTGCTAGCTCTTCCAGTGATGATGCAATGTCTACTTGATATACTTACACTTTGTCACTCATGACAAAAAGGGGGAGTAATTTTGGATATGAAAGTAGCCTTACACATAGGGGGAGGATTAGTATAGGAGATTTTTGTTAGGGGGAGTGTTCATATTTTTGAGGGATGTAGTGAGGACTTTTGTATCTTTTTCTTTTCTTTCTATTTTAGATACTTTGTTCATGTACCTTTGATCTTGTAATCACTTTGTGATAGCAAACCTTGTACTTATTGATGATATATACATTAATGTTGTTATTACAATTGTTTCACCTATCTTTCTATGTGTTGTTTCTTTTCTCTCTTTATGCACATGCTTTTTATATCTTGTATGCAATCTTTTATTTTTGTTTCACACAAAGATGCCTTGATGAGTTTTATTTAAAGTGTTTCAAAAATACAGGTTGTCAAAGTCATCTTGCCATGAACTCTCTTCTTTCAAAGTTTTTCAAAAGTTTATGTTATGATAGATTTTATTGTATTCAACAAGTAAGTATGAGTTGAGTGATTTATGACTTCTCTCATATGTTCATTTGTTTGTTGTGGTTTTGTCACGAATTTCCAAAGCGGAAGATTGTTAGGACATATGTGTTTCATGTTAGGAACATATGTCAATATTTTATGCAATTGGCTAATCCTTTGACAAAACGCACTATACTTGTAATTGGGTAAATCTAGGATGAGTTTAATACTTCAAGGAACAAGATTTCAAGTTCAAGTGTTAAAGCCATGCAAGTCTATCCAAGAACCAAGTGAAGAAATATTGTTCAATAAATCTCAACAATTAGCTCGATAGCTAGTATCTATTGAGGTTTAAAGAGCTATTTCAGCCCGAGGCTTGACAGCTTCTCGATAGATAGGGTATTTGTTGAGATTTATGAAGAACAGATTTTCAGTTCTAATTTTCATCCAATCCGTGAATGTATGTTTGGGCATTCTTTTCTCACAACCCTAAACATATATAAAGATTATTTTTAGGGCCGTCAAAGATAGCACAATTGCACAAGTATTGAACAAAGTCTTGTTCATGCAAATTGTGACCAGAGACAAAATTTTCCCTAGTTCTTCTTTCTCTTGAAGAAGCTGTTGTGTTTGTACACCATTGGGTTTTGTGACCAAACAACTTCATGATCTTCATCATGTGATGAACTGAAAAACTTTGCAGCCAACATTCTTCTCAAGATGGTGATCAAGTCGCGTACTAGGATCCACGTATTTATTGGTTAGTCACGTATTAGGAGCTATGCATTGAAAAGGAGAGATTGTCACTATAGAACAAGTCCAATTAGGTATTGGGGTAAGGATTCAACTGTAGGTTGGTATAAGGTACTGTAATTCCTTTACTTGTAACCGTTTTTTATGATAATAGTAGATTCCCGGGGGTGATGACCTTAAAATCACCCGGTGGGGTTTTTGCCGTGTAGGGTTTTCCCCATTCATAAACAAATCATCGTGTCAACTTTATTTTCCTTAGTTGGTGATTTGTTTGTGCTACCACGCGTTTTGCATGTTAATTGGATTAATTAATTAACTTGGTTAATTAATCAATTAATTTATCACAAGGGATCAATACATTCTTGGCCTATCAAGCAATAATATTCAAAATTCAACAATTGATATTGCCATCGCCAATGCTTATATTGGCCTAGTCACTCGTAGTTGATCCAAAGCTTTCAATCGACTTAAACCTTAACCAACCAAGGAAGCTAAGGTCTAGAGAATCATCTCCTTAGACTCTTGCAAGAAAAATGATCAACAACAAGGATCTCTCCACCTTGGAATGACTCAAGTATGGGGGTAAATCCCATTCTTCCTTCACAAGAAGTTGGTAGCACGATTTCTCTCCCACCACTAGAAACCCAGAAGATGAGATTTCACATGCTTACTTCAATTCACTTTCTTCTCCATCATCTTGGGAAGTCATGGCAGTCATGATGACTAAAACCGCTAATGTAGACGAAAAGATGGTTAAAATGGAGCAAAATGTCATCCTTCTCACAAAAGCATTTGAAGATAAGGACCTCCAAATTCCAACTCTAATGAATAAACTCAAAGTATAAGATCTTCGTGAATCAAGCCATGGCCCTAAGTTCCATTTGGCTTATCCTCTACAAATGATGAAAAAGGGAAAGAAAATGAAGATACTCCTCGATAGGAACAATCTACTTTAGTTGTTTCGTTATTTGTCTAACAATTTCAAAATATGATAACCATCTAAGCACAATATGGAGGTTCTTCTACAAGTTCTCTCACGTATTCAAAATGATAAGCCAAAATGTATTGACCCCTTGTGATGAATCAATTGATTAATTACCCAAGTTTATTAATTAATCAAATTAATATGCAATGTACATAGCAGCACAAACAAATCACCAACTAAAATAAAATGCAGTGCAAAATAAATTTGACAAGGTGATTTTTTTTCGAATGGGGAAAACCTCCAAGGCAAAAACCCCACCGGGTTATTTTAAGGTCACTACTCCCGAGAATTCACTATTATCACAACAGGCGGTTACAAGTAAAGGAATCACAGTGCCTTATACCAACCTATAGTTAAACCCTTACCCCAATACCCAATTGGACTTGTTATGTAGTGATAATCTCTCCTTTTAATGCACGGCTCCCAGTACGTGATTAACCAATAGATGCGCGGATCCCAGTACGCGACTTGATCACCAACTTGAGAAGGATGTTGGCTGCAAAGTTTTTCAGTTCATCACATGATGAAGATCACGAAGTTGTTTGGTCACAAAACCCTATGGGGTACAAACACAGCAGCTTCGTCAAGATGAACAACACTTTGTTTCACACTCGTGCAATTGTGCTCCTTGTGACAGCCCTTAAAGTAATCTTTATATATGTTTAGGGTTGTGAGAAAAGAAAGCCCAAACACATGCTCACGGATTGGTATGAAATTAGAACTGAAAATTTGATTTTCATAATTCTTGATAAATACCCTATCTGTCGAGCAGCTGTTGAGCTTTGTGCTTAGATAGCTTTTTAAATCTCAATAGATATTAGCTGTCAAGCTAGCTGTTAAGCTTTAAAAACCAGCACTTCATCACTTGATTCTTGGACAGACTTGAATGGCTTTAACACTTGAACTTGAAACCTTGTTCCTTGAGGTATTAAACACATCCTAGATCTACCCAGATATAAGTAAAGTGTGTTTTGTCAATGTATTAGCCAATACATGATGACATATGTTTCTAACATAAATCACATATGTCCTAACACAAAACCCTATACAAAGGGCATTAACAACATGATAATGCCAAATGGGTATTAAAGAGGCCTCCTTGTAATGCAGTTTGTCCATTCAGTTAAGGGGAATGCCTTTGGTTGGTATACAAACTTAGAACCTGAGTCAATCAACAGTTGGGAACAACTCAAAAGAGAGTTTCTTGACCAATTCTATGGCATGTGTCACATGGTGAACATGATGGAGTTTACTAATACAAAGCAATGGAAAAATCAGTCAGTGGTTAATTATATCAATTGATGGTGTTACTTGAGTTTGGATTGCAAAGATAGACTTTCTAAAATGTCTACTTTAGAGATGACCATCCATGGCATGCATTGGAGACTTCTTTACATCCTTTAAGGGATCTACATCTGAGTTAGCAACTCATGTGCACAACATGGAGTTGAGCATCACTAGCCATGGGAATACAAAACCTCCCATACGTAAAGAAATGAAAGAAAGAAGGGAAGTAAGGAAGAATGACACGAATGCAAAAGGCGACATCAAAGACTCAGTGGCTGTTAATACTATTGTAGTCAAGGTTCCATGAAGAGGTGCAAAGGCAAACGAAAAGAGGCTTAAAGGATGTCAAAAGAACGAGGGGCATTTTTTGACTCTTAAGGAATGAGAGCATAAAGTATATCCGTTCCTCGATGAAGACGTGCCAAACATCTTAGAACAATTGCTGCAAATAAAGCTTACTGAATTGCCAGAATGCAAGCGACTAAAAGACATGGGGAAATTCGATGACCCTAACTATTGCAAACATCATTGCATCATTGGTCTCCCAATCCAAAAATGCTTCATTTTAAAGAACACGTCATGAAAATTGCCAAAGAAAGGAAGATTGATCTAAACACTGATGAAGTTTTTAGGTCAAAACATCCAAGAATGTATTGATTAAATTTTTAAAAAATAAGGACACGACACAGGGTGGACACAGCAATTAAATAATTAATTAAATTTTATATTTAAGCATATTTTTAGACAAAAAATATGTTTATGTTTAGAATTTAAATTATATAAGAATTATAAATAAGTAAACTAACCTCCAAAGTAGTGCAATAATACACAAAATGTTTAGAGCACAAACCAAGAGTTTAAATATGCTACATTCAACGTCAAACTAAAAATATAAAAGGAAACCAGACTTTAAAAAGTATAACTCAGTGTCAGTGACACTGTTTCAGTGTGAGTGGGATAAAAAAAAAAAAAAAAAAAACAAACGTTATAACTTATACTAAAGTAACACAGTACACCATACCCATTCACCAAAATATCTGAAAAAAAAAAAAAAGAAAAAAAAAACAGAGAGGGAGAAGAGAAAAGGTCGGACAGTCCATGCCGAGAGAGACAGAGAGATCAGAAGGGACAGGGCACGGTGTTGACGTCTATAGAGCTCGCTGATCAGCCCGATCTAGCTCCGGTGAGGGACAGAAGGCAGCGGCAGCGAGTAGAGGTCAAAGGGAGGGTGGGTTGAGAACTTGAGATGGTGGCAGATGTGGCGTACCGGTTCCAGTGTCCGACACCAACATGTCGCCAAAAATGGCGTGTCAGTGCAACCTAACTAAATAGATAGGGATTTTTCCTTTCTTTGTTATCTCGTTGTGTGTTTTTTGATATTTTGTTTAGAGTAGTGAATCGTGGGTTTGATCTTTGAGAATTGGGATTTCAATACCAAATCTATTGATTTTAGAATTAATGCCATGTGGCATAAAAAATATTTCAATATCACTGGTAGTCATATCAGTATTTTTCATTCATCACTTAACGACAGGAACCATTATGACACAATTTTAAAATATTATGGGTTAAATTGACACATTTAAAACGCTTAAAACCAAATTAACATATAGTGTAAAGGTTAAGGACCAAAGTTGTAATTTACCCACAAAAAAAATAATAATCTAATCTTTAAGAGAGAGGAGAAGACAACTTGTTCCACCCCCTTGTCTCCAATCCTACCCAACTCAAAGTCAAGAACAATCCTTACGATATTGGGGTGAGAGATAAAGGGTGGGAAAGGGAGGGTGAGTGGGAGGCCAAAGTGATGATCTCCGGTGTTCTTTATATGCCTTTTACTTTTATAATGTCAAGTTGTTAAGTAGGGGTGAGAGATATGATTTAAAAAAATCGTTATTTTAGAGATGAGAAACCTTTAGACACAACTTGTGTGCCACAAGTTCTGTCACAAATTGATTGGCAGTTACTCATAGTTTATCACGCCAAAGTTAGAGTAAAAAATGTAGCAAAAATTGTGGTCTTAAAATAACTTTTTTAAAAATTTTGTTAGTGGAAGATGAAATGCAATTTTTTTTTTATGTGAGATATGGCATAATCTAGACCATTTTTTATAAAAGAATTGTCAAGATTAAAATAACTCTATTCGATAAAATGCCTTAATATCTCGCATTGGAGACTGTACATAAAAGCTAGGGTGTTCAAATGAACACCTTGACTTGCCTTAAAAAAATTATATACATAATTATTTTTAAATTATCATGTTTTTCCTACCCTAAAAAAAATATTGAACACCTTGATATGAGAACCCAAGAATTTTGGTTCAATAAAAATAAGAATAATGGTACAGACACAACTAAATGTCACAACATTCCTAAATTAACATGCAAACTCACACATGGGCCCACCACATCTCTAATTTAAATTTTTTGGAATGTTAATTTGTGAATGTTGTGAAATTATTGTGAAATTTTGTTGTGTCCCTAGTATTACTCAAAAAAATAATCTTGGCCCCTCAAACCTAATCCTTAACACATTAAACAAAAAAAAAAAAAAAAAAAAAAATAACAACAGTAAAAAATTGTCCATAACATCAAAAATAGCCAAAAACACAAGAAGATCAGGTCAAACAACAACAATGAACAAAATATTCAACAAAAGGTCCATTAAAAAAAATGTAAATAAAAACCTATAATCATTCAAATTTATCTTGTTCAACCCATTCAATGAAATCAATCACTAATTTCATTTTTTTTAAAATAATACCAAGAGAGATACTATGGCCATATGTTCTCATTGGCAGTACCGGTAACTCTACTCTCCTCGACTTTCAATCTTAGAAGGTCTACTTTCCTCTACAGGCTAACTCACAATCGCAACATGTATCATTTGTTACTCTCTCTCTCTCTCTCTCTCTCTCTCCCCCCATTTTTCTTTTCTCTATCATTGTTTCAAAATCTTTCTTACTTTATTACTCTCATCTCTCACTTTATCTCTAATTTGTTCCTTTCTGCTTTTTAAGTTTTTTTAGTAGACAAAAATTGTAAAACTTCATATTTGAGTTCTACTTTTGTTTAATTTAATTTTCTTAGTGACCACCTAAGAAAAAGTTCTTAGAGCCACTATATATTGATAACTCTAGAGAATCTTGATTTCCTTGACAAGTCAATTGGTACTACTCTTTTCATTGAATCCTTGTTGACAGTCACGATTCATCACATTGAAAACTATTTTGTAGAATACAACTTTTCTATGCTATTTTTTATATTTCACTTTATACTTTAATAATTATAATTTTTTATGTGTTTGATTTTTTTTTTCATTTTAAATTTTAATATTTCTTTAAAAAGTAAAAATATATATAATAAATTATAATTAATGGGGCATTAAAAAAAGTAGTAACTAGAATTCATATTGACATAACAGTGACTTTATTCTTTGATAATTCGAGTCTTGCATCTCACTGTATGAAGATGCCATAATTTTTGTAAATAGCAATGAGTGAATGCTTATCAAAAGTAACGAAGTCATCATGACCCTAAAACCCTCAGATTTAACAATTGTTGTACTTGCATGTCACGTGAAGCTTCTTTCCAACTGTGTTAAGGATTGAACGAGGAAAGATAGAGAATCTTGATCCCCTTGACAAGTCAATTGGTACTACTCTTTTTATTGAATCCTTGTTGACAGTCATGATTCATCACATTGAAAACTATTTTGTAGAATACAACGTCTCAATCTATTTTTTATATTTCACTATATACTCTAATAATCGTAATTTTTTATGTGTTTGATTTTTTTTTTAAATTTTAATATTTCTTTAAAAAGTAAAAATATATATAATAAATGATAATTAATGAGGCATTAAAAAAAGTAGTAACTAGAATTTATATTGACATAATAGCGACTTCATTCTTTGATAATTAGAGTCTTGCATCTCACTGTATAAAGATGCCATAATTTTTGTAAATAGCAATGAGTGAATGCTTATCAAAAGTAACGAAGTCATCATGACCCTAAAACCCTCAGATTTAACAATTGTTGTACTTGCATGTCACGTGAAGCTTTAACTGTGTTAAGGATTGAACGAGGAAAGATAGAGAATCTTGATCCCCTGACAAGCCAATTGGAACTACTCTTTTTATTGAATCCTTGTTGACAGTCATGATTCATCACATTGAAAACTATTTTGTAGATACAACGTCTCAATCTATTTTTTATATTTCACTTTATACTTTAATAATAATTATAATTTTTTATGTGTTTGATTTTTTTTAAATTTTAATATTTCTTTAAAAAGTAAAAATATATATAATAAATGATAATTAATGAGGCATTAAAAAAAGTAGTAACTAGAATTTATATTGACATAATAGCGACTTCATTCTTTGATAATTAGAGTCTTGCATCTCACTGTATAAAGATGCCATAATTTTTGTAAATAGCAATGAGTGAATGCTTATCAAAAGTAACGAAGTCATCATGACCCTAAAACCCTCAGATTTAACAATTGTTGTACTTGCATGTCACGTGAAGCTTTAACTGTGTTAAGGATTGAACGAGGAAAGATAGAGAATCTTGATCCCCTTGACAAGCCAATTGGAACTACTCTTTTTATTGAATCCTTGTTGACAGTCATGATTCATCACATTGAAAACTATTTTGTAGAATACAACGTCTCAATCTATTTTTCGTATTTTACTTTATACTTTAATAATAATTATAATTTTTTATGTGTTTGATTTTTTTTAAATTTTAATATTTCTTTAAAAAGTAAAAATATATATAATAAATTATAATTAATGGGGCATTAAAAAAAAGTAGTAACTAGAATTTATATTGACATAATAGGGACTTCATTCTTTGATAATTAGAGTCTTGCATCTCACTGTATAAAGATGCCATAATTTTTGTAAATAGCAATGAGTGAATGCTTATCAAAAGTAACGAAGTCATCATGACCCTAAGTCCCTCAGATTTAACAATTGTTATACTTGCATGTCACGTGAAGCTTCTTTCCAACTTTGTTAAGGATTGAACGAGGAAAGATAGAGAATCTTGATCCCCTTGACAAGTCAATTGATACTACTCTTTTCATTGAATCCTTGTTGACAGTCATGATTCATCGCATTGAAAACTATTTTGTAGAATACAACTTCTCTATGCAATTTTTTTATTTCACTTTATACTCTAATAATCATAATTTTTTATATGTTTGATTTTTTTTTTCATTTTAAATTTTAATATTTATTTGAAAAGAGAAATGCTAATGAATGCTCTTAAGCCATTGGTTAATAATCTATTTAAAGAAACTTTTTATTGGAAAAGAAAAAAAAAAATTAATATTTTAAAAGCTTTTTCATTTCCAATAAAAGTGATGTCAAAATTTTTCTAAAACAGATTCTTAAGTAAATCTCTAAAGGCATTCGTTATAATAAATTATAATTAATGGGCATTAAAAAAAAGTAGTAACTAGAATTTATATTGACGACTTTATTCTTTGATAATTAGAGTCTTGCATCTCACTGTATAAAGATGCCATAATTTTTGTAAATAGCAATGAGTGAATGCTTATCAAAAGTAACGAAGTCATCATGACCCTATGTCCCTCAGATTAACAATTGTTATACTTGCATGTTACGTGAAGCTTCTTTCCAACTGTGTTAAGGATTGAACGAGGAAAGATTCGTAATTTACATTCAAGCAAACTCACCAAATTTCCCAGCAGCCTCTCCAAAGTTTCACACTGTTTGAAGAGAGTAGTTAAATTTACATTCTACGTATCTAATTTTTCAAATACACTTTTTTACAAACTTTCTATTATTTTTATATCTTATTTAAATATTATTTAATTATTCTTATTATTATTTTTTCCAAAATCTTTTGCTATTATTATTATTATTATTATTATCAACACCCAATCAGAGTTTATTCAAATTTTCAAACTCCATAGGTCCTATCTATCGAAATTATAGGAGATAGTGTAATTTTATGGTCACAACATACACACACACATATATATATATATATATATATAATATAATATAATAACGGTAAACTCAAAACAGTACACCAGTATTGATTGGTACCGAAATATATCGCTCCATTAGTCAAAATAGCTTGTAGTACAAGTTTCCACTTTGGTAGCAGAAAAGTTATGTTTGATCCCAATTTATTATGTTCTTAATATATGGGTTTGGTTTAAGCCATCTATTTTTAGAAATATTTTATAAAACATTAAAAAAGTTGTAAAAAATTTTTAATTTTTAATAAATTTTTTTTAAAAAAATGATATATTATTCTGTGCCTTAGGGCACACGTGAGTAAAATCTATATCTATTTAGAAGAAGTAAAGGGAAACAATAGTTAACAAGTGAAAAACAACATTAGTAAAGTTGGGCCGACAATGGAATGGTTGATGATAACAATGCCCATGTGTGCTTAATCTGACAATGGAATGTTGGAGAATTAATGGAATAGTTGATGATTACAATGCCCAAGTGTGCTTAAATTTTAATCATGCAGTCGATAAGACTGGAAAAGACGTATTAAAATTTATGAAAGTATTCCAACAGCTGGAAAAAGTTCAGAGCATTTACATTGGGGGCTCCAAATCACTCAAAATGTTATTTTATTACACCTAATATCAAAAAGAGACCTCCATCCGTATGTTATTTACAAAAACTTTGCAAAATTTTTTTGCCACTCACTGGAGTGGGAGTTCTACTTATTTTTAATAATTCTCTCTTCTCTCATCACTTTTATCACTACCCCCAAAAAAGGTACTCAGAGCCACAATTGATAGCTTTAGAGGAATCTTGATCTCTTGGCAAGTGAATTGGTACTACTCTTTTTGTCCAATCCTTATTATACTAGTTGTAGAAGGAAAGTTTCTGATTTATTACACGTTGTCACATCATACTATCAAGTCCACAAAATTTGACAAATTACAAAACGCCACATATTAGTAGTGGGTTCCACTGCTACTATTCAGAGACAAATAGAAATTTTCCAAGTGTCACTGAAACAAAAGCATAAAAACTTGCAAAAGCCAATCATACTTCAACATGTGTTGGCAATGAAACAAGCAATCCAATCAAGTGCTAACATGTGTCATCTTGAAAATTAAGACATTCAATCAAATGATACCATGTGTCTTGGGAAAAAAATCTTAAAACTCCTCCATTCAGATTGTGTCATGTGTTACCAATCAAATTCTGTCACGTGTCACTCAACTACCCTCAAACTCCTAAAAATAAAAGCCTTCCTAAGGCATTTTGGAGATACACATCATAAGCAGCATCTAGAAGATTTAGAAGCATGCAGAAGTATAGAAGCTCTACAGGATTCAAGCCCTAAAAGCTCTGAAGAACTTCCATCACAAACCTTCAAAGACGAAGAACATGCAAATTAAGAACACGAAGAACAGAGAATTTCTAATAAGCTCATAGTCAGAGATTCGTTGTAATTCGATTTCAAAGGTTTTCGATCCATTCTTCAGCCAAATTGAAGGATATTCTATGTTCAAACCAAGATTAAATTCCTAAAATTCCCAATTAACAAATCATTCAAGAAAATCGAATCAAGGGATCGTTCTTTGGTAATTTCAAAGAATTATACTACTAATTTATCAATACAAATTCACATTTGTGAAACTATTTTACTAGTTTGATTTTATTTCAAAGCTTGGAATTTAGTAGTTTACAAATTCTGGCATGCTTAGTGAGACATCTCTGCCTTTCATCTCCTTCTCCTTTAAAGAAATAAATCTTCATCATCTAGCTACCAGTTTCAATGGCCTCTAGCAGGAACATTCAAAATTCAACAATTGATATTGCCATCGCCAATGATTATATTGGCCCAGTCACTCATAGTTGATCCAAAGCTTTCAATCAACTTCAACCTTAATCAACCAAGGAAGCTAAGGTCTAGACAATCATCTCCTTAGACTCTTGCAAGAGAAAAGATCGTCAACAAGGATCTCTCCACCTTGGAATGCCTCAAGTATGGGGGCAAATCCCCTTCTTCTCCATCATCTTGGGAAGTCATGTCAGTCATGATGACTAATACCGCTAACATAGAGGAAAAGATGGCTAAAATGAAGCAAAATGCCATCCTTCTCACAAAAGCATTTGAAGATAAGGACCTCCAAATTGCAACTCTAACGAATAAACTCAAAGTACAAGATCTTGGTGAATCAAGCCATGGTCCTAAGTTCCATTTGGCTTATCCTCTACAAAGGATGACAAAGGGAAAGAAAATGAAGATACTCCTCGATAGGAACAATCTACTTCAGTTGTTTTTTTATTTGTCTAACAATTTCAAGATATGATAACCATCTGAGCACAATATGGAGGTTCTTCTACAAGTTCTCTCACGTATTCAAAACCCTATACAAAGGGCATTGGCAACATGAGAATGCCAAATGGGTATTAAGAGAGGCCTCCTTGTAATACAATTTGTCCATTCACTTAAGGGGAATGCCTTTGGTTGGTATAAAAACTTAGAACTTGAGTCAATCAACCATTAGGAACAACTCAAAAGAGATTTTCTTGACCGATTCTATAACATGTGTCACACAGTGAACATGATGGAGTTTAATAATACAAAGCAATGGAAAAATCAGCTAGTGGTTGATTTTATCAATCGATGGTATTACTTGAGTTTGGATTGCAAAGATAGACTTTCTAAAATGTCTATTGTAGAGATGTCCATCCAAGGCATGCATTGGAGACTTCTTTACATCCTTCAAGGGATGTGCATTTGAGTTAGAAACTCATACGCACAACATGGAGTTGAGCATCGCTAGGCATGGAAATATGAAACCTCCCATACTTGAGGAAATGAAAGAAAGGAAGTAAGGAAGAATGACACGAATGCAAAAGGAGACATCAAAGACTCAGTGGCTGTTAATACTGTTGTAGTCAAGGTTCCATGAAGAGGTGCAAAGGCAAATGACAAGAGGTTTAAAGGATGTCAAAAGAATGAGGGGCATTGTTTGCCTCTTAAGGAACGAGAGCATAAAGTATATCCGTTCCTCGATGAAGATGTGCCAAACATCTTAGAACAACTGCTACAAATAAAGCTTACTGAATTGCTAAAATGCAATCTACTAGAAGACATGGGGAAATTTGATGACCCTAACTACTGCAAACATCATTGCATCATTGGCCACCCAATCCAAAAATGCTTCATTTTTTAAGAACACACCATGAAACTTGACAAAGAAAGCAAGATTAATCTAGACACTGATGAAGTTTTTAGGTCAAAACATCCAACCATTTCTTGTGTGTTAGTAAATGATGTACTTCCAACTCTCAAGCAGGGGGCAAACACGACTAGAGCTTGCAAGTTGATTGAAAAAGATGATGTAGGGATGAGCCTTATCAATGGGAAGTTCCTAAAATACTTCTACGCTTGAAATTCAATGACCGCTACTCGGTAAAAGTTGGAACTGTGCACTGCAACACTACAAGGGTAATTGATGTCTTCCCGTTGCCTTTGAAAGTTTTCAAAACTTCTATATGAATAAAGAGAAATTAAACCCCTTGATGTCACCACTTGCGAGTGCGGCATAGTGGTAGGATGCCTTTGTCGCCCTTGAGGCCAAGGTCTCGGGTTCGATCAGTGGTGATATCCATTATTGCACTTATTATTTTTCACTAAGTTCACTCACATGAAAAAAAAAAAAAAAAAAAAAAAAGGATCTCTAATCTAGCATGAAGAGTGTTACCATAGGTAGTGTCGACGCCCGGCCTCGATTGAGGCGGCGAAAAAACGCCGTCGTCAGGCCTTTGTTCGACCACCCACCATGGCGACAACTCCTATGCGCACGGGGCCCGTTGGAGGCCCCTCTAGATGGTGTTACGATGGTTCGCGTAGAGCTTCAGGTGCTTTCTCTCTCGGTGAAGGAAGGTAGGTCTACCTTTGGTGTTATGGCAGGAACCTAGGCCAAATTTTAAGGGATTACCAAAGGTAAGTGGAATCGTCACCAATCATTGGGTTTTTCTAAGGTGTGATTGGTCACCTACTTCTAGTTGATTTTATTACTAATCCTAGATTAAGAAAAATGTCATTTTTCCTAATCTAATGTGGATGGCAAAAAAACTTGACTCTTGAGTCCGGAAGTTTGGTTACGTATGGGGAAAGTGTTAAGCACCCCACAACGTTTGTCTAAGGATAGTCCTTTGTTTTGATAAGACCTTAATATTTGGAGATTGGTAGTGAAAAACATGATTTTGGCATTGGCTTTCGGGGCTTTGCATTCATGGGGGCTTTGAGGTTTGGCTTTTATATGGATGTGGTCTCAATCTATGCTTTCCTAAGACGTTCGGGCAGAGTACTAGATTTCCATGGCTAAAATTCGGCGACATGTCACCTTAATTTTGCAGTGAAAATTAGGCATCGCTTGTCTTAGGTGACACGAACTGTGACAATCACACCAGAAGGGGTGAGCAGGTATATATATATATATACACACACACATACATCATGCACAATGCAAGCACATAGAGCAGGAAGTAAATGCCTACATCCCTAGAGCATGGCCCAAAATATATGTGCAGGAAAGTAAACAGGGGTCGCCATACTCTAAAGATGAGGACGAATGATACATGACATCATATACCTAATACAAACCATCTAAGAGAAAAAGGGAGGAGGAAGGAAGGGGTTTAAAAAAGTACATAACCAAATGGGAGAAGCTAGACCCCTAAATCTATTGAACACAGCCGCTTGGCTCAAATCTACATGTTGGCATCTTGCCCTTTTTTTCTTGCGCTTGGGAAACCATGCCCTAGGTCCATGTGTCCTCGCTCCATGTGTGTACATGCAAAGGTAAGAACAAGAAACTTGCAGACAGGAAATGGAAAGAAAGAGATGCATAGATAATGTGCAAAGGGTACAAAGCAAACAAGCAAGATAAATATGGTAAGCATAGAATGTGACGAGAGACATGACAAGCTAAGATAAGCAGACAAACAAGAAAGCAAGCGAACAAGAAAGCAAACAAGCAAAAAGCAAACAAAAGGTGGTGTCCGCAAGGGACAAATGTAGGTTTTGATCGAATGTCCATAACTTCATTGTGTTGAAGTATGGACAACATACTAGCAAGCAAGACTCATGCATGGACATGTAAGCAAGCGTGTAAAGATGCAAAGAAAGCCAACGGGTGGCACAAACAAGCATGACAAGCATATCATCACATGGAGCAGAAAAGGGAAAGGTATGCATGAAGCACACGGCATCACGGTGATGCATCCCAAATGGTTACATCCAAACAAAGCTTCTTAGACGTTGGATGTAACCACACAACCACAAACTCGCTAAGGGCGCCAAACATGGTAAAGCCTAGAACTAGAGAGGCTAACACAAGCATAAAGCATAGAAGCAAGCAAGCATAGAGATGCAAAAATGACGATCCAAACCCTTTGATAAGGGCCAAGGTGTATGGACGATGACAAAGACCATATGGTCTAGATCGGGTCCAAACCAAGTGGCAAAAACATAAGAAAGAAAATAAAAGCAACAAAAGGGCTACAATAGCACATGACATGACAAACATAGCCTAGGTCTAGGCACACAAACACGGCATGGAGTGCACAAGCACATGGAAAATGGCTTAAAGCTTGTAGAGAACATAGATCCAAGCACAATGTGAAAGCATAGATCTAGACATATAGACACGGAAATATGCACGTAGGCACGTAAATGTACATCTAATCATGTGAATGCAAGTATAAAAGCATGTAAGAACACAAATACATGCATACAAGCATGTGGAGACATAGACATAGGCATAGGAGCATAGAACATGCATACAAACATGTAGATCTAAGCAAGACATAACCATAGACATGATATCAAGCATGTGAGCATGTAGATCCAAACATCAACACATAAGAAAGAAGGATCTAAACATGGCATAAAGCATAAGCATGTAGATCAAGACAACTAGCATGTGAACAAGCATAGAAACATGTGGATCTAGCCAAACAACACATGGAAAAGATAGATCTAGGCATAAACATATAGCACAAAGCATAAAGCACATAGATCGGGACAAATAACATGTGAGCAAGCATAGAAGAACATGGATCTAAGCTAAAACATGCTAGAAACAAGATAAAGCAAGAAACATGCTAGATAAAGCCATAAATCGTGTTATTAATCAGGAGTGAGAGGTATCAGAGAGCTAAAAGGTCTATTTAGTTCAATTAATTATGGTTCTACTTCTTCTAGGCGGAATGGTACTAGTAGGGTGCAGGCACTATCTGTTTCTAAATGAAGCTGAAGATAATTTCTTGGAATGTCAGAGGATTGAATGGGGTTGAGAAAAGGCTTCAGATTCGTAATTTATTGTGTTCATGGAGGGCTGATATAGTATGTTTGCAGGAGACCAAACTTGAGTGGATCACTAGAGGAATTGTTCGAAGTATATGGGGTTGCCCATATGTAGATTGCTTTACCTGGGTTCTGAAGGTGCTTCTGGGGGTATTGTTTTGATGTGGGGTCGAAGGGTGGTGGAAAAAGTAGAGGAAGTAGTGGGGCATTTTTCTGTTTCGTGTAAATTTAAAAATGTTGGGGATCAATTTGAGTGGGCGTTTACAGGTGTCTATGGGCCTAATTTAAACAAGAGGTGGAGGAAAGTGTGGGAGGAGTTGGCAGGGCTGATTAGTTGGTGGGATGTGCCATGGTGTCTAGGAGGCGACTTCAATATAATCCGCTTCCCTTTGGAAAGATTAGGGGCTACAAGCTGTACTCGGGCTATGTATGAGTTTTCAGATTTTATCTCTCTCCATGGGTTGATGGATATAGCTATGGATGGGGGCCTTTATACTTGGTCTAATACTTCCTCTGCTTCTAGAATAGACCGATTTCTTTTCTCTCCACTTTTGGCTGATCACTTCACTTTGTTCTCCCAAAAAAGGCTTTCAAGAGCACTTTCAGATCATTTTCCAATTTTGTTGGAGGGGGGAAGTTATCGGAGAGGTAAAACCCCTTTTCGTTTTGAGAATATGTGGTTAAAGCTAGAGAATTTTGTTGACAAAGTGAAGGCTTGGTGGGCATCTTACTTGTTCCAAGGCAATCCAAGTTTTATACTAGCTAAGAAGTTGGTAGCTTTGAAATTGGATCTAAAAAAGTGGAACGAAGAGGAGTTTGGTAATGTCACTTTTAAGAAACAGCATCTATGGAACAAATTGAATAATTTGGATGTTAGAAAAGAGATTCAGCCTTTAACAACTGAGGAAAAGTTAGAATAAACTAATCTCCGTACGGATATTGAAAAGCTTACTCTCTTAGAAGAGATTAGTTGGAGGCAGAAGTCTAGGATGTTGCACTTGAGGGAGGGGGACACAGATACCAAATTTTTCCATAGCATGGCTAATTCCCATAGAAGAAATAATGGCATTGAGAGCCTTATGGTAGATGGAAATTTGTCTTCCGATCAAGGCATGATTGCTGATTGTATTACTCAATTCTATAAAAAACTATACTCTGAGGAGCAAGTTGATAGACCATTTCCAGAAGTATTGGTATTTCCAAGGATATCTGGTGATAATGCAGATTGGTTAGATAGACCCTTTGATGAGGCAGAAATTTTTGAGGTCATAAAGAATTTTAATGGTGACAAATCGCCTAGTCCAGATGGGTTTCCTATGGCTTTCTTCCAAGCTTGTTGGGAAATTCTCAAACCTGATCTTATGGCTGTTTTTAATCATTTTTATGTTAAAGGTCAGTTTGAGAAGAGTTTGAATGCAACATTCATCACTCTCATCCCTAAAAAAAATGCAGCAATTGAAGTTAAGGATTTTTGCCCCATTAGTCTTGTTGGGGGGGTTTATAAAATCATTGCTATGGTCTTAGCCAATAGGCTTCGTACAGTCATGGAAGATATAATTTCAGCCTCACAAAATGCTTTTGTGAGAAATAGGCAGATTCTTGACCCTGTACTTATTGCTAATGAGAGCCTTGACAGTAGATTGAAATCTGATTTGCTAGGACTACTTGCAAATTAGACATTGAGAAGGCCTTTGATCATGTAAACTGGAGATTTCTAATGCAGCTATTAGAAAAGGGTGGTTTCTCTGCTAAATGGTGGCAGTGGATTTTCTTTTGCATATCTACAGTTCGTTTCTCTATTCTGATAAATGGCTCTCCTTGTGGGCTTTTTTAGAGTTCCAGGGGGTTACGACAAGGTGACCCATTATCCCCTTTGTTATTTGTATTGGTTATGGAAGCCCTTGGGAGGATGTTGGAAAAGGCTGCCCATGATGGTCACATGTCAGGCTTTAGTGTGGGTTGTGTAGAGGGAAGATCATTAGTGGTGTCTCACCTTCTCTTTGCAAACGATACTTTGATTTTTTGTGGTGTTGATTTGGACCAGGTTCTGTTTCTCCGTATGATCCTCATTTGGTTCGAGGTGGTTTCTGGCCTAAAGATAAATTTGGGCAAGTCAAAGTTGGTTCCTGTTGGTATGGTGCATAATTTGGACTTATTGTTGACTGTTCTTGGCTATAAACAAGGTACTCTTCCAATGAAGTATTTGGGTCTTCCTTTATGAGCAAAATGCAAGGATAAGGCAATCTGGAACCCAATTCTGGAAAAGATAGAACGGAGATTAGTAGGATGGAAACGTCTGTACTTATCCAAGGGAGGTAGATTTACTTTAATTAAAAGAACTCTATCTAATTTACCTACTTATTTCCTATCTCTATTCCCTATTCTTGTTGCTGTGGCTAACCGAGTTGAGAAACTACAGGGAAATTTCTTATGGGGTGGCATTGGAGATGAACCAAAATTCCATTTAGTTAAATGGGCTACTATATGCAGTCCCATTGCTTCGGGGGGCCTTGGGATAAGGAAGATAAGACTTTTTAATGAAGATTTGCTTAGAAAGTGGCTATGGAGATTTGGGATGGAGAGGACTGCCTTTTGGAGGCAAGTGATAGAGGTGAAATATGGCTGTGAAGGGGGTGGCTGGTGTACTAGGCCTATTAATGGTCCATATGGTGTGGGTTTGTGGAAAAATATTCGTCAGGGATGGCCTTCTTTTTCTTGCCACATTCTATATGATGTTGGGGATGGGTTAAGAGTGAAATTCTGGCAAGACCATTGGTGTGGTGAGACTTCCCTTGCAGTCAGTTATCCGGAATTGTATAGATTTTGCAGAGACAAGGAGGCTAGTGTGGCTGAGCTTATGAAGCTTGATAATGGAGTCCTCTTTTGGGATGTAAGTTTCTTTAGGGGTGTGCATGCTCGGGAATCAGAGGCATTGGCTGGTTTTATGGATACGATTTATGGTGCTTCGGTGAAAGGATTTGGTGAGGATAAGATGTGCTGGAAACTTGATAGAGAGAAGGGTTTTTTGGTTAAGGATTATTATAGTCTCTTAGTGGGCTCTAATGATTGTTGCTTTCCTTGGAAGAGTATTTGGAAACAGAAAATTCCTTCCCGAGTTGCTTTCTTTGTTTGGACTGCTACTTTGGGGAAGTGCTTAACGATTGACAATTTATGAAAAAGGAAGATTTGGATATTGGATTGGTGTTACATGTGCAAGTGCAATGGTGAATCGGTTGATCATCTTTTTCTCCATTGTCTGGTTGCAATGGATATGTGGGCAATGGTGTTTGGATTGTTTGGAGTTAGCTGGGTGATGCTGCAATCTATAGTGGGGCTATTAGCATGTTAGAAAGGCAGATTTGGTTGTCATCAAAATGGGCATATATGGATGATTGTTCCACATTGCTTATTGTGGTGTCTTTGGAGAGAGATAAATAGTAGGTGCTTTAAAGATAAGGAGAGATCAATTTTAGACTTGAAGCTATTTTTCTTTAGAACCCTTAGAGATTGGTTGACTGCTATGTGGAACCAATCATTTTTATCTTTTCTTGATTTCTTAGATTCTTGTAATTTTTGTTCTTAATTGTTTAACCCTTGTACACTCCCTGTGTACTAGGGTGTTTCATTTTTTGATATCAATAAACATCTTACTTATCAAAAAAAAAAGTTCT
Organism: Castanea mollissima; assembly: GCA_014183005.1. NCBI lineage: Eukaryota > Viridiplantae > Streptophyta > Magnoliopsida > Fagales > Fagaceae > Castanea > Castanea mollissima. The sequence goes on along the minus strand of JACAVU010000003.1, from coordinate 352,361 downwards.
CTAATGGTGTCCTTTTTTTTTCTCATCTTTCTAACTCTCTCAAAGGGGGTTAATTTCATTACCAGAAAAGATTACAATCACAAAAACCATCAATTTTCCCTTCTTTCTTTCCCAATGTCAATCATTAAGCCTGGGCGTAAATCTGATTATCTTTGGCCACAACCAAGCAATATAGACTCAAAAGTGCTAATAAGTTCTCAACCAATTTTGTATGATAATGCTTTTACCTTCAAATATTTTGTAAAAAAAAAAAAATTGTTCAATGTCATATGACCAGTGACTTTTATGAATTAGTAAACTTAATACATATTTTCACTCATTCTAAATCACAGCAACAACCAATAGCCAAAGGTAAATTGTATATGCCAACCTCTTAAGTTTTAATCCAGCATCATAATACATACAAGTACATAAAATATGATTTGACCATGTCTATTCCATTTTTGAGAGTTCAATGCTTTAACTTCATTCCATGAACTTACAGATAAATGTAGTCACTATTCTGCTAACAAATGTGCAATTCAACAATTAGGAAAGAAATACACCAAAACATCAAAACAAGGAACCATAAACTTTGCATATGAAGAATAATCCAACAAATTTCGACAATATTTATACATTTTCGTGAAGATAGATTCAGCTCTTACAAAAGATGATCTTGAACAACATTGAACAAACAATTATAATTATGAAAACAAAGAAAGTATTTTAACAATAAATAAACAAAAGGCAGTTGAACAAACAAAACAAAATTGCATTGTGAACCGCTCTAACTAAACAAAGAAAGTATTTACACTAACATAACTGCTTAATTCATTATTTAGTTTACATCATCCCACTTCAATGACTCGTCTTACTCTGAGTGAACGAAGTATGAGATAAGTAAAAAGAAAATCATCATTCAAGCAAACTATAATAATAAAGATCCATGGACAAATAGAAAACATTAATCGAAGACAATTAATGAATTAGTGGATCAATAGAAGTACGTGGAATATTTTTTTATCATCTTTATATCCTTCAGGTTTTGCTAGATTCCATTTAATTTGTCTAATTATTAAGCACTTGACTTAATTTAGGTTAGTTTGGAATCTTAGACAAATGCAAAAACAAATGCTATATTGCCTAAAAAAATTGGGCCTGCTACAGTTTCAATCCGAATGTATAACTACCCCACTTCATTCTATATATATTTACTACAACAAATCATTAAATAGATAAATACAAAAATACAAAAATTAGAAACTCTCATTCAAATTCAGATGATGGCAGGTTCATGCATATTAAAGGGTTCTTTGAGGCTTTCTCAATAATTTTGTATGTTATAGTAGCTTCTAATTGCCACAAAATCTGAAGCACTTAGATGGTACTTGCAGCTTTTACTGGACAGCTATGGTATATAAACTACAAACTAATATGGAAGGGAAAATACGCTAATTTGGATTACTGAGAAAACAATGACATATTTTTGTGCAGGTGCATGAAACTGTATTAGGAAGAAATTCCCCAAGTTTAAATCATGAAGATCATCATCTGGTTTCCCAAAGTAATTCCAAAGAATGTGTTTATTGGCTGGTTAAGGCTAATAGTTGACAACAGATGTCCACAATAGATTAAGTCTGTAGTGATGGGGTACTAATCTTGATACTCATTGTGTTCTTTGTATAAAGATAATTGAAAGTAGGTATCACTTGTTTTGTGATTGTTCATTCTCGATGAATATATGGTGAACCATAATAAGCTGGTTCCTTAAAAAATTCTCAAAGTTTTGTTGGCAAGAGATTATGCTCAAGGATAAGAATTGTGTCTAGATTGGCATTCTGCACTACTATGTATCATATTTGGTTTTAGAGGAATGCTAGTATTAATCAAGGAAGACTACCTTCTGAAAAGGCTATGGACAAAATGATTAGGTGGGAAGTGAAGAACAGAGTTGAATGTAACAGTTACTGAAATTCTGTTCAAAACAGAAGAATAAAATTTTTTATTCTAAATATTAACAAACTAATCGAAACATTAATGTGTACACCACACAACAGTCTTTAGGAATTAATCCCTAAATATTTAACAACATAATTTTAAGCAATATATTGGCTATTTAATCAAATACAACAAGGGAAAAATAAAAACATAATATACTGTCAAAAAAAATTCACTGATTCTTTAAAACAAATATACATTCACAATCAAACAGGGAACATGATTTTTTAGCTCAAACAGTAAAGAGAGAGGAGAGGCGGCAATTCAAAGAGCTTGAAAAGTCATTAATTAAGTAAACGAACGTTAAGAAGCACAAAGATTAAAAAAGAGATAACGGTCTACATAGGATGCATTTGTGATTTGGTTCTGTCAAGTTTAAAAAGTTTTCACTATTATGCATTTGTGAATATAGAGAATTGATACGTAGCTTTCATCGGTCTATGCTTAATTCCAATTATGCTGGTCACTGAGTTGCGCCAATCTCTATCTACATATCTCGAATTCCTAAATTGACAGCAAACCCAAAGAAGACAATAGGGTAAGAGATTAAACCAAAGCTAACCGTCTATTTACATAAATTAAACAAAACTACTCCTAACCAAAAAACCTAAATCATAACAAATCAAACCAAGTTGTATCGCTTATTAAGCTTTTTCCAGACTTATAAACATCCAAGTTGAAATTTGGCTATTAAAATCAAGGGCGAAATCCCTTATGTTACCAGTACTTAAAATCGGAAATTATAATTTTTGCATAAAAAAAGAAACAAATCAATCTATACTTCAAAAGGAATGAAAGAAGAACCCTAGACAATTCGGTATGAACAAAATTTGAAATATAGATATATAGAAAAGGAAGATGGTAATTCTTAAAGTATAAACATCTGGTGTTAAACTAAAAACATATGCATATAGGAGATTTAATATGCTAATTCGAAAAGGAAAATCAATGGCGAAAAGTTTCAAAAAACCAAAACAGTCTTTGAAGAAGCAAAGAGTACGCTGACCTTTAGAGAAACTTGGTTGCAGAGGAGAGATGAGACAGGGCAGCAAATCATATAGTGATGGCCGGCCATACGAATCTCCACCAGATCGCATGTTTTTTTTTTTTTATCCTTCCTTTCCTTTCTCTGTGTCGCAGTATTGGCAGGCGTTTTCTTTTAGAGAGAGAAGATATGAAGCGTAGACTGATGAAAAGAGATGGCTAGGGTTTTTTTGATTGCAATGTGTTTTTTGTTTTTTATTTTAACCGTTTTTTTTTAATATACCCAAAAAAGCAGTGAAACGGCGTTTTTTTTTTTTTGCAAGCGTGAAAGAGTTTTTAAAGACCAAACATGGTGATGTATGGCTGCTCCACTTTAAAACTGTATACGTGGCTGAATTTTAGATATGCAGTTATCCTATTTGTCAACACGTCCTTAAATGCAGGAACCAACTTTCTCTCAACTTCGTCTATTATATATATATATATATAGATATATAATATAATATAGTTCTATAATGTAATATGAGTTTATATTAAGTTATATATATTTATATATATTAATGCTAGGATTATGAAATTTATTCCTAATGAGATTAGGATTATGTTTTAAAAGTGTCTAGCATTATTATGGTTATTAATTTTAAAAACCTTTAATTTAAAATATTTAGTGGGAGAGAGATACAGGGGTTGGATCTTATGGCCTCTATTGTTGGTTCATAGTAGTGTGAAATATATACTTTTTCTTTGCTTCAAGCTTAGCATTTCGTGGTTTATAATGGTTTGATGAAACACCATGTCTTAGCCTTGAGCTTCGCATTCCATGCGGATGGTGTTTTTATCATGGTACTACAAAATAAGCCTGTTAAAGGGATGAAATGTGGCTACACATGATTCTAGACAATGGTATACACTAGACTAAGTATTATAATATCGTCTATGCTGAGTTCTTACTATTATTATTAAGAGGCTAAATGTAAAACGGCATATTATTAGTGTTTGATAAGAGTTATCATGATAGTATTATTAATGAGAATAATTCTCAATCAATCATAGTATTTAATGTTCACTCTATGCTGAGGGATATTGAATATGGGATTTGGTTGTAGTCAGGGACGGAATTAGGATTCGAAGTCGAGGGGAGCAAATATAATTTTTCTTGGGCTTATTTTCAAAAATCTTAAATATATACCTACTATTTAATATTTTAAAAAAATTTGGGGGGGGGGGGGGGGCAGAGCCCCCTCAGCCTCAATATGGTTCCATCCCTGGTTGTAGTTGCATATATAATGTTATGGTTTTATTAACATTCCATACTATATGTTTATATGCTAAATTGATAATGTCTAGTTTACTTATTATATTCATGTTTATTATTTTTAGATTTGAACATGGCATCATTTAGCCTGCTTGTTACTATTCTTAATCAAAACAAACTGACTGGATCTAATTATATGACTAGAAAAGAAATTTGGACATTGTTCTTACAGCTGAAGAGAACAAATATGTGCTTACTCAACCATGTCCTAGCTTTCCTTCATTAGATGCTCCTCTTGAGAAAAACAGCGATACGATCGTTGGCAGAAATCTAATGAGATGGCTAAGTGCCATATCCTAGCATCTATCTCAAATGTTCTACAACATCAAATGCAGGGTGTGGAACTAGCTTCAGATATAATGCTAAGTCTAAAGGAGATGTTTGGTAAGCAAGGCCGTTCTGCAAGGCAAGAAACCATAAGACAAATTTATAATACCAAAATGGCTGAAGCTAGTTCAGTGAGGAAGCATTGTCTTAGGATGATTTCCAATCTGAGCACATTGGAAGTTTTAGGTGCTGATATTGATAGAGAATCCCAAGTGGATATGATACTCCAGTCACTACTGGAATCATTCAAGGAATTCAGACTCAATTATAATATGAACAAAAAGATTTATTCATTGTCTAAATTAATGAATGAGTTGGTAGCGGCGAAAGGCATCCTTGGTATTTCTAGTGTTGAAACCAATATGGGTGAAGTTTCTACTTCTCAACCTAAGTCGAAAGGCAAGGGTAAGAAGAAGAAGAAGAAAAAGAAGGACTTCACTAAGAAAGATGGTAAACAAATTCCCATAGGGGTTGCCAACAAAGGAAAGTGTTTCTATTGTGGTGAGAAAGGACATTGGAAGTGAAATTGTCCAAAATTCAAAGCTGCCAAGAATAAGGGTATGAAAAGTTCCTTTCTTCTTGAAATATGTTTGGTACAGAATCCTACGAATTTCTAGTGTGTGGATTCAAGTTGTACTAATCATATCTGCAATTCTTTGTAGGGGTTTCAAGAGACCAGAAAGCTAAATGAAGGGGAATTGTTTCTTACTTTGGCTGATGGGAGAAGAATTCTGATTGTAGCTGTTGGAGTTATTAATTTATGATTTAAGTCTAGGGTTTTAATATTGGAAGACTGTCTGTTTATACATAATGTTTGTAGGAATTTAATTTCTGCAACTTATTTAGGTAAACATGGATATTGTGTTATCCTTAAAGACAATGTTGTAATAAAGAAGGGTAAAGTGTTTATCTGTTCTGACAATATTTTCGATGGTCTTTATATTTTAACTCCTGCTAAGCATGAATTATATAATTCTGAATTAGATAATAATTCACATGTGAAATCATTAAAGAGAAAGTTTCCTTCTACTAGTGATGCATATCTATGGCACTTGCGTTTGAGTCATATTAATTCAAATAGGATTCAAAGACTAATCAAAGATGGACTTTTACAGACCATGGACTTTGATGGATTTTCAGTTTGTGAATCTTGTTTGAAGGTAAAATGACCAAATGACCTTTTAATGCAAAAGGTAGAAGAACCTAAGATTTGCTAGAACTAGTACATTCAGATGTATGTGGTCCTATGTCAATCCAAGCAAGAGGTGGCTATGAGTATTTCATTACTTTCACTGATGATTACTCTAGATTTGGTTATGTGTACCTAATGAAACAGAAGTCCGAAACTTTTGAAAAGTTCAAAGAGTTTAGGGATGAAGTTGAGAATCAATTAGGTAAATGCATAAAAGCCATTTGATCTGATCGAGGTGGCGAATATCTTCTTGGGGATTTCAAGAATTACTTGACTGAAAATGGGATTATATCCCAGTTGACTGCACTTGGAACTCTACAACAAAATGGTGTAGCAGAAAGAAGGAATAAGACTCTTTTAGATATGGTTAGATCCATGTTGAGTTATTCGACTCTACCAATTTTCTTTTGGGGATATGCCTTAAATATTGTAATGTATCTTCTGAATTTAGTACATTCGAAGTCTATTCCTAAAACACATGTAGAGTTGTGGAATGGGCGTAAGCCTAGCATGAGACATCTCCATATTTGGGGTTGTCCAGCACATGTGTTAAAAGGAAAGTCTGACAAGTTACAGTCTAAAACAAAAGTGGTATTTTTTGTAGGGTATCCAAAAGGAATTATTGGAGGTTTATTCTATAGTCATAAGGATAACAAAGTGTTTGTTAGTACAAATGTCAAATTCTTGAAAAATGACTGTATGAATGACTATACTCCTAAAAGTAGAGCTGTATTGGCTGAAATGAATGAACCTGTAGTTCAACAACCAATGGATGAAACTAGGGATGATGTGGTTGTATTAGATACACCACAAGATACTACTCATGAGATGTCTAGTGCACAGGTGCCTCGTTGTAGTAGGAGAATTGTTCGGCCTCCTATAAGATTTATAGGTTTGGGAGAAACTTATAAAGCTATCTCAGAAGAGGCTGAATCGGATCCTTACACTTATGAGGAGGCAATGAATGATATAGATGCACATCATTGGGTTCAAGCTATGAAATCTGAATTAGATTATATGTATTCCAATCAAGTTTGGAATCTTGTAAAGGCGCTAACGACATTAAACATGTTGATTGCAAATAGGTTTACAAGAGAAAGAAAGGGATAGATGGAAATATTGAAACCTTTAAAGCAAGGCTAATGGCGAAAGGGTATACACAAAAAGAAGTTATTGATTATAAAAAAATCTTTTCACCTATAGCAATGCTTAAATCTATTAGAATTCTCTTATCCAATACTACTCATTATGATTATGAGATTTGGAAAATGGATGTCAAGATTGCATTTCTCAATGGCAATCTTGAGGAAGAAATCTACATGTTACAACTGGAAGGTTTCATAGTAAAGAACCAAGAGCATATGGTATGCAAGTTGGAAAGGTCCATTTATGGACTTAAGCAAGCATCTAGGTCATGGAACATCAGATTTGATCAAGCAATTAAGTCATTTGGTTTTGAACAAAATCTTGATAAACCATGTGTGTACAAAAGACATCGAGACAAAGTAGTAATATTCCTAATGCTTTATGTTGATGATATTCTACTCATTGAAAATAATGTAGGAGTAATGTCATTGGTTAAAGTTTGGTTGTCAAGCCAATTTGATATGAAGGACGTGGGTGAGGATAACTTTATTCTAGGGATCAAGCTTTGGCGAGATTGCAAGAATAAGATGTTAGGCTTATCATAAGCTGAATATATAGATAAGGTTCTAGAATGGTTTAGCATGCAAAACTCCAAGAAAGGTTTGCTTCTTTATAGACATGGAGTTCTTCTATCTGACGAACAAAGGCCTAAGACTTAAAAGGAAGAAAATATGATGAGACAAGTTCCTTATGCTTCTGTAGTGGGAAGTCTCATGCATGTCATGCTTTGTACTAGACCAGATATCTGTTATTTACTTGACATGGCCAGCCGATATCAAACAAATCTAGGACCAAAACATTGGCAAGCGGTAAAGCATATTCTCAAGTATCTACGGAGAACGAGAAATTATATGCTTGGTTACCATAGTGAGGATTTGATTCCCATTGGCTATATAGATTCAGACTTTCAATCAGATCTATATTTCAAAAAATCCACTTCAGGATGTGTTTTTACCTTAGGAGGTGGAGCTATAACTTGGAGGAGTGTTAAGCAATCTTGTATTGCAGACTCCACCATGGAAGCTGAATATATTGCTGCTTGTGAGATGGCAAAGGAGGCTGTTTGGCTCAAGAAATTTCTTTCTAATCTTGTTGTTGTGAGAATTGAGTAAGTTCCTATTACTTTGTTCTACGACAATAGTGGAGTGGTTGCACAATCCAAAGGTCCAAGAAATCACAAGAAAGGAAAGCACATTGAGAGAAAGTACCACATCATCCGAGACATTGTTGCTCGTGGAGATGTAGTGGTAGCAAAGATTGAAAGTGCAAATAATCTAGCAGATTCCTTTACCAAAGCCTAACCTCAAAAGACTTTCGAGTCACATTTGAAGGGAAAGGGAGTTAGAGTGCACAATAATCTTTAAGGCAAGTGGTAGATTGTTAGGATTAGTGCCCTTAAATCCTATTGTATAATGCCATATATGATATTATGTATGACATTGTGTATGACTTAACATTATGATTAACGAAGTTGTTTTATTATTATCTAAAATAATGGTAACATGAATATGGGACATTATCATATAGTCCATGAGATGCATAGTATGTGATTTATGTGAAAAGTCACAGAAGATATAAATCACAAGTTCTTTATAAACTCAGAATTTTTGTTCGTAGTCAATGATGAAATTGGGCATTTCATCTGCGAAGACTATAATAACTAAGATGATTTTTCTTGATCACGGAAGTCGAGACTTCTAGTTGATGTGTTGATATATTTTAAGAGTTAAGACATATTGAACTGGACCGCTGTGAGATTTATTATTCTCCTAACGACTGTCAAATGAATAATAAATCTCATGCCTTTTATTTACATGAACTTTTAATCTTGAGAGGATAATGGACCTGATCATGAAGTGTAGGTTACTTTGATATATTAAGAGTGAGATCTAAAGTAACGGTCAAAACCTTAGCATGTTGGGTAGCCACATTTAGTGTTGATGGAACATATATTCTCAGGATGGAATTCATAGTCTCTTAACGGAGATATAAAATATTCCCTTGAGATAAGTTTAATGGGTTCAGTTATTCAGAGAGTTAGGCCTAACCACTTTAGTAAGAAGTTTCTAAAGTATATATTTATGAAATTGGATTTCATAAATATATGATGAATAACTTTAAAAGATTAAACCGGGTACTCAAGGATAAGATGCAATTTTTAAAGTGGTAGTTTATATTCATGACTTTGTATTACTACGAATATTTTATAAAGAGGTTGCATGTAGAATAAAGTCTTGGGATATAATTTATTAATAAGGCCTCAAGTGCAATTATATTTATATAGTGGTATTAAATATAATTAATGGTAACTTTAGACTTGTCAAGAGTTGACAAAAAACCCAAGGCCCATTAGAGCTGGTGTCTTATTAGTCCATTTTGGTCCCACTCCAATCCACACACTAAAGCCCAATTGGAAATGCCCAATAGGCCAGCCCAATTAGATAATCAGTTAGTTATAAAAAGAGAAACATACAAAAAAAATTTTATTAGAAAAAGAATAAGAGAGAGACATCATTGTCAAATGGTGTGTATGCGTGAGTGAAGCCACTCAATTATTCTCCCTTGGAAAGATTGAGAGACCACGCTTTTTGGGCGTAAAGTGGAATTGGAGTGAAGATTAAAAGTGTTCCCAAGTACTTCTAATCTTTTATTTTGAATTTCACCTCACTAAGGTACGCTATCTTGTTCTTAAATTCTAAAATTTACATAGTATATGTTATCAATCATGAATGAAATAGATCCATGTTTGTTGCTTCCGCTGTGTGTTTTGTATGAGATACAAAACCAATTTTTCCAATAGCCTTAACACTAATATATATACACGAAACACATGCACCAATAGAACATTTACTCTTTATACTCTAGATCTATTCAACTCTTTTAACAAATTATAATTCACTTAGGTAGGGCTACTTTCTTTTCATTGTCAGTTCCAGGGTTGAAGTTGGAAAAGTCAAAGCAATCTCAAGTTCATGAACTATTTAAACAATGTCTTCAGTCACACATAGATGATATTGAGAATTTAAATGAAATTCCAGAGCTTTCGTTAATTCTATTTATTGCAGCAAATGTAGGTAATGTGGAGTTTTTGGTCAAGCTTATTCATTTTGAGTTTGATCTCTTATGGAAAATAGACCATAAGAAGAGAAGCATATTTCATATTGCTGTTGAGAAGCGCCATGAAAGCATCTTCAATTCACTTGTGGTAGGCTTAATTAGAGATCTATTAGCAGATAGTATAAATGAAGATGGAAACAACATGCTGCATTTAGCTACAAGATAAGCACCTGAAGATAAGCTTAATGCTATATCAAGAACAGCTCTTGAAATGTAGCAAGAACTACTATGGTTCAAGGTAATTATTCATATGATTTGAGTACTAAGTTTATGAATCATTTTGTTAGAATATTAATTAAATGATTGAATTCACCATTTGTCATTAATTTAAGCTTTTGGAAAAATTGATCATTTATCACATTTTGTACAAACTTCACTCATTTTTACACTTAGATTTAATGTCTACATAAATTTCTATTTTTTAAGACTAATTAACAAATCTCTCATGGTAATTCCTTATGATTTGGAAGGAAGTGGAAAAGGTTGTAAGACCTGTATTCAAAGAAATGAAAAATGAAAACGGGGAAACACCATATCTTTTATTTGCGAAGAACCACAAGTTAAGGAGGGAGGGAGAGAAGTGGATGATGAACACAGCTAAATCATCTATGGTGATTGTTAAACTAATTGGCACTATAGTGTTTACTGACCAACCACTGATAAATTAAACCATGGTCCTAAAATTGTTCTGGCCTATTCAATTTCGAGTGCAATAGCATTATTTTGCTCTTCAACATCCCTAATTATGTTCTTTTCCATCCTTACCTCGCGTTATTCATACAGGGACTTCCTTGTATCTTTACTTGTTAGGCTACTGATTGGAGTCACTACACTTTTAATCTCAATTGCTGCCATGATGGTTGCATTTGCTGCATCCTTTTGCTTGAAGAATCATAATCACTAGGAATTGTCATCTGTACATTTTTAGACCCTTTAAAACACAAATTGTTTAACCTAATTATTTAGTCAAGTGATTAACTTAGGTAAATTATTCAAATCTTGGTTAACACAAGTAAATCATATCATGCAAAGCAGTGTGGAAAAGTAAATAACACATGATATGATAATCTAGGAAAACCAAACCGATAAAAAACTTGGGGGGAATTTAATCTAACTATCCTCAAGGTAAAACAGATCCACTATGAAAGAATTAAAGTTTTACAATAGCAACTTAATCCACTAACATCCTATTGCTACCTCAAGTAGGGAACTTACTACCACGACCACGTGATAGCTCTGAGTCTTCTTTCTCAAATCCACAACATCCACAAGTGTACCACTTGTTTTTCTTTAAGCTCTTTATGCAACAACTGAAACAATCACCAAGCTCTTGACATCAATCTCGATCTTGATAACCCTAAGTGTGTATGAAGGCAAAAATCTCTAGATCTCACAAAAGATTCATCACACAACTTAACAAAAACTCTAGAGACCTTTTGGGTACAAAACCCTAGATCTACAAAAGAGGCACACTCTTCTCTTTCTGAAAAGCCTCATAAAAACGTGCTTAGGGTTTCCTTTATATACTAGAAGAAGTAGATCTAAAATCCTAATCCTAAATGGGTGTGAACTACTGTTTGGGCTTAATTAAAATTTTGCAGATTTGACTCTCAATCAATCGAGCCTGTCTCTCGATTGGTCAAACTAAGAAAATTCTGAATTCTTCTTTCTACAGCTTGCTTGTTCTTGAATCTTGCCTTGTATCACCTTAAGCATTGTCTAATCATACATTTAAACTCTAAGATCTATACCTAGACAAGTTTGTGTTCACAATTGTCAATTGTTCTAAACTTTTAGAACCTAACATCATCCTAACCTCTATAAATAGAGGAAACAAATCAGAATTAGGGGCTCTTCTCTTCTAACTTTTCAATTCCCCTTGTGTTAAAGACGTTCTGGAGGCTTTTGTTTTAGGAACTTCTTTTTTGTAAGTAAAGTATTTTAGGCTTTAAAGAGGTGAACAAACTTCTTTGAATTCTAAGGTATTCTTTCATTGGAAAAGCACACTCATGCAAGAGGTATTCTGTTTTCTTCTTTCTTTTCTTCTTTCATTAATTTTTTGTTATTGTTTAATACATGAATATGTTTAACATGTCTTTATTATGTTTTGTTCTTGATATATAATTACCATGCTTAAATACATTGCTAGAATTTTCTTTAACATGTTCTTAGGTGATTGTTTATTGCAATTATTTTTCTTAAGTTTCAAAATCTGTAATGAATAACAAAATTCTTTTATAAAAACTAAAAATTGATCTGTATTTTTAGATTTGATTTCCTTTAAACACAAAAACTTATCTGTATTTTTCAAATCTGATTTATTTCTCTAATCCAAAACTGATCTATATTTTTTCAAATCTGATATTTTTTTTAAAAAAAAAATCCAAAACTGATCTTTATTTTCATTAAATATAGATTTGATTTTTTTTTTAGAAAAAGTTTTCTTTATAACAAAATTGCAAATTTTGAAATTTAAAAGAAGGGATTGAAAGTTAGGTTTTAGTTTCTTAATATGTGATGCATGCATAATAAATTCACCTCATGAATATGAATCCTCTTTCAAATAGTCTTTTTTTTTTTTTGAAACAAATATGATTTTTCTTAATAAAACCACCTTTTTTAACTTTACATATAAACAGATTTGACTCTTTCTAATAGAATCTTATTATTTCTTTTACATAAAAACCAAATATGATTTTTCTTGATAAAATCATATTTTTCAATTTTACACCAAAACATATCTGATTCTTTTTAACAAAATTTTATTCATTCTTTTATATAAAGACAGATCTAGTTTTTCTTTTTTTACAAGCTAAATCAATTTTTTTTAATTCACAAAACAGATCTGAATTTTCTTTAAAAAGAGGACACATCCACAAGGCGATTTATTTGAATGAAATTTTGTCAAGTGTCTGTCATGTATGTTCAACATATTATTCAACATCATGCAAAAAAGATATATTGGTCATTAGAGTCTAGAAGACCAAACTCTGTCTAGGCAAAATCGGTGCCTAACACCTCATTCCGTAACCTAGCCCTCGAGTTTAGGGTTTTGGTTAGTAGATTAGTGTTTTGTTTATTTTATTTTAATTTTGGTAGATTGTAACTAGGACCAAAGTTTTGTATTCTTTTGCATATATTGTAACTAGGACCCAAAGCCTTGTAATTTTTAATTTACCAAAATTTTACTTGTCTTTATTCAATCAATGACATTCGAAGTATTTTGAACATGTAATTTGTATTTATTTTTTCTTATTCTTTTGTATAAAAAATAAGTGGCAACTCCACACCACTACCCAAAAGAGAGGTGCCCTTAAAAGGAAGCTCCTTGAGGTTAGTTTTCCTACCTTCTTTTCTCTATAGTTCATGTATTGCAATCATATCTATACACATGTCATTTAGATCAAAATTGTATATCATGCTTTTGCATTCTACATCTGTGCTTATATCTTGCAAACTATTTACACTTGTACCATCTCATCTTGCAAGCTATCCTCTTATAAACTGTCATCTTGCAAACTATCAACTTGCAAACTATCATCTTGCAAACTGTCTTCCTGTAAACTGTCATCTTGCAAACTGTCTTCTTGTAAACTGTGCTTTCTTCTTTTTCAGCATTGGGCCATGCAATATGGTCTTATTGCTCAGGGAACGAATGTTGACTTAAGGAGCTTTCCTTCGATTAGGGCTCATTTCAATGGGCTCTCTTCTAATGATGTGAGTTGGACGTCCCATGGTCATTACTGCTTCTCTTCTTTGTATGTTTCTTAGGGCTTTTCTTCTAATATTGTCACAGGTTATATAGAGTCCATGGGCTGGTCACCTTTTTGTTGCGGGTTTGGATTTGGAAGTGTCTGCCCTTATGGCTTTTAGGACCACCCAGCCTTTTCAGGGTGCTAGATTAAGGATGTTCTATTTGGCAGAGAGGTTACGTTGCCAGTTGGTAGGTGCAGATGATCCACAAGTCCCTATGGATCCACCAGAGTTCATGTTTACCCCACACTCTATGACGGATGCCTAGTACAACTTGCGGAGGCATGGCATTCCTTTCACTGAGTGGGTCTCAGAGGAGCTGAACTAGAAGAAGTTCAATGATACTCACCTTATGCCCTCCTTTGCTGTCGAGGTGTGTGTCCCTTTTCTCTTTATTTCCCTTCATTCATTCTTGCATTGTATAATATTCAAATGAAGCCAAGCTAGTCCTACTGTTGGTGCTCCTATTGATCCTTCTCGCTTGCCTTGGTCAGTCCATGCCTATGACATTGAAGGCTTCGCTCGAGAGCGTGCGGTGGGCCGCAACATTAATGTCTTGGGATACCTTTTTCCTAAGGGTACAAGGGTGGTGAGTTCCCCTTTCATTCTTTGCCTTGTCATGTCTATACTTTCCTCTTCTCATATCCCTTAACCACTTGTTCTAACATTGCCTTCTTCCCAATTTAGCCCACTATGCAGGAGCATGAGGAGCTTGTCTGGCTCGCCAGGAACCTTAAGCTGGAGGTGACCAAATACTCTATATGACTCTTTGGTCTTGGAGGGTATGCCTACCCCGATAATGATGATGATGGTGTTGGCAGCTTTGAGACCACTCCCAGTGTTTAGGAAAGGTGCTTTTGATGATTCCTAAAGATAGACAACACAAACATAGACACACAACATATTTCTTTTCGCTTTTCTTCTTTTTTTATTAGCATGTATTTTTGCACTTTACTTTTTATTTGAGACATTGGGTTGTATTTAAGAACATATATTTACATTTCTGCTTGTATTTAGAACATGCACTTAATTTACAACTATGGAGATGATTTTATTTATTTCCATGCAATTCCTTCTTCTTGATCTTTGATTCTTGCAAATCTGAGCTACAGTATGCCTTGAGTAGTCCCTTAGGTCATAAGAATCATGAGAGAAACCTTGGTGGAGGAAAAAGACTTCAAACAAGAAAAACAAGTGTGACCACCTGACTCCCTGTGTGCGCAGATGTGTGCCTGCGTACGTAGGCTTTGACCCTGCATACATAGGTCTGACCTTGCATTCGCACGTCGTGGATCAGAAACCTTAGCCGCCTTTTTCAATGTATAAAATAGCCATTGGGGCTTCCAAACCCTCACAAAATGTGTTCTAAACTCAGAAAACACTCAGAAAGGTCTTCTAATGGTAGAATTCAACCCTTTAGAAGTCTTGGCATGGATCAAGAAGCTTGGCCCTAATTTCAAAGAGATTCACATTTATTTAAGTCTCTCTTTCGTCTTTCCATATCATTAAATCAAGGTCAATGAACCTCTTCTTCATGCTGCTGCCAACTTTTGGATCCCTACTCAGCATGTTTTTCAATTTAATGGTGTGGAAATATGCCCCATTATCAAAGATTTTGGTACAATCATGGGTAAGCCCAATGTTAGTAACCTCATCTTTCCCCTCCTTGGCCGAGATTTTCTTACCTTAATGCAGGCTCTTTTGGATTCCTCTAATTTTTGCATGGATTGCCTTTTAGTTTTCAACCCATTGAGGCTCCTTATATCGTCTTGAAATTCATGTCTCTCTTCTTCTTTTTTTCTTTTTTAGATATGGCTATATGAGAGGCTTCAATTGCTTTATCCTCCACTGTCCTTACTAGTCAATACCTTCTGAAGCATTATTGTGATCACAGGCCTAAACATGCTGAGATGGGATTGGAAGAGTTTATTGAGCTCATGGAGCGCATTGACATCTCAAAAAATTCAATAGGTAGTGGATTGGTGGTGCATTATTGCCATGGTCAATTGTGTCTTCAAAGATGATTTTGTTCCTCTGGTTAGGCTTTGTTGTTGCTCTTATTATTCCATAGGTTGCATTGCAAGGCAATTTGGAGAACATCAAGGAGCTCTTAATGATGATGGTTCCTTCCATACTTTGGTATTTACTGAGAGAATCTTGGGTAGAATCCGTGAGGCTTGGCCATGAAGGATGGTGACCAAAGGCGTTCGACTTCCTTAATTCCTTCATCCATCTTCAGGATACAAGAAGTGGCTAGAGGCTAACTTGAAGTGGGTCCCCATAGATGAGAAGGCTTACAAGAAGTCTTACAAAAGAAAGAAGGCTGACTAACTACGTTGATATGCTCCAAATTTTACTTTTCAGAACAAGAGTTCAAGTCCAAGTGTTGAAGCCATGCCAGTCTGTCCAAGAATCAAGTAATGAAGTGCTGGATTTTAAAGCTCGACAGTTAGTATCTATCGAGGTTTAAAAGCTACTAAAGCCCGTGGTTCGACAGCTAGCTCGATAGATGGCTATCTATTGAGGTTTATGAAACTCAGTTTTTCTAGACTGTTTTTCATCCAATCCGTGATTATGTGTTTGAACTTTCTTTTCTCACAACCCTAAACATATATAAGGATTATTTTAAGGGCTATATCAGGTTGCACAGCCAAGAGCACAATTGCACAAAAGCATAATTCATCAAGTGTGATCGGAAACCTAGTTTGCCCTAGTTCTTGAGAAGCTGTTGTGTTTGTACACCGTAGGGTTTTGTGACCGAGCAATTTGGTGATCTTTATGTTTTGAAGAATAGAAGAACTTTGCAGCCAACCTCTTTCTTAAGTTGGTGATCAAGTCGCATACTGGATCTGCGCATCTTTTGGTTAGTCATGCATTGGGAGCCGTGCAATACATGGAGAGATTTTCACTACAGAACAAGTCCAATTGAGTATTGGGGTAAGGGTTCAACTTTAGGTTGGTATAAGGTACTTGGATTCCTTTAATTGTAACCGCTTGTTTTGATAGTAGTGGATTCTTGGGAGTGGTGACTTTAAATTCATCCAGTGGGGTTTTACTGTGTAGGTTTTCCCCATTCGGAAATAAATCACCGTGTCAAATTTAATTTCTGCTGCATTTAGTTATTTGGTGATTTGTTTGTGCTACCACACTTGTTGCATGTAATTGAACCTAATTAATTCACTTGGTTAATTAATTGGTTAATTTTATCACAAGAGGTCAATGCGTGTTTAGCCTATCAAGTGGTATCAGAGCAAGCACACTCTGATTAGGGTTTAATCTTATTGTGAGATCCATTGACCCTAGTTGTCATGGCTGTCATTGGCAAGAAAAGATCAAGTATTTCAAATACATCTTGTTTTTCTAATCTCTATTTAATTGAGTGTTTCAAAAAATACAAGTCTAAAAGTTAATTAAAAGCCATTATGATAAGGATTGAAAAAGATCTTAACATGACAAAGAAGAAACTAGACTACCTCAATATGAGAATGTGCAGAGAAGTTCATCTGAAAAGGGTGAAAGTTAAAGGTCTTGGTTGTAAATAGTAAATAAAAGAGAACACCATTCCTACAGATCCATCATTAAAGCATGAAGTGTGCTTTATGATGAAGTCTGCATTCAAGGTAATGGATAAATGTTTATAGTACCTTGACAATGGATGCTCGCGACATATGACTGGAGATCACTCTCTCTTTAAGATCTTCGAGTCTATGAAAGGTGGTAATGTCACTTCCGGAGATGGGAGCAAATCACATATTAAAGAAAAGGGAGTTATTTCTTTACTTGGACTGCCAGATATTGCAAATGTGATATATGTAGAAGGTTTGAGAGTGAATCTGTTAAGTATAAGTCAGATATGTGATCAAGACTTTATGGTGCTATTTTATAAAGGAAAATGTCTTGTGCTAGATGAATCTGGAAAGAAGCTTATAAGTGGTGTTTGCACTTTAGACAACTGTTATGGTCTGGTACCTAATGCTGATATTGTGTGCAATAGTATTCGCATACCAAATGAAGATCTATGGCACCAAAGGATGGGACATGCTAGTTACAAACATCTCTCAATTGTATCTAAGCATGAATCAGTGTTGGGGATGCCAAAACTCAGTAAAGTGGACAATGTTGTGTGTAGACCATGCCAGCTTAGGAAACAGACAAAAGCAAAACATCCAAGTACTCAGACATCTACTACATCTAGACCATTGGAGCTACTACATATGGATCTCATGGTTCCAACTCAAACCGAGTCTCTTAAGGGAAAGAGATATATTATGGTTGTAGTAGATGACTTACTAGGTACTCTTGGGTCATTCTTCCAAGATCCAAGTTAGATGCTCCTGAGCATATCGAAGCCCTCTACACAAGATTGCAAAATGAGAAGAGTCTAAAGGTTTATCGAATTCGAAGTGATCATGGCAAAGAATTCGAAAACTCCTACATGGAGTCATTCTGCACTAGATTGGGTATATCTCAAGAATTCTCTGCTCTTATTACTCCTCAGCAGAACGGTGTAGTAGAAAGGAAGAACAGGGTTATTTAGGAGATGGCTAGGGCCATGTTGCACAACAAGGGTGTGGCTAGAAACTTGTGGGGAGAAGCCGTCAACACTGTGTGTCATAGGGTTAACAGGGTATATTTCAGACCTTGTACCAAAAAGACTCCCTATGAGCTATGGAAGGGAAGGAAGCCAAATGTCAAATATTTTAGAATATTTGGAAGTACTTGTTTCATTCTCAAGGATAGAGAGAATGTGAGAAAATTTGACTCCCGAACTAAGGAAGGAATATATATGGGATACTCCTCCACAAGCAAGGCTTATCGGGTATAAAACAAGAGAACCAGAAAGGTGATGGAAACTGTAAATGTTGTTATCAATGAAGATTCAGAATCCTGTTCTAAGAATGTCAATGAGGAAATCTCTAAAGAAATTCTCGCTCCTCAGCCCAAGGAAATTCAAGAACCTGTTAATTAAGAGCTTACCTCTCTAAGTACTCCCAGTACTCCAAGTATTGCGGAAGGTTCAGCAAACAGGTCTGCCTCACCTAATTCTGAATCCCGCAAATAGAAAGGACCTTCCTCCAGAATTCATTTGAATCACCCTCTTGAAACTATTTTGGGAAATCTGAATGAACTTACATTGAGGAAACGAGGAGTTGATAAATGTGTTGCTAACTTTGTGTCTTATTCTTGCTATTTGTCGTAGGTTGAACCTACCAAGGTTGAGGAAGCACTTCAGGATGAAAGTTGGGTTGAGGCTATGCATGATAAACTACTTCAATTTCAAAGGAATGATGTCTAAACACTAGTACCCATGCCTGAAGGTGAGCACATCATTGGCACAAAGTGAATTTTCTACAATAAGACTGATAAGGAAGGCGATGTGATCCTCAATAAGGCTCGTCTTGTGGCTCAAGAATACTCACAAACGGAAGGAGTGGACTATGATGAGACATTTGCTCCAGTAGCTCGCATGGAGTTCATCAGGATTCTCCTAGACTTAGCATGCCAATTGAAGTTCAGGCTTTACCAAATGGATGTCAAGATTGCCTTCTTGAATGGATTTCTTAAAGAAGATGTCTATATGGCTTAACCAAAAGGATTCATTGATCCCCATTTTCTGGATCATGTGTGGCATCTCAAGAAGGCACTCTATGGTCTAAAGCAAGCCCCCAAAGCTTAGTATGAATGACCCACACAATACTTAGTTTCACATGGGTTCACAAGAGGAAAGGCTGATCAGATTCTCTTCATCAAAAGGGAAGATGGTGAATATATTGTTGCTCAAGTCTATGTTAATGATTTCATCTTTGGGTCAACAAAGGATGAACTTGCTCATGGTTTCTCCAAACTCATGCAGGTCGAGTTCTAGATGAGTATAACTGGAGAATTAAATCACTTCCTTGGATTGCAAATTCGTTAGTAAGAGACAGGTATATTCATATTCCAATCTAAATATGATAGAAATCTTGTGAAAAAGTTTGGTTTGGAATTTGCTAGTTCTATTCGAACCCCTATAAGTCCAAATGTTAAACTCACTGTTCATGTCTTGGGAAAAAAGTGTTGATCCATCTCTCTATAGAAGCATGATAGGTAGTCTTCTTTACCTTAATTCTAGTAGACCAAACATTAGTTACAGTGTGGGAATGTGTGCTAGATATCAGGCTAATCCTAAAGAGTCCTATATGACTACTTTGAAAAGGATCATAAAGTATGTCAAAACCACTGCCAACTATGGTGTGTGGTACAACAAAGACACAAATGATGTCTTAGCCGGGTATTCGGATGTTGATTGGGCTGGGAATGCTGATGATAGGAAGAGTACTTCAGGGGATTGTTTTTATGTAGGTAATAATCTTGTCTCCTAGATAAGCTAAAAACAAAATTTCATCTCTTTTTCCATTGCAGAGGCTGAGTATATTACTGTCGGTAGCTGTTGCACCCAACTTCTATGGATGTAAAAACTTCTCCTTAACTATGGCATTTGTCAAGAACACCTCACTATTTATTGTGACAATACCAGTGTCATTATCCTTTCTAAGAACCCAGTTCAACATTCTAGAACCAAACACATAGAGATTCGACATCACTTCATTTGTGAGCTTGTTGAAGATGGTACACTTACTCTTGAGTTCATTCACACTGATGATCAGAAGGATGACTTGTTCACCAAACCTCTTGATAGCAAATTTTTTGAATTCCTTCATTAAAACATCGGTGTTATCTCTTTGGAATGATCCCCTCTTCTCCCCCCTTTTTCTTTTCATTCATTTGCATCTAGTTTTTATGCATTGCCTTATTTTGTTTGTTTTTGTTTGGTTGTTTTTCAATTTTTTCTTTATTTTTTTTTTCATCATAAAAACAAAAATAATTGAAAAATCAGAAAAATACAAAAACAGTGTGTGTTTGTGTACATTGGTACTTGTGTACCTTGAATGGCCAATGAAACAAAGTCTTCTAAACTTTGTATTTCTTGTAGTCTAGATGAGCATCTTTATGCACAACTAAGCAGTGAGCTTTGTGACTCTTTGTTTGTGATGAGTAAGACTAAGTAATCTCTTGTACTTAACACTCGTATCACTCTTTTTGCCGGTAAGGACTAAAAAAATCCTAAGAGAAAGGCATAAATAACCATCTCACCACTGTTGCCCTCCAATCATGAAATGACATCTGTATACTTCGGCATAACAAAAGTGCAATTTCAAAAAGCTTAACATAATTGGGTATTTCTTTTCTCTCTCTTGTATGCCCATGCATGATATGCTTAATAAAAGAAAAATATGAAAAGAAAAATAATAGCAAAAATCAAAATGCTTTATAAATGATTGCAAGCGTGTATTCTAAGAGATGTGGGAGTTATAGGATGTACCTCGAAGGTGCTAGTCCCCATCAAACAGTTATGATTGTGTGTAAGTTAAATTGATTTACTCATATCTCAAATCATCATAACATAGAGACACTTATGCAATCTTGCAATGTTTTCACACACAACACGCAATATTCTTTGCTACTTTTGATACATGTATAGGTACAATGTGATTTGACCATCACAAGGTTTACTTGTGCTGATGTATGTTTACTAAACTGTCTTAACTTGTTTTTGAAATATAAAATTGTTTACACTTGTTTAGTGTGTGTGTGTGTGTATTTGGATCTAAATGCATGACATTTTTCTTGTTGAGAGATGATTTTGAGAGCTTAAAATGCTCTTTGGATCTTTGGTTGAGTAGCATGCTTGATTGCATTCAAATCTATGTTTTTCTCTTCCTTGACAAACTGTTTTTAAGCAAACTCGATAGCTCCTCGATAGTTCTCGACAGATAGGCTATCTATCGAGACTCTTCATCTTTTCTTTATCGCAATCTCGATAACTCTCATAGCTATCTCGATCAATAGAGAAACCTTCTGTCTTCTCGATAGCTACCTCGATCCATCGAGCTTCTTTGTTGTCAAGCCTCTCGTTTGATCCTCAATAGCTGGTTCGACAGCTGAAAAGTTCCTCTTTAAAGCTCGATAGCTCTCGATCGATCGAGCTTTATGAAGATTCTATATAAAGAGCCTTTGCAATTTCTGTACTCATTTCCTTGATCTCTCTCAATAGTTTCTTTCTTTTCTCTATCCAAATCTCTTCAAACTCAAACCCTCACACATTCCTCACTTGATCTTCGGCCTAAATCAAGTGCTCTTCATCT
This sequence comes from Castanea mollissima, assembly GCA_014183005.1. Taxonomy (NCBI): domain Eukaryota; kingdom Viridiplantae; phylum Streptophyta; class Magnoliopsida; order Fagales; family Fagaceae; genus Castanea; species Castanea mollissima. The sequence continues at coordinate 330,361 of JACAVU010000003.1, read as the reverse complement.
GGTATGTTTCTTTCTCACTCATTAATTATGCATTTCACTCTATTCTGACCCAAGTTTTGAGTTTTGAAAAAATTTTGGGGGGTTTTTCAAAATTGATAAGATTATGAAAATTTTGGGATGGGTTTTTTTCAAATGATCTTTAAACTTCATGCATTGCATCACATATGCATTATAACAATGTTTCATGCATTTTAGATGTGTGTTTACATTGTTGCTATGTTGTGTGCTGGTAGGTTTGGATTAGGCGAAGCCCATGATGAATTTATTTTAGCATGTCACATGTTCATGCATTCTCATGCATACGTACCTTCATTCCTACATATTTGGATATACGTGTTGCTTGGTACTTTTCTAATTATCTCTCTCTTTCTCTCTTTCTCTCTTTCTCTCCCTCTTACGTTTGTTACATCATGGCACCTAATCGTAAATTTGTTCCGTCTCGGAATCTTCTTTGTTCTGGGGCATCTTAATCTTTTTCACCTTCTGACCCTACTCCTTTTCACGTATGGTTCCGTGATGAGAAGGCCAAATCGGACTTCTTTAAGAACTTTTCACGACGAGTCATTCATTCGGAACACCAAGTCATTTTGTACAATTTTTCTGACATTGACCTACACACTATCATTCATAGTAGGGGTTGGGAGTCTCTTTATGGCGTTCCTGTCACATGTCATTCCGTGATCATACAGGAGTTCTACTCCAATATGCACGGATTTGACACCTCTATACCCCAGTTTGTCACTCGTGTTTGGGGTATACGCATGGTAGTTACTCCGGGTATTGTATCTGAGGTACTACACGTTCCTAGGGTAGAGTTTTCTGACTATTCTAGTTGTGAGCATTTAAGGACTGTGTCCAAAGACGAACTCTTGTCTCATTTCTGTAAGACACCTTTTTGGGGTGATCGTCAGTTCACCCATCGCACGACCTTTGCTAAAGGTCCAAGGTTTCTTAACATGGTTATGACCTTTGTTCTCCATCCTCTCTCTCACTATAACACTATCACAGAGCCTCGTGCTCGCTTTTTGCTTTCCTTCATAGAGGACCTTACCATTGACTTCCCCTCTCACTTAATTCTATCCCTTATAGATGTCTATAAGGATACGACTACCCGTGATAAGCTTATCTTTCCTTCAGCTATCACTTGGCTCCTTCGCCTTTTCTCTGTCTCCTATCCTGAGTCTTCCCACTTCTCTTACATTTGTGCCATTGATGCTACTACCTTAAGCGGAGTTTTGCACAGCTTTGCTCGAGGGGGACTCAAACCGAGACGGTTGCTCCTCCAGTTTCTACCGCTCCATCCACCTCCGCTCCTTCGCCTTCAGAGGGTGGAGTGACTCTTGAAGCCATCATGGCACGGCTTGTGTGCATGGATGGTTTCCTAGACACACTTAGTGATGAGTTGTGTCAGGTGAACACCCATATGAGTTGTGTTGCGTGACGACAGACAGTAATGGGTCGTTTCACGGTTGCTTCTTCTCCATCTCCACCAGCGTCCAAGGATGAGAGTGACGATGGCTTCGACTGTGATGAGGATGAGGATGTTGGCTTACCTAGTGATGATAAGATGTCTACTTAATGTACTTACCCCTTTGTCGCCCGTGACAAAAAGGGGAAGTAGTTTTGAAATGAGAGTAGACATACTCATAGGGGGAAGGTTAGTTAGGAGATAAGGGGAGTGTTCTTGAGTGTTCATGAGGGATGTAGTGAGGATTTTGATATATCTTTTTCTTTTCTTTTTAGTTTAGATACATTCTTCTTGTACCTTAGGTCTTGTAACCATTTTGACATACATTGTACTTATATTTGATTTATATATTTTTTGATGTATGTTCTTTCATCTATCTCTCCATGTGTTATTTCTTTTCTATCTTTATATATATGTTTTTTATTATATTGTATGCAATCTTTTATTTTTGTTTCACACAAAGATGTCTTGATGAGTTTTGTTTAAGTGTTTCAGAAATACAGGTTGTCAAAGTCTTCCTTTTCATGAACTCTCTTCTTGCAAAGTCTTTCAAGAGTTTGTGTTAGGATAGATTTTATTGTACTCAACAAGTGAGTATGAATTGAGTGATTTATGACTCCTTTCATATATTCATTTGTTTGTTGTGATTTTGTCACGGATTGCCAAAGGAGGAGATTGTTAGGACACACGTGATTGGATATTAGGAACATATGTCAACATTTTATGTACTGGCTAATCCTTTGACAAAATGCACTTTACTTGTAATTGGGTAGATCTAGGATGTGTTTAATACTTCAAGGAACAAGAGTTCAAGTCCAAGTATTGAAGCCATGCAAATTTGTCCAAGAATAAAGTAATGAAGTGTTGGATTTTAAAACTCGACAACTAGTATTTATCAAGGTTTAAAAGTTGCTAAAGCTCGTGGCTTGACAGCTAGCTCGATAGATGGCTATCTATCGAGGTTTATGAAACTCAGTTTTTCTGGACTGTTTTTCATCCAATCCATGATTATGTGTTTGGGCTTTCTTTTTTCACAATCCTAAACATATATAAGGATTATTTTAAGGGCCGTATCAGGTTGCACAACCAAGAACACAATTGCACAAGAGCATAATTCATCAAGTGTGACCGAAAACCTAGTTTGCCTTAGTTCTTGAGAAGTTGTTGTGTTTGTACACCGTAGGGTTTTGTGACCAAGCAACTTTGTGATTTGCATGTGTTGAAGAACATAAGAACTTTGCCACCAACCTTTTTCTTAAGTTGGTGATCAAGTCACGTACTGGATCTGTGCATCTTTTGGTTAGTCACGTACTGGGAGACATGCAATACAAGGAGAGATTGTCCCTACAGAACAAGTCTAATTGGGTATTAGGGTAAAGGTTCAACTGTAGGTTGGTATAAGGTACTAGGATTCCTTTACTTATAATTGTTTGTTTTGATAATAGTGGATTCTCGGAAGTGGTGACCTTAAATTCACCCGGTGGGGTTTTTGTCGTGTAGGTTTTCCCCATTCGTAAACAAATCATCATGTCAAATTTAATTTCCACTGCATTTAGTTATTTGGTGATTTGTTTGTGCTACCACGCTTGTTGCATGTAATTGAACCTAATTAATTTACTTGGTTAATTAATTGGTTAATTTTATCACAAAGGGTTAATACGTGTTTGGCCTATCACATCTCTAAGCATTTTTAGGACCAAGTCCCCTTCTTTAAGGTTTCTAGGTTTCGTACTTTTGTTAAATGCTTTAGAAATCCTCTTTTGGTATCCTTGGGCATGGTATTGTGCTCTAGCCCTCTTTTCATCTATCAAAGCCAACTGTTCTTATCTTCCTTTCATCCAATCTTCCATTAGGACCTTGGTTTATGCCAGTATTCTCAAAGATTGTATCTCCACCTCAATGGGAAGGACCACTTTACTTTCATAAACCAAAACTTGTGAAGACTTGTGATGCTCGACGTTGTATAACTCCAGGATCCTTCAGACTTCTCCCTCAAAATGGGAGCCATTATTAGAGATGATCTCTTATGGTACCCCAAATCGACAAATGATGTTGTTCTCTATGAATCGAGCCACATGCTTGTCTTTAAGGATAGAGTAGGAGGTTGCCTCTACCCACTTGGTGAAGTAGTCAATTGCCACCAGAATGTATTCATGTCCATACAATCCATCTCCATCATATTCCAATAGTACTCTATCCTTAGGATCTTTTTCGCTAACATCCTCCCATTCATGTGAGGATCACAAATCCCTTGACAAACTTCTTCCATGAATCTTTTGACTTCTTCCTCCTTCAAGCAACGAAGGTGTATACCATCAAAAGGTCTCCTATAGAGCTGACCTCCACATAGGATGTACTACATTGGTGTCATCCTAATTGAACGACGTTCTTTCTTATCGGCACCATCAAGATATACTCTCAACTCCAAGATTTTTTTTAATGTCATAATACCAAGGGACTCCTTCTTCCTCTATGGTCATAACTAAAGATTTTGTCTTTCCTTTGTGCACCAACTCATAACTTTGTTCAATCTCTAAGGGTCGTGTCCATACTCCTTCAGGTATTTTGACCATAGAAGCCAAGGTATCCAAGGCACCTGCAAACTGATTCTGAGCTCTAGGAATGATCGTGTATTCAATCCTATCAAGGATTTGGTTAGATCCTTTAAATATTGTTGATAAGGCTTTAAGTGTTCTTTTTTTACCTTCCACAATCTTTTTGCTTAGGTTATAACTAGGGTCAAATCCCTAAAGACCTCTTCCTCCTTCACCTAATTCTTGAAGAGCTTCCATCCTAGCGATACAAGCCTCATATTCTGCCATGTTATTGGTTGCCTCGAATAACTTGATGGCTAAAGGCATGTGAGATCCTTCTAAAGTGATCAAGAGTACTCCAATCCCATTCCCATATAGTTTCACGACTCCATCGAAACACATTTTCATGCCCCTAGCTTGATGTCCAAAATATCCTCATCTGGGAAATCCTCTTTACCATCCTCTCCTTCAATGGGGTTCTTAACACAAAAGTTAGACACGATGCTTCCTTTGATAATTTTCCTTACCACATACTTCAAATCGAATTCTGCCAATAGGATCAACCATCTCAACAACCTTCCATTTAAGGCGGGCTTCTCAAATAGATACTTCTAAGGTCCATTCTAGCTACTATCCATATCTGGAAAGGTAGGATGATATGTCTCAATTTCTGCATGGCCCACACGAGAGCAAAGCATGACTTTTCTATGGGTGTGTATCTAGTCTCATAATCATGGAACCTTTTGCTTAGATAGTAAACGACTTTCTCATTTTTATCATCATCTTCTTGTGTGAGCATGCTCCCGACTGCATCCCCTATGATAGAGAGGTATAGGAGTACTGACTTTCCATGCTTTGGAGGTACTAGAATAGGCGGATGGAGAAGGTGCTTCTTGATAAGTTCAAAGGCTTTTTGACATTCATCGTTCCATGCATGAGGTTCATTCTTTCTCAAGAGCTTGAAGATAGGCTCATAAGTGGAAGTGAGTTTGACAATAAATTGGCTGATGTATTGTAATCAACCTAGGAATCCCTTTATTTCTTTCTCACTCTTGGGGGAATGCATATCCAATATGGCTTTGATCTTCGATAGATCAACCTCTATTCACCTATTACTCACCAAAAAGCCTAGCAATTTTCGTGTAGTTACTCCAAAGGTACACTTTTGGGGGTTCAACCTCAATCTATATTCTTTAAGCCTTTCAAAGAAATTCCTCAAGTTAATGATGTGACCTTTTCTATCCTTGGATTTAACGATCATGTCATCAACATACATCTTAACCTTATTGTGCATCATGTCATGTAACAAGGTTGTGGTCATGCTTTGGTAGGTTGCCCCTGCATTCTTGAGCCCAAATGGCATCACAGTGTAGCAACAGGTTGCCCATTCTGTGGTGAAGGTAGTCTTAGTCATATCCTTAGGAGCCATCTTGATTTGGTTATATCCCAAGAAACCGTCCATGAAAGAAATCAAGGCACTACCAGCCATATTATCCATTAGGATATCTATATATGGGAGAGGAAAATCATCTTTAGGGCAAGCCTTGTTCAAATCTCTAAAGTCCACACACATTCTTACTTTTCCATCCTTCTTAGGTACGGGCACAACATTGGCTATCCACTCAGCTTGGTGCACGGGTTTGATGAACCTTACTTTCAATTGCTTGGTGACCTCTTCTTTGATCTTTAAAAGCCATTCAATTCTCATGCGTCTCAACTTTTGCTTTACAGGCACCATATGAGAATGGGTATCAATTTGATGTTGAACTATCTCGAGATCAATACCAGGCATATCTTCATAGGACTATGCAAACACTTCTTGAAACTTTGTGAGAAGCTCTTTGAGATCTTGTCTTCCTTCTTTATTTAGGGTTGAGCCAATTTTAATTAAGCCTGGATTCTCGTCATTGCCCAAATTAAGAGTTTCAAAAGTTGGTTCTATAGGTTCAATTTTCTTTTCCAATTGTTTATTAATTTCATTTTCAAATTTATCAGAATCATTTAAGTGTAGAATTTCAATGTTATGGGACACATCAAAATAAGCCAAATCATAATTCATCTTATTAAAAATGTTGAAAAGTACATTGGAACTTACATTACAAAATTTCTTTCCCACATTGTTTAAAAACCTAACCTAAGTCTAATTATTTAGGTGCCCTACAGCAGGCACGATGAATTTAGTAGGACCACTTGGTTCTTCCATGGTGATGGCGAGCACGTCCCCCTCCATGTTTAGCATAGTCTCCATTGCTTCAGCATCCATGTAGTCCATCCAGTTGACTTTCTCTTGAATTTCCTTGATCATCATAGTAGGCTTTTTCTTGAAGGTGAGCTTCTCATTGAAGAATATCTCCCAACCTGGATACACTTTTCCATCCTTGCCTACCCAAAGCTCGGGAAAACCACAAAAGGGAAAGTCTCCTCCTTACTTCACAAAGTTCTCATTCAGAGTGCCAAGGTTTATTTTGATTCCATCGCAGCCTTCAAGGAATCCCAAACCTTCCTTGGTTATTTGAGTCTCAAAGTTGGGAAATTCAGCCAGCCCTCTTCCTTCCTTTCTAAGAACCATACTAGGCATGTACCCCATGTTTTTCATCATTGAAATCACCTTGTGGCTACAATATTGGAGCAAATTTGTAGTGTACTTTTCATCCTTCAACCCATAATCAACCATGTTCACAAACTCAAAACAACTCATTTGAAGCTCACTTCCTCCCTCTTCAAGTCCATAGACAGGAGCTAGGATTTCACCATCACCACTCACTATAACAATACCTCCTTTCCATTGGATTTTCATCTTTTGGTGTAGAAAAGAGAGAATAGCTCCAATGGGATGAAGCCATGCCCTTCCTAAGAGAAGGTTGTAGTTAGGAGTGATGTCCATCATGTGAAATACCACAATTGTCTCTAATGGACTAGTCTTGCAAGGAGCTTTGAAGGTTCACATGACCTTTCTTGAAGTATTGTCATATGCCCTAATAGTTAAAGGAGAGGCAATGATTGTCTCCACATCTATCCTAATGGTGGGAGTAGTCCTAAAAGGCAAACATTCAAAGAAGATAAAATGTCAATTAGTACCATTGGAACCTTGGCACCCATGCACTCGATGGTGACTTGCAAAGGCCTAGTGTGAGTAGGACCTTCAAGAGGGAGTTCCTCATCGGAAAAGGCAAGGAAGGGGTGAGATGGGGCTTCAACTCCTACGAGAGATAACACTTCTTGTGGTATAGTTTCTATTGGCACTTCATTCTCATTCAGAGTGTCCAAGAGAGCACTACGATGCTTGTAAGAAGCCGTTAGCAAGCCGCACACAAATACATGAGCTTGAGTTTTCTTCAATTTAGTCAAGACCTTATCTTCTTCCTCTTTCTCTTCCATCCTTTTAGGTTCTAGGGGCTTGTACCCTTCTCCTATGTCTCTACCAGGATGATCTTTCTCCGAAAATGATGGTTTGTACTGCTTACCACTTCTAGTGATGTTTGCTACATGGTCCTTTATGACTCTTTTCTTCAACTAAGTCATTCCTTTGGGGAGTATCCCTCACATTGCTATCACACTCTTCAAAGTCACATATTCTTCATTCCATATTCCTTAGACTTCGATTGTGTTAACCTCCACAGTTTCTATCAATTTTAAACAATCCCATTCAATCTCATCTATTTGCACCCAATTTTGATATGAAGGAGTAGCTCAGTGATAATCAGGCAAGAGGTTCTTCCTAATACTAGGCTTGGTGATGATGTTTGGATTTGGAAGGGTTCCATTTTCTATGAGGTCTTGTAACTCATGCTTGAGGTGGAAACAATTGTCGGTTTTATGGCCAAATTTCTGATGGAAGTGACAATATTCATTGAGGTTCCAAGTAGGAGGTACAGGATTAAGCATAGGTATGGGATCTAGAGGCTTGATGAATCCTTTGGAAGATAGGTTCTCATATGCATGGGAAAGGGTCATTCCTAGGCCAATAAATTCTTGGCAGGCTTTCTTTGTGAAGCTTAAGTAGGCTAAGGTTTGTTGAGGTATGATGGCACTTACATTCACGGGATTAGGTGCTTTGGAAGTAGTTACTCCTCCCTCATATGTCTTCTTGATTGGAGGCTTGCTTTCACCCTTCTCCAGTTTTCCATTGTTGATAGCATCTTTAATCCTAGTTTCACAATCACACAATTCTCCAAAAGAACTAATAGGCAATGATAAGAGTCTACTATTATAGGCTGGAAGAAAATTCTTGATAATCATGTTGATTTGGTCTTTCTCACAAAGTTTGCTTCTCATCCAAGCCCTTCATCTCGGTGATGCTTAGATACCTTTTAACATGTTGCTTTGGGTCTCCAGTCCCATCAAATTTTTATGCATCAGAAATCTTGAACTTTGGAGGCAATGCAATGGGGGGTTTTTGAACTAATGCCCCTTATGTTATAGAGACAATCATCCATCCCTTGGGCTTTGCGAAAGGCTAGTTGCATTTTCTCCATTTTCTCCTTCATGGCTGTGGTTTCTACGGTGATTTTCTCAAATTTCTTCTTCCTTTCATATTCAGCATTGTCCCTTTTGTCCCATTCTTCCCCTTCATCTTCATCATGTATGTCCACATGTATGGTCTTCTTGAGCTTGGCCTCTTCTAGCTTGGTGAGGTAGCTTCCCATCTTCTTGAGAACATTGGTTTGCTCTTCCATCGCATTAAATATCCTTTGTACGGTATCATCATTAATTGGAGTGGCCACGGTCACTTGAGATGATTCTCTTTCTTCAAATACTTCTTGATGTGTGTCCTCAACCTTAACCAATCACCTTCCATGTCTTTCTTAGACCCAAAAAAGAGTGGGGACTATATACACCTTATTTTGTACCCGGTTAATAAACTTTGGTCCTCAGTTCCAATGATGAGCTTGACATGTCTACAAAAGGTAATTGAAGCTATTTTGATAGTTTGGAAGTTATCACAACTCAAAAGTGTTCAAATCGCTTTGACAATGATGCTGAAAAATTAGCTTTGTTCACTGTTTTTGCAATAACTTTTATGTAAGGTTTGCTTCATTGGAAAGTAGACATCATGGGCTTCAATTTGAACACAAATTTTGCCTAATTTAGACTTATATTGAGTGAGTTATGGCTGTTTGAAATTGGGCCAACTAGGCCCTCCGATTTTTTGGATTTTAAAACTTCATTTTAAAGGCCCAAAACATAATGTTTTGATGTGGGCCGGCCCATGGACCCTAGAGAATGTCTAAAGATCATTAAAAATTCTGAAAACCATAATTTTAACTTATAAATACTCACCTTATGCCACCAATCAATGAAAAAGCCTTTAGCATGTTTTTGACAAAAGAAAAATCCTCTCTATAGTTAGTTCTAAGGCAGCAAACTATTTTCTAATCTCTTTCAAAAACCTTTTTCAAACAATCTCTTCAAGAACATCTTTTTATTTTGAGCTGTGATTACTAATGAACTATTGATGTATTTGATTCCTTAGATTATTGTTCAATCTTGTTGTTTAGGCACTGAGGGGCTCGTTAAATATCAATCAAGTTTGTGTTCCATAGCAAGGTGAGTCTCCTTTCATGGCTTTTCCTTGATTTGGTTCTTTTATAAGTTATGTTTTTTTGTTGTTCTTAGTTAATTTATATGTTATTTATGTTTGGAAATATGTGTTCTTTAGTTTGATTTTATTTTGTTTTATCTCATCATGTTTTGATTGGAAAGTTGTATGATTTAATATATTGATGAACATGTTATGATGTGGTTCTTGTTTGTTGTTAGATCCAATGCTTATTTAGGAGTAGATTTTTTTTTAATTATCTTTGATCTATTTGTTCTTAGTTTAGGTTAATTAGATTTATATTAGAAGTATGTTATGATATTAGAATTATCATTTTGAAGCTCTGATATAGTTTTTGTGTTGCTAGGGATCCTGGGCTAAAACCCATGTGCGCATAATCTTAGCTGTGTACGCAAGCTTGATTATACACATGCAAGCTTGTTCATGCGTACGCATGATCATACCCAGAAACCCTAATTATTCTGATTTCGTTTCTAATTTCACATGCAATACTTTTGTCTTAGATCCTTTTTCATATATTTGTGTTTTTAATATTCTGTTTCACATGCTTGTTATTTGCTTGCTTTTTCGCATGTTTAAATCAGGGTTTGTCTTACGTTTTCTTGTTTTAAGTCCATGAACACACATTCATATGTTCATGCATGAATGCCATAGGTGTTGAATTGTTGCAAGGTAAGTGAGGTAAGTCATGCATCCACATTTTCATGCATCTTTGAATATGATTTTGCTTTGATGATAGAGATAAACATGTTTGTTAGGTTGAGTTCTTCTTGAAGTATAGATGCAATCACATATTTGCTAGGATCTTTCTATGCTTATGTTGCTGCCTTGGATATGATATGTATAATAGTAACATGCTAGGGTTTATGTTATGCCATGATAGATGTATGATTAGGTCTTTTTAGGATGATTGATGCCATGTTGTGTGCTTAGATGTATGCTAGTGTGTATGTGAGTTAGAATACGAGCATTGAACATGTTTTTAATAAGGTTAAGACCTAAGACACAATGATGGGAGGCCAACTTTAAGGTTGGGCCATCTTGAGTGCCTAATACCTTCCCAAGAATGTACCTAAACTTTGAACCCATACTCTGGTAGTAAGATCAAAAGGTCTTTCCTCAAGAGGATGCTATATATATGGTTCTTAGACCATTAAAAAAACTAGGTGGCGACTCCCCCTTGTGTCCATAGTGTCGACTTCATTGGGGATTGTGAGTTTAATTCCTATATATCCTATGTCTTAACCTTAATAAAGGCTTATTAAATACTTGTTTGCACACACATCTCTTGGTTCTATTGTCCTTTTTACCTTGGTTGGTGATGGGTGGGAAGATGGAAGGCTCCATTTGGGCCCAAGTCTTTCAGAGTTCATCCCACCAACTCATAATCGGTGTCATTGCCTATAATGGGCTTTGAGTACATTAAATGTTTGCTACCAATCCACTATAGGGTCCACTTAGGCCCTCGGCTGGAATCATAGCCCATCAAGTTGTGAGTGACCTACTTATCTATCCTTAGCTTTCAGGAGCCTACCCACACTTAAAGAGATCCTAGATCCTATCAAAAGAGGGTACCTTTTTATATCTTTTTTTTGTTTAACCATATATCTTGTGATCACATAATTCCAAAGGACAAATAAAAGATGTAAAAGTGAAAGGTAACCTAAGAGTTATGGTATACCCTAAGAATTTTGGGATGAAAAGAAAGTTCTCACACATAAGAGGCTTATCCGAAAGTCTAAAGGTATATCTTAACTTGAAAGGTTCATAAGGCCATAACCTAATCACTATCATAAGCCCAAATCAAAAGGCCTTTGGAAAATTAGGACCTTGGGCCTAAGGTAATAAGTATGTTATGGACTTAGCATTCAATATCCTTCAAAGTCCAAAATGAAACTCCCTAATCTTGGGTCTCTTTGTTGCATGCCTAGGCCCAAAATGATGAGAATTTCATGGACATTGAGAGGAAGGCTACAATATATCCTAGTTAGAGGACTACTTCAAAAAATAATAATAATAAAGTTTTTTTTTTTTTTGCAAAGAAGAAAAGTTTTCAAAAAAAAAAAAAATCTTCTGTAAATAATTTTTTAAGAAGTGAAATTTTCAAAAAAGGAGGGAAAATTTTTCAAAATAAAAAATAAAAAATTTTGAAAAGAGAAATTCAAAAAGAAGATGAAAGATGAACCACAAAGTCATGACATACCCAAAATTTTGGGTCGAAATTCAAAAATCTTTTTCAAAAGAAAGAGAGCCCAAGATCATGAGTATTTTATAGGCTTTATTGAAAAGATATTGAACCCATCCGTGCTTTGGGAAAGTTTTGAAACCCTAAAACCCAAAGACATGGGTAGTCTCACCAAGAGCCCAATAAGGATTAAAAGAGGAAATCATTTGAACCAATTGACTAGGAGCAAGGCCTATCTGAGAATGAAAGATAAAAGTGGATCAAACTTTTGAAACTAGGGGCAAGGTCGTCATGAGGGGAGAGAGTGAACATTCAATATGGGTTTTGTGATGGGACAAGTAAAAGATTTTGATGTGTTAATACAAAGAGTGGTCACATTTTTCTCTTCAAAAAATATCAAAAAAAGAAAAGAAAGGAAAAGATGTGGACTTCTAAATGTCATGGCCCATTTTAAATACAAGTTCAAATAACTTTTTCATGAAAAAATAAATTTTCCAAAGCATGATGAAATTGCATTATAAATGGGGCATTGTTTATTTGTGTTTGAATTCATTGATGAGACCATTTTCATAAAGCCTAATAAAATACAAGATGTGGACTAACCTTGCAAAATTCATGAACAACCTATGCTTAAGCCCAAATGAGGACGAGAGGGCGAGATGACTGACTTGTAATTAGATTCAAAGCCCAAAGAAAAAAAAGCCAAAAAAAGAAAAAGAAAAAGAAAAAAGAATGTTGGGCTTGGATCCAAATGAGGAATGATGAGAGAGTGAGAAGAGTGAATGATGTAATTGGGCTTTAAGCATAGGGAAAAACATGAGTTTTGAAAGACTCGTGCAGCTCAATCTATTTCTATGTCCAAGAGAATGAAATAATGCAAGACTTAGGAAGCGAATGACGCATACATGTAGTCCACAAGTTGATGCAAGCAAGAAAAGTTGATTTAGACATTGGGTTCAAAACTTTAAAAGACATTCAGAGCACATATTTATTTGATCAAGTTTTGTTTTAAGCACAATAATACTCCCTACTCAGAAGAACTTCATAAGCTCACTTGGTTTCAATCACTTACCCCTAGTCGCCTAAAGGAAGTTGACACTATTGTATTAGAAAGCATGGCTGAAGCTACTAATGAGGCAATTATCCAAATGTTGGAAGAGAAGAAGCTTTATGTGACTTCCTTATGTCTCGCATTGGAAATGCCTTCCCTAGTGGATTTGTTTGTGGACCAATTCATCTTCAACACCATGATTGATGTGACTTTGAGAGACTTGGAGACTACTAAGCAAGGGTCTAAATGAGACATTTTCTGAGCACATGATGAGGTGGAAGAGCAAAGTTTTTCAAGGATGGTTAACAAGCCCAATGAAAAGGATCAGATTAACATGATCATCAAGAACTTGCTTCCAACATACAATAATAGGCTTTTGTCATCACCAATCGAGTCCTTTGCAGAGTTATGTGATTGTGGTACGAGAATTGAGGATGCCATCAATACTGGGCAGTTAGACCTAAGTGAAGCCAACAAAAGTGTTCAATGAAGGAGAAAAAGGGTGGTGCTCTCAACAATGTGAATGTTGTTCATACTCGACCATAAAAAAAGGGTGTTTAATGATCTCCAAATGCCTTTATTAGAGGTACTAGCAGTCTTGACTGAAGGGAGGCACCTTAAGCCACTTGATCCTACTCCTTTTCCAAATCCAATCCCACCAAATTGGAATAGAAATGACCATTGTGCATTCCACCAAAAAATAGGACACAAGACAAATAGTTGCCTAAGGTTGAGGCATGAAGTTCAAGATTTGATAGATCAAGGGGTGATTGCCAAGCCACCACCTCAAGAAATGAGTGAGTAGGAACAAGAAAGAATGAATAAAGGGATGTGCTTAAGAGATTTGGTCCATGTGAACACCTTTGCTAGAGGATGAGCCATTTCAATTTTGTTGAGTCTTTTTCAATTACCATGTCTCCAATTTGTTGAGACTATTTGAGTCTTTCCCTTGTTGTGTTGTCGAGTCTTTCCTCTTATCATGTTGAGTTGTGTTCTTTCAAATTTTCAAATCAATGTTGTTTCACTTTCAATAAAGATGGCCATGGAAATACAATGTGTATCATGTGATCTCTTTTTGCTAGCTTTGAAATGAATGAATCCTTAAACCTAACACATTGGTTAATCCAAATAAGGAATCAAAAAATAAGATTGTCTTAGTTCATTCAATCATAAAGAGGAAGCATGAAAATGAGAAAGAGGGTGAGAGATAAAGAGAAAGAAAGAAAGAAAAAGATTTCGATCAAGTGAGAGAGTACGCAAGAATGAGAAGGATGAATGACAAGAGATTCCTTGAAGCACAGGACATGAGTGAGTTCAAAGTTGGGAAAGAGAAATCAAATAAATAACTTTTTGTTTCACATGGATGACACTATAATGATGAGAGCTTGATGAGATCAAAAGGCTAACCTGGGTTTATAAAGGCTAAGCAATCAAGGTTGAAGGGATGAGAGGCCATTTCTCTGCTACCCTTTTTACAGTAATATATTATTTCCACTTGCTAACCCCATTGAGCCTAGGTAAATTCCTTTATACCCATGCCAAGAGATTACCGCCTACACCAGGGGCATGTTCTTGAGAGAGTGATTTGAAAGGTTTATCCTTAGCACACAATTTTCAATATTCAAGCATACATCTAAATGCATGAAACATTGTGAAAATGCTAATGGAGTGGAATGCATGATCATATAGCATCAATTAAACAACACCAAACCCAAAAATTTCACAAAAATCTCAAAAACCCCAAAACTTAGGTCTAAAATACATGAATGCACGAAGAATGAGGGATTTAGGACACTTACCAAGTGATTTGATCTTGGTCTAGGCCGAAAATCACGTGCGTAGAGGGATTTGAGTGAGAAGAGAGTGTTTGGAGGGAGAGAAAAGATTTTCCATAGAAAGAGGAGTGAGAAAAAAAAATCTGATTTTGTGCTAAATATCTATATTTATATTCTATATATCTAATACTATATATAAAATCAGCCGAAGCCTTTTAACGAATATACAGCTTTTAAGTAAAAATGACATGTGTACAATTTTTTTGTTTAAAAGACCGTACGTTGCGTCTGGAAGACACCTTTATTAACCATGAAAATCACAACAGCCCGCAAGTTACATCTGTTCAACCCAAAACAATCATAATAAAAGCCACTCATTGGGCCGCATGTTACACCTGTTCAGCCCAAAACAAATATAATAAAAGCCATCCATTTCTCACATCAAAACGGTTTTAAAGTTACAGAGACGGTTTGCTGAAAGAGGAAATACACAAAAGAACAGAGAGAGAAAAAGAGAGATTTTGTAAACTGCAGAACAACAGAGATTGAAAGAGAGATCGAAAACGTTACAAAAGAGAGATCGAAAGCGCCTTCAGTCAAGATAATGAACCCGTTAAAACTAATGAAAAACAGAGATCTACAAAGAGATAAATTTCAGGGCAGCCACCATCGTCATGCAATTGGAATTGTTACCGGTGAAGGTTTTCTTTATTCTTTTTAAAATTACATGATAACTATGGTTTATATTTGAGTGTTTCAATTTAGGCATTTGGGTTAGATTTGGTTTTGTTCAAGGCTATAAGATTAAATTTGGTTTATGGGTAGGGTATATGTGCTGCTTTGGATTTATTTAACTCTCTCTTGGATTCAATTGTAGATTTCATTTGTAAATGATTGATTTCAATTTCAAATCTATGTAATAAAAAATTAGAGGGTTTTTCTTTAACTTTCTTTTTCTGGGTTTGTAGGTGGAAAGGCAAATCTTGGAAGCAATCCAAGTCTGATTAGAGGCGGTACTACCAGCTATAGTTCCACTCTATTGGAACCATCACTGGTAATTTTTTTTTTTTAATTGAATGTTAAATATGCTTTATGCTTGGATTGGTTTGATTTTTAGGTACCTGGGTTAGAATTTATATTGTTTTCATTTAGGTATTTGGGTTAGGACTTATTTTTCTATATGTTTTTGGGTTAGATTTGATTAGTTAATATTAGATTTCCTTTTCACTGTACAAGGGACGTTAAAAGGCAGCAAGAGAGAGAAGAACAAGAAAAAAAATTTGCAGACAGAAGGTACAAGCTATGAGAGGCTTCAGTTGAACTTTGAAGTTAACAAAGAAGACAGAAGGGTTTTTCTTGATGTGGTATGAAATTTAGTCTCTTTATCTCTTTATTTTTTCCAAAAAAAATTTCGTGCTCTTTGTTCAGTTCTAAATTTTGGATATCATAGTTTTTTACTGCGCAAATGTTAATGTTTTATTATTTATTGGCATTGTCTTAGGCACCCACGAAATATCTTCATCCTACAATTCAAATACTATCAGGTACTAGATCTGTTGGAGATAGCAAAAGATATCACTTTCTTACCCTTTTTCATAACAATCACAACTCCAAAGTCAAAACAGAGCACATTTTTGCCAAACAAACCTCTACTTCTCTTATTGTGTATGCTGTGTTTATATTCAATTGCTACTTTAATTAATTTCTTTTAAAGAAAAACCCATACAAAATATCCCCTTTTTTTAAGCGGGCCAGGTTACTATGATTTTTAGAGAGAGGAATATGCCAATATGTCTATTTTCTTATGCCAATCTCTTTTTCTCTCCTTGGAAGACTGACAATCACTATTTGGTTTCTCTATCCTAAAAACGATATATATATATATATATATATATAGTTTTTGTATTCAAATAAATGCTTGAATGTGTGACGAAACCCAAATACATAAATGCTTGGGTATCTTTGTATCTATTTTATTGTTAGTTTCTATCACTCATACTGTTGAATTATTTTGGAACATTGTGCACTAATCTTAATTTCACTGAATTTTGCATATAAACTCATGTTGCTATTGCATATAACCTCATGTTTAAGTTTTTTTTCATATTAAATAAGTAGTGTGGTACTCAATTAAGGTAGATCAAGATGTTTTATCATATTTAGGTGGGGGCAGACTCATTACATGACTTTGAGTGTCCAGATTCAGAATTAGCAAAATATGTGCACCTTGACGGCAAGTGTGAACTATAATATGCTGACATTTGCTGGCTGTGTTAATGGTTGAATGGTGAAATTTAAGTGGGGAGAAACTAGCAATGATGAACAATGGAGTGGGGGATTTTTTTTTTTTTTTAATGTATTTGAACAATGATAATTGGTACCAAGTGTTTAGTGCACATTTTTCATAACTAAAACTTTTTGTTTTTCCTTTCGTACACGTTTGCTTTTTGTTTCCTTTTAAAGGTTGGATGGAATGCCATGTTGTCTTTCACAAGATGCTATATGGGATGGATGTTGTTTACAAGAGTGAAGTAGAAGGATATCTTCCTTTATTGTTTTGGGATGTTATTCTATTGGGTCAAATATTTATAGATTTTACTATTTACCTAGAGATGGTGTCTTGAGGAAAAGCCTTTAAAAATCTCATCCACAATCCATCTGTTCTAAGTTATTTTCTTAGAACAATGCTCACTCCTAAATCAATGTATATATATTCTTGATTCTTGATATGCAGATTATTAACAAATTAACTGTTTTTAAATGGATAACATTAGAACTACGTTTTGATCCAGTTTAGTCTTGGTGTCCTATGAGCATTCAACGTTACAACCTTATGCCCAATTCTTGATATGCATGTGTTTGCACCTGCACCCAATTAGTGACCAACAAATTGGATAATTTATGATATAATAATCCTTTGAGTTTTATAGAGTGCAACTCAATGCATCATTTTATGTTTTATGCTAATGCTATTTTTTTGTGATTTTTTTTAAAAAAATTTTGCTAGGTCTTAATTGCTACTTAGAGCCAAAGTAGTTGAAAAAGAGGTAGAGAAAAATAAGAAAATGAATATTGGTGAAATTGAGAAAAGTGAAAATTTATCAAGATCCTAATGAAATAGGAGTTGGTGGAAAAGGACAATGGTAGGAAGCATCAAGAAATTGAAAACCAAATGTACACAGCTCAAGGAAAGAGCAAGGCAATGCAGATTTCTATTGGTACCAGCTCTTATCTTTTAATGATTGGCATTGAGAATATTCTATAATAGAAGACTTGGTTAGGCCTACCATAGCCACTTTCTTTGCCCTTACATAGGCTTGGACATTTGATCTTGAGGGACCAATTTTTAGTTTCAACCAGTGCAAGTACAAAATAAGGATTGGTTTTAAGGGGTCTCTTTTTTTCTCCCCCCTACCTCAAGATATATTTTTTGTTCGACTTTGTATTCTTGGAATTAATTGTCCTCTTTGCAATGTAAATTGGGGAGTTACAATAAGAATCCTATAATGGTGATGAGGTGTTTTGTATTTTCCTCATTATGTTTCATTTGAATATATTTCATGCATAAACACAGATTAAGATGGATTTTATAATGTCCTAAATTAATAAAAAATGAAGTTTAAAAAAAAAAAAAATAGGGAAGTTTGTTTTCTTTTTTTCTTTTTCTTTTTCTCTTTGTCTCTTTGTCTCTCTATATCTTTCAATTTTTTATTTTTTATTTTTTAATTCCAGGTACTGAGTTTGTGGTTTGCATGTTTAAGGAAACACAAGCTCGGGAAAATCAAATCTTCAACTTTATTGGTTGTGGTACAAAATACTAAACCGAAGGAGGAACAGTCACCGGGCAATGAATATCAAAACCTTCTTCTGTATCTAAAGAGGTACTAACTAACTTTGTTTATTCATTTATTTCTGCTATTTGGTAATGGTTTTTTTGCTAATCAGAGTAGTTTGTATGTTTTGCTTTGATTTCTTTATTGGTTAAGATATTTACTGACTCACACCGTTTCTATAATTTATGACTTGGTCTTGCATCATGCGGGTACAATGATGAAAACATGTCACATTACATTTAAAAATTTTCAGGCACTGTTACATCTGCAAGCTCATTAGTTGCTCTATATAATACCTTTATAAATAGGCTCAACTGCTCAAGTAGTTGGTTGCAATCCCACGGTGCTTTCACTTAGTTGTGCTTATTTTGTCTTGGGTGTAATTTTTGGGTGGATTCATGTTGCAAAACATTCATCTCATTCCCATTTGGAACAAGCAAACCATGTGTTTGATAAAATGTCTTACTCACTTTTGCAAGTTCAAGTTAACTTCACACAAACACTAATGTTATAGCTAAGTTTATTATGCCACACATTTGACTTCCAAATTTCATTTTCTCATATTCATTAATGGTTTAATGTTGTGTCTATGGAGGGCTACAGTACAATTACAATTCCAATGTCACATGCGGCCAAACTGGTTTCAATGTCTGCTTTGACTATTCAGAAGCTGGCAATGCAATTGTTGAGTCCAAAGTACTCTTTACTAGCAGTGACAAAGTGAGGTTTGCTGGGCTGTTTTTCTCTTTCCTTTCTCAATTCCTCTAATAGCATTTGAAGAAATCCTTGAACGAAATTTCCCCTACCTCCATCTAAAAATTTCTACCTTTGCAAAGATTGTTAAGATGGACATGCAATTTATATTGGAGTTACACGCGCCAAATGTACGACACATGCAAATTAAGGAGTTTTATTAGTTGGTTAGTGCCAAGAATTTACAAGTCTTTATTCTTATATTAATTAGAATGTAATAATGCTGGATTTTTAATGGATTGTAGCATTTGGGCAGTAATGAGCTTGAGGGAGGACATCCGTTTTATTATATTAACAGATCGTAGAGAACACATATATGGCTCATTGATCTTACTTTCCTAACATTTTTTTCCCATAGATAGAGCTTAAATTTTTATAAGCAAAACTAATTAAGTTTTGTGTTATTTCAATATTGCATAGAATGGAGTAAGTTTGCCTGATTCCCATCATTAGTCCAAAATTTTATGAAGACTTTGTGGTTGAATGAGTTTCAAGGTTCTAATTTTAATAGGCTGGGTGTTGTTTTTATGTGTTTCAATTCAAGTTGTGACCGAAAGATAATTGAAAAAAAATTTCTCCTAATTTTAATGGTTTGGTTGTGGGAAAAATGAGCAATGCATTTATGCTTCAATGTAGCACGGGCGTCATATTTTGCAAATCATAAACCTAGGTGAATTCTGTTCCATATTCCCTTTGGTGGAAGAATTGACTGGATCAGTAAAATACTAATGTTTTGGCATGCCTTATGAACTCCTTTTTTCTTTTACGTGAATATTGATATTGGGAAAATAGGGAGATTTGAGACCATGCATTCTAAAGAGTAACTCACCCTCTTTTGGTTCTATATCTCTACATCACCAAGGCCAAAGTGAGCTTCATATATAATGTTTAATTAGCAATTGTGACTGGTATAGTAAGCAATTCTAATTGAATATTTAACTGCAATTATTAGAATTGGAAAAAAAGGTGTGTGTGTGTGTACTTGCTGATCATCCTTATGTTTGGTTTATCGCTTTACCATGAAGCTGCAATGTATATTAGACACACTTAATTTTGAAAGTGTCTAATATAATATCTATTAAACAAAGTATAGAAAAAGTGGAGACATACAATGTAAGCCCACTTCCACCTTCACGTATGGACCAACTAGAAATTCCCAAACTTGAAAAAAGTATGACAATCCAGCTTACCTAACAAGTCTCTTGCATAAGCAACTATGGTATACAATTAAATAATGTGCCAAGAAAAAGAGATATTTTAAAACTTGAAAAAAGCAAAGTCATCATCAATTATTGTTCTTATTATTACAATTTATTTGTCACTGATGAATAATTATTTCAATGGCAATATATACTTCCTTTTACTTTTGGGTGAGAGAAGTTCCAAGGCAATGCAAGATGGACTCAAGGGACTCTAGGGCTGACACTTAATTGAAATGGTCGGTACAAGTTATATCCCATGAAGAAGTACTCCAATGTATATAGATTTAGGTATTAGACACTATATGCTTAAATATACTACGTTATTAAATAAAGTTCATTAATATGTAAAACGATCCCGCGCATTGCGCGAGTTAAATACTAGTAAATATAATAGCAGAAGCTGAGAGAAAGTGGATTCTTATAATTAAAGAGGTTCTGACAAATAAGAAAAGTGGCTATTTAAAATTCAAACACGTTTTAAGTAAAAAAGCG
Source organism: Castanea mollissima (assembly GCA_014183005.1). Classification (NCBI taxonomy): domain Eukaryota; kingdom Viridiplantae; phylum Streptophyta; class Magnoliopsida; order Fagales; family Fagaceae; genus Castanea; species Castanea mollissima. The sequence continues at coordinate 309,508 of JACAVU010000003.1, read as the reverse complement.
GTACATTACATTGTTTGGTAATGTTATAACACCCTTTAAAAGCGATAAATTATAATTTTTCACTTCAAAAAACATTGTTTGGAGCCTCTTGGTGTAAAATGAAACTAACCGCTAAAAAAAAAAGAAAAAAAAGGAGAAATTACTACACGGAGAAACGAGAAAGACGGATCGAGAGTAAAGAGAGACAGAGAAATAGAGAGGCAGAGATAGAGAGGTGATTAAATCGGGAGAGAGGCTATGAAGACACGGAGAAACAAACTGAAAAAGAGAGAGCCGATCTTGGGACACGGAGAAAGAAGACTAGAAGAGATCGGCTCTGTTTCTGACAGAACGCCTCTGCCCACAAACAACGCCTTTGATGGGTTCTATTCTTTTTCTGATTTTTATAGGTAAATTAGATCTGTTATATGCATTCAATTTGGTTCTAGATTTGGATTAAAAAATTAGGGCTAAGGAAATCAGGTTTTAATATGTGACTATTCTTTTTTTTTTAATTTTTTCGATATTAGATTTTTTTAGATCTGTTATATGCATTCAATTTTTTCAATTTGGTTCTAGATTTGAATTCAAAAATTAGGGCTAAGGAAAACCTCACCGCTGCCGCCTTATTTGGAAGTCTACCACATGGCGCATCTTCTGGCTGCCGCGGCTAGGGAACGGGATCTCCGTAATACTGTACAAGTGGGTGAATTATGGTAAAGGATGGAGGCCGCGGTGGTTTTTTCTACAGGATGGCGTTTTGACTTACTACAAGATTCACGGACCCGATAAGAGTACTTGCGAAGAATTTCCAGGCACAGAAATGGAGCCTCGCTGCCTCAACAAAATCTTCCTCGTAAGCCTTTTGGTGAAATTCATCTCAAGGTCCTTTTTTCTCAACCGCACTGTTGCTATTTTTTTGGTTGCTATTTTGTTTTCATTTCTTTTTTGAATTTGCTGGCTTAAATATATGTATATTTTAGGAATTTTTCGGTTTCAATAATTCTTATTGAGTTTCTGTTTGAATTTCTTTCATTTTTTCTTTTTAACTTGCTAATTTAAGTTTGTTTGATTTGATTCTCTTACAATTCTTCCTTTGTGATAGCTTCAATGTGATTGTGTATATTTTAGGAATTCTTTGGTTTCAATATTCTGATTTAGTTTCTGTTCCCATATATAATTTTTATATGATATTTATCCATTTAGTGGTCAATACTGATTGTGAGAAAAATGGCCAAAGATCCTAAAACACACAGAGAGACCGAGAGCGAGAGATCCCAAAAACATAAAAACCCAAAATAGGGTTTAGAGAGAGAGAGAGAGAGAGAGAGAGAGAGAGAGAGAGAGAGAGAGAGGAGAGAGAGAGAGGAGAGAGAGAGAGAGAGAGATTCGGTCTGTCATAGAGGGTGGAGAGAGACAAATTTGAGAAGACAGTTAGGCCTTTGCCACCATCAGACCACTGTACCCTCCACCAGTATAGTCTCTGTTTTTTGTATTGAATGTTAGCATACTCCTTTCCTCTTCAAAAACTGTTTTGTTGTTTAGAAGATAGACTGAAACTCCTCACCATTGCCTTTTCTATTCAAATTAGAATCTTAAATCTTCAATATATCTATGATTTTGAATTCAAAACCGGCAGTTCCCCTTGCATAATTTTCTAGGGTTGTTCTTTTACCCCTTATAAAAAAATAGATGGGTTGATCCTCTTTCTTTGGATGCTTTGGTTTCAAATTATCCCCGTCCTCTTTTATTTTTGGTAACATTAAGGATTTTGTCCTTATCTATTGTGGTTAAAAGTCAAAATTTACCTTGGATTATTCAAATCTGAAATTATTAGACGAAAACGAAGTTTCCAGATAAAGTTTATGCAAAAAGTGTTTACTATTATGCGAAAATTAATTGTTTTGTTTGAAGTGTGGTATCGTGATTAAATTTGGGCATATTGTTTTATTGTTGTTAATCTTGCTTTATGGATGTATTTGGGATATCCTTGGTCTACGAAAGCCAAATATTTTGCCAACATCTTTTACTGTTATCTTGATGATACTTTATCTTTCATTGCTAACATCTTTTTTCTAATTCTGCTAGTAACCCCACGGTAAAGTTTTTTTTTTTTTTTCATTATTAAAATTTATGGATTTGGTTATATACTTATATTTGGTTGGATTGATATCGATTTAGATGTTTGGGTTAAATTTGATTTCATTCTTATCCTCATACATGTTCACCAAAAATTTACTTTTAACTTTTAAAAACCCTCACCAGTTCAGTATGTAACCACTCTATCTGCCTTCTTATATATTGTTTCTTCTCTTCAATTTTCCCCTTTTTCTGTTATGCTCTTTTTCCTCTGCGATAAGAAACCCAGCGACGCTTGAAGAGAAAGAATAGAGGCCTGCCTTCACTAGCCTGCCGCCACCGGTCAGCCAGCAAAACCACTACCGGTAAAACTGATTTCTTTTGTTTACCCCTTTCAGTTGTAGTGCTTTGGATTTTATTTCTTAATCTTCTTCTCCTTCTGAGTGAAAATTTGTTTGTGTAATTTGAGTGGCTCAATTTCTTTTTCCTTCCACCCTCGATGTTCACACAGTCACACTACCGTATTGCATTGTTAAAAAAAAAAGTAAAAACCCAATATTGCAACATTTACCATGTTTTTATTTCCTTCCGCTAATTTGATAGAGATATAATTTTACCATTGTATGTTTTGATTTAGACAATTTTCCAAATTATACCATGTTTTCTTTGGTGATATAAAAACTTTCCGTTGCTTTTAAGAGGTGCCGAATCAAACAAATGTTAGACATGTTGCATTGTAGGAACTGTTCAATGTGCAAATAAGTTGTGTATTTGTGTTTTAATTCTTTTTATATGTAATAACAATCGATAATATCTTAGACATTGAAATTTTGTGCACACCATGCATTTGCCAAAATGATTTACTTACTCTTGCATTAGTTTATACCCACTCCATGGTTTGTGCCTCTTGGTTTTAGTTGCTATTGGTCATTGCATTTTTTTCTAATCTGCATTTAGGCATTCTATGTCAACAACATAAGTAGCAATTTAGTACACTACACACTAGAACTTTCCATCATCAAAACCCAAGTTCCGTAGTTGGATTTTGAATTTCCCTATACTAGAACAATTTGAAACAACATCTCCAGGTGTTTGTTAGTTTTTGATGGTCTGTTTTTCACTTAAAGCTATCTTTATACTTTAATTTCTTTCATTTCAATTATACATACTGCATATATATTTCTTAAAAATGCATACTTTTTAATTATACCAATTTGAACTTTTAATTATAATGTCTCTATCATGTCATAGTAACAATACTCTGTAGTTGTTGTGGGGTAGAAATCAGAACAAATCTACCTGAAAGGTTTCTGTTTGCGAGATTTCCAATTCCAAAAGAAAACACCATTGCTTTTACTTCCCATGTGCCACACCGCCTTAAGCAATTTACAATATTCTGCTCATCAATTTCTCTCTATATATATTCCTTTTAAATGAAGCAAGTTCAACAATTTTTAGATTTTTTTGTAAATGTAAGTTCTATATCAAGGTTTTTTTTTTTTTTTTTTTTAATGGTAGGATATTGAGAAATATAAGTTCTTTATGAATGTTCAATCAGATTTCTCATCATTATATAATTCCTTTCAGGAGGCAAGATTTAGGAGGAAAATTTGTGCTATCTTTTTAAAATCCAACAAGAATTGGCTTTTGAGATTAATTTATGATTAGTTTAGTGTTATTTTACAAAAGAAACACAGTTGCGTGTAATCTGTATAAACAATTAATGAAATAGAAAAAAAAAAAGTTCTATAGTTACATTCAAAATTATAGATGCTAAACAATTATTGAATTCTGAGCATTTAGAGTCAGTGATTCAGTGTTATTCTGTTTTAATTTTGCTTGAATTATTTGAACAATTACCTCAAAAAAAATCTTTAGTTTTGCCTCTTCCTCATTTAAAAATTATCAAAAAAAAAAAAAACTTACGTAGTAGAGTTGGTGTTGATAATGGAAGGAAACTCATTTCTAACTCTCTCTCTGATTCCTTAATATTCAGCATCTAGACTCGGTATTTAGTTTGGCCTTTCTTTCCTCCTTTACTTTTTTGTCCCTTTTATTTATGAATCTCTAAGTCTACGATAATATTTACATTCGATTACATTTTACTTAAGAAGTCTTACAGTTTCTGTGCTCAAATTGGCTTTAGAAGTCCTGCTGATGCCTTTAAAGTCTTCAAGGAGTCACCATGAAAGAAAACTTTTACAAATCCCCATTTCTATAGAAAAGAGCAAATCCCACATGTCACTTTCTGCCTTCTTTATCCTACACCTGAGCATGTGAATCTGTTTCCAACTACTAAAGCTTAGAATGACCTGTTTTCGATGCTATCTTCCAGATCTTGCACATTTGTTTGCTGCCTCCTAAAGATTGCAATCCCTATAGTTCTGTACCTCTATAATGTACCTAAGCATGTGAATCAGTTTCCGGCTATTAAAGATTGCAAAGGATGTAGGAGTTAATTCTCTTGCTACTGTTTTTGTGAGTAGGTATTAGCTTGATTTAGGTGGTCATTTATTGCACTATTATCGATCTCCGTTATTCTGTTTTTACAAATTATTTTAATTAAAAAAAACTAAAAAATACTTATTTTGTAGGTTCTACTTTCATATTTGGATAAAGAGCTGCATACTTAACTACAACGACTCAAGGTTTGTTAACAATTTTTGTAAAATTTTTTTAAAAAAAGTTCCTGTTGCATAAAAGTTATATATAAATAGTTAATATAAAACCATTAATCAGATCATTTACTGCTTTGCTACTAATACAAGTATTGCACTATTTGTCTGATGTAGATAGTTTTGCTTATGGAATCTATATTTGTTCATTATTCTGATTACTTGCTAAATAAAAGAAAAAGGAGAGACAAAAAAAATGATACTTTTGCTTTTAGACCATTTTGATTTTAAAATTTTTAAAAAAGTATATTTAACTCAACTGAGTTGTTCTAAAAATAAATGCTAAAACTTATTTCTTTCCTTTACCATGATATGATAGCAAAAAGAAAAAAGAAAAGAAAAGAAAGGAAAATGCAAGAGGACACCTAAAAAGACGAATGCTAATGTTTGAGGAACAATCCAAAAGAAAATGGCATGAAAGATAAAATAGTTTACAAAATAAACTTACTTAGGCTAGGAAATTCAGGGGAATGGTCATTGCTGAAAATGAAAAAAAAGAAAAGAAAAAAAAGGTGGGATAGAATGGCATTAACTCATGACTGCTCTTTGTTGCATTCACCTGGTACAAGTATGAACTTTTATGCGTCAAGAGGTTTGCTTCTCTTTCTGCCACTATGTACTTATTAGTTCTTTAAACATTCTTTTGTTAAAATTTGAAAATAAAACTTTCAATTCGCATTTGACTATCAAATACCGATGTTGACATGGGCCATTTCTTTGGAGAAACTAGGTTGAACGTAAGTACAGATGATACTTTGGTGGAAGATGGGTCCAATTGTTGTGCTGCTACTCAAGGAATCCATGGATCAGAAAATGAGTGGTTGTGAAGAATTTCCAAGTAAATGAGTTGACTTAAATTTACAAGGGAAAAAAAAAAAGAAAAAACTTGACTTCCATTTTTGTTCATGTTATTAATGTTCCCATATTTTAAAATTCATATAGGAAAATTTACCGAACCTTGGAATTTTGGCCCACCTTATGTATGTGTGTATTGTGGTTCAATTTTATGGTATGAAGAGAGAACAGTAAAATCTAAGAGGCCTAGGAATTCAAAATTCTCTCTTTGTTGTATCTATTTAATTGTTAGTCTCTATCTTTCATACTATTGAATACTTTGTTTTGTAGAGTTATTTTGGAACTCCGTGCATCCATCTTAGTTTCATTAATTTTTGAATATAGGCTCAGGTGGTTGTTTTTCTTATTAAATAAATAGTGTTGTACTCAAAGTTGTTGGTTTGTAAGTGAATGGTTTGATTCGAGTTCTAATTTGATGATTTTATTGATTAAGGTAGATCAAGATCTTTTTTTCATATTTAGGTGTGGGTAGACTCATTACATGAATTTGAGTGTTTATGTGCTGAATTAGCAACATGTGGAGGATTTCTTTATATATTATTTTTAAAATGTATTTGAACAATGATAATTTACACAATCTGTTTAGTGCACATTTTTTATAACCTGGATTTTTTTTTCTTTATTTTACATGCTTGCTTTTTGTTTCCTTAAAAGGTTGGATGGAATGCCATGTTTTTTCCCCCTTCGATGGAATGCCATGTTGTCTTTGGCAAGATGCTATATGGGATGGATGTCATCTACAAGAGTTACGTAGAAGGATATATTTAGTTATTGTTTTGGGATATTATTCTATTTGGTCATAGAGAACTTTTAAATCCTCTATTATTGTTGAGATTCGCAAATTGTACATATTTGTTTTACTGTGGTTAAAAAAAAGGTTAATTGATGCATTTTCTTAGAGATTATTATTATTGTAGATGTTTAAATGAAGCAGTGCATGAACATTGACTGAACCCTACTAAATTGTTATAGTAATGTTAAATATTGTCTGTCCAATTTTATACAGTCTCTAATTTCAATGTTTTCTCTATTGTACATTTTTCCTTATATGCGGATCAGATATGCCAATTGAAGAGTGGTTAATAGTATTGCTAACATATAATTTATAAGATTTCCAATTGAAAATCAACATTTTAAAGAAAGTTTGACTATGATGAGAACTATCTTGGTACTTATATTTTCTAGCTATGATCACACATGTTTGGATTGTGGTTCATCTTTGTTTACTATAGGTTTCGTTCCTCTCGTTCCTCCATACTGCATGTCAGTACCATGTAAATATTTTTTTACATCATTTTACAATTGTGAGCAAATTTAAGACTCCAACAATATTGAAATTCTTAAGATATCCTATAATGCCAAAGTAGATATCTTAATTCTTTAATTTTTAGGTGTTAGTTCTAAATAAGTTTGCTTCCTGTCAAAATGATTGGATTTGGAATTTTATGGTTTTTTTTTCTTTAATTCTTTCATCAAGATAATGTTCAGTTTTATTTTCATTGTCCAAGCATATATGCTCTATTTTGTGAATTCATTTTTCCACTCTAATATGAATGGGAATATTAAATTAGATAGTTAAAATTGAGTTTGGTGTTAAACAAAGTTCAAAAGTGTTTTTACGGTTTATTTTTTCAAACAAAACTAGCATTTTTGGATTTTAGATAATTATAATTGTTAAGCTGGTATACATACAATAAATAAAATTTAGTTTCTAGAGCCTCATCTATTCTAAATGCCTTCTTCTTCTTTTTTTTCACATGTTTTTGTAAAAGCAATAAAGGCAGATAAATAAGATTATGATTTCTGCGAAACATATAAAGGATCATTCATTGTAATAGTCATTTAAGCTATTGTGAAAATTTATGAATGTAACATTTCATTGAAATAGAAGACTTGGAATGGAACTTAGAGACAAAGGTATCAATTGTACTTATACAACTTAAAAAATTTATAATAACCTTTACATTTCTTTAAAAAATTTCTTTTATAAAGCAACACATATTGATGACATGCAAATTCAATATTTTTAATGACAACAACATAAATATAGGGTAATATATTGCATGTCTCATATGAAAAGACAAATACCAAACCTATCAAAGGATTTTTATGTGAGTGTTGTAAAGCTGACCCTAAATCATAAAATGACCCTGCGCATTGCGCGAGTTAAACACTAGTATATATAGAAATCACAGCTCAATGGATCGAGGAGCTATCGAGATCTATCAAGCACTAAATCTTGATAGATATGAATTTGTCAAGGTGTTGTCAAGAATCTGTCGACGGCAAAAATACCACATTGGATCGAGATTTTATCGAGAATCTATCGACCAAGTAGAAAGTTTCTCAATGAATCAAGAAGTTGTCGAGAAGCTATCGAGACAAATTCTAGAAAGCTTGATGGATCAAGTATGCGATAAATTCTGTCGAGAAAGGAAGTCCAAGGGGCTTAATAGATAAGAATCTGTCGATGATCTATTGAGAAGCTGTTGAGCTTGAAGAAAAGAGGTTTTTCAAAGATAGGAAAAACACAAAGAGATGAATGCAACAAACAAGCTACTCAAACATAGATCCAATCAACATATGAAGCTCTCTAAAACATCTCTTAACCAGAAAATGCAAAGCATTCAAAGATCCAAACACACACACACACACACACACACTAAACAAGTTTAACCAATTTTATATTTCAAAAACAAGTTAAGATAGTTTAGTGAGTATACATTAACACATGTATTCCTTGTGATGGCTAAATCACATTGTACCTACACATGTATCAAAAGTAGCAAAGAATTTGTGTGTTGTGTGTGGCAAGAGTGCATAAATGTCTCATATTATGACGATTTGAGATATGAGAAGATCAATATCACTCACACACAATCATAACTGCTTGATGGGGACTATCGATTTCGAGGTACATCTTATAACTTCCACATCTCCTAAAAACACGCTTGCAACCATATTTAAAAGCATTTTGATTCTTTTTGCTTTTGATTTTCTTTGCATATTTTTCTTTTTGATCATATCATGTATGGATATATAAGAAAGAGAGAGAAGAAATACCCAATTATGTAAGCTTAAACATCATAATTTTGCTATGCTGAAGCATACAGATGCTATACATGATTGGTGGACTTTAATGGTGAGATGGTTATTTATGCCTTTCTTTTAGGATTTTTTAGTCATTCCTATAAAAAAGAGTGATATGAGTGTTAAGTATAAAAGATTACTTAATTGTACTCATCACAAACACGAGCCATAAAGCTCACTTGCTTAGTTGTGCATTGAGATGCTCATCTAAGCTACAAAAGATACATAGTTTAGAAAACTTTGTTTCAATGACCATCAAGGGTACACAAGTACCAATATACACAAATACACATTGTTTTTGCATTTTTCTGATTTTATTTTAATGAAAAAAAAAAATTAAGCAAGAACTGAAAGCAAACAAACGAACACATGTTAAACAAAGCAAAGCATAAAAACTATACTGACTCAAAAGCAAGAAAGAAAAACACACAAGTAATGCATAACCATAAGGGGAGAAAGAGAGAAAAAAAAGAAGACTAAATCACTTTGAATCTTTTTCCTTCCTCACTTTGGAAGAACCTTTCCTTTGAGGGAACCTTAGATCCGGTGGTGAGGGGGAAGAATTGAAACCGTTCAAGTTTGAAAGGAACATGAGGGCCTTAAGAAGATCTCCAAGAGGAGCAAAAGAGGATGGAAACTGATTCTGGTTTCCGAATGAGATCATGCTATTGCTTTGTTAAGTGGATAATCACTTGTAGCAATTTGGACGAGTATGCCCTAAAGCTTCATAGTGATGACAGAGATGCAGTTTCTTAAGTTGAGACTTTTTGTTATTAACCTTCTTAGTCCTAGGGTTTCTGGTCTCTTTCTTTTCAAGCTTAGGGGGGGCTCCAAAATTAGATTTGCCCTTGTCTACGTTCTCACTAGCTATATCAGTTTTACATTTATTGTTCTCAGAATTAACATTATTAGCAGGTGAGATAAACACAGTAGTACTAGAAGAGGCAATATTAGGAGAAGATAAATCATACCCCAAACTAGTTTTGTTAGAAGCAACTTTCTAGGAACTCAGCATCTCATCGAGCTTTGCACTTGAAGTCCTCTACAATTGAGCTCTAAACTGGAACAGTTCTGCTTCGAGCTTTTTTGTCCTTTCAGCCAAAAAATTATTCTCAAACCGCAGTGCTCCAATGGTTTGATTGGCTTCTTCAACCTTGGTAAAGAGTTCCTCTCAATTTAGTTCCACATCACTAAGCTTCTTGGTGGCCAACCTATACAATTTCTCATGCTTCTCTAAGACCTTGTACAATTTTGCATAGGCTGTATGGAAGTCATCTTGATCATCCATTTTCTTAAACTTTTAGTCCTCCAAATCCTCTTCTTCATCCACTATTTCCGTAGTGCTCTCAGTAGAATCAATTGTAACAGTGAAGGCATGCAAGATTCCCTCGTCATCATTGTCATCTGACTCATCCTCAAGCTCGATGTCACTCAAGGTAGTAGCAAGGACCTTTCTTTTCCCAAAAGTCTTGAGATATGTTGGAAATTCTTGGTTCATGTGTCCAAATTCTTGACATCCAAAGCACTTTGGTCCAGAGGGAATAGTGTATTGACCGCCATCCTTAGCATTCTTCTTTCTTGTGGCTTGGCTCTTGAATTGAGAAGAACTGGATTGCTCTCGGTCTTTATCAAATCCTTTCGAATTGGCATTCTTCATAAACTTCTTGAATTGCCTAGTGATGTAGGATTTCATTTTGGAATCTTCATCATCAGAAGACTCATTAGTCTCATTGTTTTTGGTCTTTAGTGCCATGCTTTTACCTTTGCTTGCTTTGCCGATTCTAGTCAAACCTAATTCATAGGCTTGCAAGTTGCCAATCAACTCCATCAAAGGAATTTTATCAATGTCCTTGGATTCTTCAATGGCGGTGATCTTGGCATGGAATCTCTTAGGTAGAGATCTGAGCACCTTTCTTACAATCTTGGGTTCGGGAATGTTTTGAATCCTTGATAGCCTTAGTTCCTTCATAGGTTGTCTGGAGGATGGTCCTGCTTCCTTAGCAATTTTAGTTGAGGATATCTTCTTGAATAGAGCATTCAATGCTCTATTGTTGAAGTTTGCCGCTTTGATCTTGGCATCATCCCAATTAGCCAACGCTTCCTTTGGCTTAGTCTAGCCAATCTCCACAGCTTGCCACACCTTCTCATCTAGAGACTGCAAGAAAGCGTAGTTTCTAGTATGCATAGTTAGTGCCATCAAATAAAGGATATATAATTAGAGATTGTCTTCTATCCATGACAAATAGGGGTCAATGGATCACACAGCAAAGTTAACCCTAATCAGAGTGTATCCACTCTGATACCACTTGATAGGCCAAAAAATGTATTGACCCTTTTGGTAAATTAATCAATTAATTACCTAAACGAATTAATTAAGTCAATTTAACATGCAATAGCGTGGTAGCACAAACAAATCACCAACTAAATTAAATGCAGCGGAAAATAAATTTGACACAGGTGATTTGTTTATGAATGAAAAAAAATCACCGACGTAAAACCCTATTGGATGAATTTAAGGTCAACACTCCCGATAATCCACTATTATCAAAACAAAGGATTACAAGTAAAAGGAATTTCAGTACCTAATACTAACCTACAGTTGAACCCTTACCCTAATACCTAATTGGACTTGTGATGTAGTGAAAATCTCTCCTTTCAATGCACGGCTCCTAGTACGTGACTAACCAATTGATGCACGGATTTACTTACGTGACTAACACACTAACTTGAGGAAGATGTTGGCTGCAAAGTTCTTCAGTTCATCCAACGATGAAGATTAAGAAGCTCCTTGGTTACAAAACCCTTGGTGTAAAGACACAGTAGTTTCTACAAAGAATATGATGAACTAGGGCAAATTGTCTCTGATCACAATATGCATGAATAATCACTTTGTATCTATTTTGTAACCCCTATGACGGCCCTTAAAATCCTTATATATGTTTAAGGTTGTGAGAAAAAAAATCCTACACAAATACACTTGGATATGCATGTAATCAGAGTTGAAAAGTTTGATTTCGTAATTCTTGATAGATACAACTTTTGTCGAGCTGCTGTTGAGCTTCAACATTAAACCTTGGTAGATAGCTTCTGTTGAGACATCTATTGAGCTTTAATGAACAACATTTCTTTACTTGTTTCTTCAACAGACTTGCATGGCTTTAACCCTTGACTTGAATAACATGTTTCTTGAAGTCTTAAACCATCCTAGGTTTACCCAATTACAAGTAAAGTGCGTTTTGTCAAAGAATTAGCCAATTTCAACAATTATGTCCCTTACAATCTCCACATATGTCCTAACAATTGGACCAATTAATGGTGAAGTTGATTTCTTTTTAATTTTTGAAGAATTGGGGTAGTTAGATTTTAAATGTCTGTATCTGGATATTTTTCTTTAGAATACTAACGTATATTGTATTTATCCCAGCACTGATATATCTCCTTTTCCAAATTTCAGTGGATGTCATTTTGTTTTGCATTATTAGGTAGTGACATATCTCTCCAAAAAAAAAAAGAAAAAAAAAAGGTTGTGACTTTCCCACTTCTATTATATTGCATCCTTTATCTAGGACAAGTCCTGGCATGCAACATTGCAAATCTTTTAATTGGAAATGTTGAAGGCAAAAATGATAGTTCAGATTTCGATTTTACCTATTTGAACTACTAAATCATTTATTTTAAAATTTAATTTTTTTTGGGGTATTAAGCTTAATTATGATTCATGACTGGACATAAAGTAACACAGACAGATAACATGTTTGATAAATACCATTACTTTCTTATTTACTAACATACCAAATTTTTCATAAAAGAAATACCTACATTTTTTTATCTCCTATTTAGAAGAAGTTCATGCATTTACGCTAAGTAATCCTCTTGTTTTCAAGAGTCTTATACCAACAATTCGAACTCAAAGGCAATGATATTTTCTTTGAAACTTGTTGGGTTAAAGATTGACCTGATTAATTAATTTGATTACCTAATGCAGCAGAAATAAAATTAATTACACAGTGATTTATTGACTAATGAGGAAGCATTTGTGTGAACTGTGAAGCATTTGTGTGGCACATGGAAGCATTTTAGCCCTTGGTTGGCCAACTAATGCAGTAGTTGAATTTTTTTAATTTTTGAAGAATTGGAGTAGTTGGATTTTAATTGTCTGCATATGGATATTTTTCGTTAGAATACTAACGTATATTGTATTTATCCCCGCATTGATCTCTATCTCCTTTTCCAAATTTTAGTGGATGTCATTTTGTTTTGCAGTAGTTGAATTTTTTTAATTTTTGAAGAATTGGAGTAGTTGGATTTTAATTGTCTGCATATGGATATTTTTCGTTAGAATACTAACGTATATTGTATTTATCCCCGCATTGATCTCTATCTCCTTTTCCAAATTTTAGTGGATGTCATTTTGTTTTGCATTATTCGGTAGTGACTTTCCCACTTATTTCTATTATATTGCATCCTTTCTCTGGGACAAGTCCTGGCATGCAACATTGCAAATATTTTAATTGGAAAGGTTGAAGGTAAAAATGATATTTAAAATTTCGATTTTACTTATTTGCACTCCTAAATCATTTATTTTAAAAGTTAATTTTTTTGGGTATTAAGATTAACCATGATTCATGAGTGCACATAAAATAACAAACGCAGATAACATGTCTGATAAATACCGTTACTTTCTTATTTAAAAACATACCAAGTTTTTCATAAAAGAAATACCAAAATACCAAAATTGTTTTATCTCCTATTTAGAAGTAGTTGATGCATTTACGCTTTCAAGAGTCTTATAATAACAATTCGAACTCAAACACAATGATATTTTCTTTAAAACTTGTTAGGTTAAAGATTGACCCCGATTAATTAATTCAAATATTCAAGTTGAACAACTATCCAATTTATATCTAATATTGGGAGGCATGAAAAAATCACCAATTTAGACTAGAGGGCAGCAGAAATTAAATTGATCACATAGTGATTTGTTGACAAGGCAAAAACCGGGTGAATTTCAGGTCACCACTCTCGAAAAATCCACTAATCAAGAATAAGTGATTGCAAGTATTATATATCTTTCCATTATCAGGCCTATCCCAAAATACCGACTTATAGTTGAAACCTTACGCTAATCTCCAACTAGACTTGATCTTGTATAGACATTTCTTTGCACAAATCTCTAATCTGTGACTAATTGCCCAACAACTTGATAGTTGTTGGATGCAAAGTTTTTCAATCCACGCTTGTAGATTTGAAAGCAACTTGATTACAAATCTCTATGGCGCATAGGAACACAGTAGCTTCACAAAAAGTGTGTATCTCAATACGAGTTTCTATGTGTGTGTGTGTCTATATATGATGATGGCTATAAAATAAAGCTTTTATATCATCTAGTAGGTTAGAAAACAAAATCCTAGAAAATCCTTATGATCATGGGCTGAAAACAGAAAAGAATGTTTAGAATTTGCATACCTCGATAGATCGAGAGGTATTAAGGGACTTACATTGTAGCGGAAATCTCTCTGTTCAATGCACGAATCCCAGTACATGACTAACCAATGATGCACGAATCCCAGTACGTGACTAACACACCAACTTAAGGAAGATGTTGGCTACAAAGTTCTTCAGTTCATCAACATGAAGATCAAGAAGCTCCTTGGTCACAAAACCCTTCGTGCAAAGATGTAGTAGCTTCTACAAAGAGAATGATGAACTACAACAATTTCTGCCTTCGGTCACACAATGCATGTAGGGATTCTCTAATTCCTTGTGCAACAACATTGTGACGGCCTTTAAAATAATCCTTATATATGTCTAGGGTTATGAGAAAAGACACCGTACACAAGATTTCATAATTCTCTACAGATATAGCTTCTGTCGAGCTTCAACATTTATTCTCGATAGATAGGCTTCTGTTGAGATATCTATCGAGTTTTAATGAACAACACTTCTTTACTTCTTTCTTGGACAGATTTGCATGGCTTTAACACTTGACTTAAACAACATATTTCTTGAAGTCTTAAACCATCCTAGATCTACCCAATTACAAGTAAAGTGCGTTTTGTCAAAGGATTAGCCAATTTCATCAATTATGTCCCTAATATATAATAAAAATTCAAACTCAAATTCAATGATATTTTCTTTGAAACTTGTTGGGTTAAAGATGGACCCCGGTTAATTAATTCACTTACCCAAGTTGATTAATTATCCAAATTACATGCAATGTTGTAGAGGCACGAACAAATCGCCAATCTAAACTAGAGTATAGTGGAAATTAAATTGTTCACACAGTGATTTGTTGACTAATGAGGAAAACCTTCATAAGGCAAAACTCTTACCGGGTGAATTTCAAGTCACCACGTGACTAGGCATCAGAGTACCAATGAATAACCCCCATTGGCTTGGTATTAGAGTACAAATGAAAAACCCCATTGGCTGGGTAGTAGAGTACCAATGAATAACCGCCATTAGTTTGGGTATCAAAATCAATTCATAGTCAGATTATTCATAATCATATATATAAAATCATAGTTTCTAACAAAAATATATCTTATTCAAATACATATATATATATATATATATATATATATATATAATCATGTATTCAATCTTTAAATATATTGTGACATTTCTATATTCTTTACTTTAAATCAATAAAGCAAAAAGAAAATTAAATAAAATAAATCTTATATCCAATGCTCATATATATTTGTAGAAATTCTTTATTCTTTACTTTGAATCAGTATAGCTAAAAACAATTAAATAAAATACATCATATATTCAGTAATCAGATATATTTGTGATAATTCTTTACTTGAAATCAGTAATACAATAGAAATAAAATTGTAACAACTATAAACAATTTTCAATAGTTAAAATACGCAAAATAAAACCAATTAGGATAAGGTTACTTCCTCAGCTAACTCACCACAAAGAACTTTTCCCTAACACTTTCTAAAGTCCTTAGATATCACCTAAACAATTTTCAAGCACTATACTCAATAATCAAAATAATTCAAGAAAAACTTATAACGGTACCCAGCCACACAAAAAGCCACACAAAAATCCGCACAAAAATCCACAATTCAAGAAAAATCCACATATATATATACACTTTCTACCACTTGCCACCCTTAGTTCAGTTTGAGATAAGAACAAACTAGATACATGACAATATCATCTAAATCAAATCACTTGGGCTTTTACAGATACAATTTTTTTTTTTCCTCCCACCTGCCACCATTATCATCTTTTGAGATGATAACTCCAAGTACTGTTAGGCACATGGCCTTAGCAGAAAAACAACCATTATTTTTTATTTTTCCATCAAGTCCCCTACTTCAGCACTATTACTGAAAGAAAGTCTTTGCAAACTACAAAACACCTAACCCTCACTACAAGAAAAACGAGCTATTGTGGCGGGTGTGAAAACTGCCGCTATATGTCGCCAATTGCGGTGCGTTTTTGGCCCACCACTGTACATGAGATCTATTGCGGCGTACTATAGCGGTGAGCCAATGACCCGCAGTAATAGACCTACTTTAGCGACCTTCAGCTTAGATATAGCGGCAGGCCAATGACTCATAGCAATAGACCTTAAATTGCCCCAATCTAGCCCTAAATTTTTCCTCTGTTTTTTTTTCCCTTTCCATTTTTAGCGCCTTATTGTTTTTAGCCATTTCATTAGTCTCCCATACACACACACACACTCTCTCTCACACACACACTCTCTCAGAAGAAATCTCTTCACTATCTCATCTCTACCACTACCCACAAACCCACAACCACAGCCGCCACCACCACCACCCAACCCCCAACCATCAAATCACAAACAAAAACAAACCACTGTAAACCCATAGTCACCACTAGCCAACCCAACCCACAGCAAACCTAACCCAGCAAACTCGCAATCACCACCAGCCACCATCACCCACCCACCCACCTGCCACCACCATAAAACCCAACCCAAAATCAACCCACCACTAGCCACCACCACTACAAAACAACCACCAAATCACAAAAAAACCCAGCCATCACAAATCACCAATTAAAAAACAACTGCCAAAACCCATCCATTACAATTTACAAATCACCAATCACAAAACAAAAACCCAGCCATTGAATCACCAAATCAAAAAACAACCACCATCAAAAACACAAAATCCAGCCATCACAAAATTTTACCCACCACCAAATCTGATCCACCACTAAACTATGACCCACGACCCAAACCCACCATGACCAAGTGACCCACAGCGACTGCTGAAGCACTGTGACTCACACCCATGGGAAATAGGTGAGAGAGAGAGAAGGACGAGCAAGAGAGGGCAAGGGCAAGAGGGTTGGAAACCCTAGTCCACTGCCGCCACCACCACCATTAGCAATGAGAGCAATTCAATTCAGGCAATGAGATAAAGCACTCGTCGATTGTGGGTCACCATGACTCTGCCTCTCTTGGGTAAGTTCGAGAAATTTTGGTTTTTTTATGTTAACCAAAATCTACTCGAATTATTTTGATTTGGATTCTTGTTGAATTATTCGATCTTATAGGTTTTTGGCCTCTATATGGAGTAGAGTTTTGTGCAGTAATTCTTTTATGTTATTTGGTTTTTCCCAAAAAGAAACACTACAAGAAAAATGCTTATTAGCAACCAAGAATTTTTGACGGACCCAAAAAGCCCTCTCAAAAAATCTTATTTGTGATGGCAAAATAAAGCCCTTGCAAATACTTGATAAAATGTGAAATATTTGTGACCAACAAGAAAAGTTGTTGTAATTATGTATTATAGCCATCACAAATACTAATATTTTGGAGGGAAATTTTCCCTCCATATTATTTGCGAGGGACAATTAAAAATCTCTCGCAAAAAGTGTATTATTTGTGACGGTTAAAAAAAAACCGTCACCAATACTAAATTATTTGTGAGGGCTAAGATCAACCTTCACAAATAATCATTAAAATGTCAAAATTTTTGAAGGGAAATGTTCCCACCAAATTATTTATGAGGGACAATAAAAATCCGTTGCAAAAAGTGTATTTTTTGTGTGGGTTAAAAATATGCCCTTACTAATACTAAAATATTTGCGAAGGCCACGATTGACCTTTGCAAAAAATCATTAAAATATTAATTTTTTTTGGAGATAAAAATCATTCTAAAATTCAAAGAAAAATAAAAAGAAACATAAACATATAGAACTTTATATTCTTAGATGAACCTTTTGTTTACAGTCTAAAAAAAGCCTTACATACATACATATATATATATATATATAAGAAAGGTCTGTCCTTATTTTCTAAACAATTTTACCCATAATAAAATGATAACACTTTCAACTTCAAAATGGTAGCCTAAAATTCAAGAATTTCATCCTCTGTGTGTGTGTGTGTGTGTGTGTGTGTGTAAGGTCACGTTTTGTGCCTTAGCCCAACAAAGAGGAGGACGTCAGCCCAAAAAGCTTGATACAATGAATTTATAGAGTGTGGGCTAGAAATCTTGAGTCTAATGAGCTTGAACGGTAATGGCAATGGCCCAAGACCACAAAGTAATATAAATGAACAAGTTTATAAGATGAAATTTATCCTCGGACTCAAGCCAATGACCAGATGTTTTTATTTCCTCTTACTTTAAAGATTCTTTACAAAAGTCTCCCCCCTCTTTTACAGCATTGCTCCTCCTCTTATAGTCCCTTCCTCCTTCCCTCAGATTCAGGTTGCTCCCTTTGATACTTGTCCCATCTGCCTCTTGTGGAAGTCCCTAGGTAATAGCTATAAGACTGAAAATCACTATTCAAGTATCACTTCCTCATAAATGCGGCCAGAGACTTTGGCACAGAGCATTCAATACGATGATAGCAGCTTTCTCTCAGATATTTTCTTTACCCTTCTTGCTCTCTATGCCCTCTTTTCCACATATCTTCATCCTCAAGACCATCTAAAATATCATTCTGGTTATCATGACGTACTACTTGATCCTTGCTGTACTCAGCCGATGAGGTATTCTTCCTCGGATTATTTATGTCCACCTTATCTGCCACATTTGTTTCCGGGGCTGTAAGTTTGATATCGTCATTACCATTAACCCATCCTTGAACAAGCCCATGGGCCAAAAACGTACTTGGGACTTTTGTCCCCACACACTCTCTCTCTCTCATAAGTGAATAAAAATTTCTTCCCATTAAAATAATACATAAAAGAAGAGTTTATAGATCAAATGGTAAATTACATCCGATTGATATAAAAATTGGCATGCATGTTAAGAACATATAGAACATGTAATCAAATGGTTGGATTTTCAAAATATAAATTCAATAATAAGTTATTGGGTAATGCAACATTTTTTAGAGTTACATCACGTGTAACTTGAACCCAATGTTATATTTCTTAATTCAATATGAATTTTGACAAATTTACCGTTAGATTACATTATCTTCATATATTTTTCATGCATATAAAATTTCAAGGTGATCAAATATTAATAGCCATATCATCAATTAATTGTTTAAATTTAAGCTTTTGTAGTTTAAAATAATGCATAAAATATGAGTTTATAGATCAATGGTAAATTACATCCGATTGATATAAAAATTGGCATGCATGTTAAGAACATATAGAACATGTAATCAAATGGTTGGATTTTCAAAATATAAATTCAATAATAAGTTATTGGGTAATGCAACATTTTTTAGAGTTACATCACGTGTAACTTGAACCCAATGTTATATTTCTTAATTCAATATGAATTTTGACAAATTTACCGTTAGATTACATTATCTTCATATATTTTTCATGCATATAAAATTTCAAGGTGATCAAATATTAATAGCCATATCATCAATTAATTGTTTAAATTTAAGCTTTTGTAGTTTAAAATAATGCATAAAATATGAGTTTATAGATCAAATGGTAAATTATATTTGATTGGCATGCATGTTAAGAACATATAGACATGTAATCCAACGGTTGGATTTTCAAAATATGAATTCAATAATAAGTTATTGGGTGGTGTAATAGTTTTTAGAGTTATGTCAAGTGTAACTCGAACCCAACCTTATATTTCTTACTTCAATGTGAATTTTGACAAATCTACCGTTAGATTACACTATCTTCATATATTTTTCATGCTTAAAAAATTTTAAGGTGATTAAAGATTAATAGCCATGCCATCAATCAATTATCTAGATTCAAGTTTTAGTAGTTTACAATAACGCATAAAATATGAGTTTATAGATCAAATGATAAATTATATCCGATTGGAATGAAAATTGGCATGCATGTTAAGACCATATAAAACATGTAATCCAACGGTTGAATTTTCAAAATATAAATTCAATAATAAGTTATTGGGTGGTAGAACATTTTTTAGAGTTATGTTAGGTGTAACTTGAACCCAACCCTATATTTCTTAATTCGATGTGAATTTTGATAAATCTACCGTTAGATTACATTATCTTCATATATTTTTCATGCTTATAAAATTTCAAGGTGATCAAAGATTAATAGCCACGTTATCAATCAATTGTTTAAATTTAAGTTTTTGCCTATAAAATAATGGCATAGAAGATGAGTTCATAGATCAAATGGCAAATTCCATCCAATTGGCATGAAAATTGGCATCCAAGTTAAGACCATATAGAACATGTAATCCAATGGTTGGATTTTCGAAATATGAGAGTGATAGGGGAGTTAACCCAAAGCACTTCCTTCAAAATTTTGTTTTAAATTCAATTAAAAGGTTTTCCATTTTTTCAAAAACTCCATTGCAATGATTAAGACTCCCCCACCTTAAAACGTGATTGAGATACGGAAAACATTGAGATCTTTATTTTATCTCGACATTAACCGTCGCTAGTCATGCGTTTTTTTTTTAAAAGAATTTAAAGTGAGGACATTTCCCCCTCTAAAATCAAAACCAATTATATCTAAGCACAAGTATTATTCTAAATGCGTGTATGATATCTTGGGACATATGTCCTCAAGATTGGACAAGTGTCTTGTTTAATCTATGTTGCACACATTTTAAAGGGACAATCAAAATTAGGTCTTGAATATGGTCAGGCCCGTAGTGATGAAAAAAAGAGGGAGAGTGAATTGAGATGCTTTGATTATGTTCTAATTAAATTTTTTTCTAATTTTAGATTGTGTTAATGTTTTGATTGTGTTACGTTACACCTGAGAGAGAGAAATGAGTTCGGTTGAGAAGGGAGACAGTGAACAAAGAGGAAAGGAGCTGATTTGTTGGATTTGCTCTCCCAAAAATTACTTTGGCTAGTCTAGTGGAGATCATGGTTTTCAGACTTAGACCGTTCAATGAACCGTAAAAGGGAGAGGTTCAAGGTTTTTAAGGTCGGACCGAGGTCAAACCGAGGTCGAAACGTGATGACATCATAATTAATTTAATAATTATTTAAATATAATTTTTTTTGATTGATTAAATATAAATTAATATATTAAATTAATATAAATACAAAATTTGACTAAAATAATCCCTAAATAAATATAAAGATCTATAATTCAAATGTATTTTTCATATGATAAATTAAAAAAAATTAAATCAAAAGCAAACATAATAGATAAGTAAGTATATAAGTACATAACAATGTCAAAGTTGATTTATGGATTAAATATTGATTTTACTTAAATCACTAACCATACCAGATAGTAAACCATTGTTATCAATTTGAAATCTAATATAAAATATTATTAAAATATTGAGGAGGATAGTTGATGAAGCTTAAAGCTATTGTGGTCGTAGGCCTGTTCAGGACTACACCGACGCTGACGGAACCGGCAAGAGCCGCGTCAAGTTGACCCATTGAAGGCTCCACTGAATCCTCCTGGCACGATGTCAGCAGGCGTTTTTCGTTACCGAAGTCGGCCGGTCCAGTGATCGGCTGCAAGATTTGCACACTGAATATCCCGCCCAACTCTTTTACTCTATATTTTTCCCTTTTACTCCGCCTCTCCTCTCATTCATCTCAGAACTCACTCTCATAGTCATGGTCTCACTCTCTCTAACTCTTTGAAAAAAATAATTCTTCTCACAGTCTCACACTTCCTAAGCCAATTAGTTCTTTGGTAAACCCTAATCCCCATTTTTTTTTTTTGGGTTATTTTCTTGCAATTTCAAGGGTGTTTTAAACGATTTAGCCTCTTAAAGGACTAAATTTGAAAGGATCAAAGACTTCTAGGGTAGAGTGAGTATTTTCATTTAATATTCTTATGTGAGGTTATGGATCATTTTGGCAAGGCTAGAATGAGTTTTTTTTTTTTTTTTTTTTTAAATTTTTTATTATTTCAATATCTAATTTATGGTTTATATTTTATTTTTAATGGGTTTTGTATATGGTTATAGGATATTTGAATAAGCTTTCAGATACACGGACAAAATATTTCCTGGAAAATGTAAGCTTGATGACAGTATTTTCTTGTTGAACTCTTTTTTTATTCATGGAAATAGAAAAACTTTGTTCAATTTTTGTTGCTTAGTGATTTCTTTTTGCTGAAATTAATCTAAATAGGGAAAAATCTGGCCTAGTGATTGGGCTTCTGGTTGTAGCTGATGAGCGGAATTTCATTCTATGCTTGTGAAGTTGAGAAAATTTTAGCTTACTAACTAAAAGAATCGAAAGCCTTTCTGAGATATTATTAATACATATAGATGCATCAGATGATTTGTAATTTTTTTTTTTTGTGTTTTAATTTTTTGCAAAAATCGTGGAAAGGAATCTCTAATGAGAAATTCAAATTAACATGAATTTGAATTTATCATTATTGTTTGTATCTAAGCTTAAATGTAGTATATGTCAGCCATGGTTTCCATTAATTCATGTTGGTGATTATGGACGCATTAATGCATGGTTTGTAGATGTAGTATATAAGAAAACTTTTCATAAATCATCATTTTAATTAGGTTCGATAATCAAAATAGGGATCAATGCGTGATAGACTTTGGATTATATTAATGTTAGTATAGTAATCAATGTGCTTGAAGATAAATACATATGATAACAAGAGTTTTGAAATCTTGGCCTATTTATTGGACTCTATTTTTGCTAGTGTTTATGATTTACTTTGCTTTTCAACATTGCATTTCTCATCAGATGTCAGAGTTATGTAAAAATATCAAGGAGATAAAATCAATTTTTTTTGGATGCATCATTCTACTAGATTGTGCACAGAGTATATTAATGGGGTTGAAAAATTTTCTTGAGTATGCATTTAAATATTCAATAAATAAAGATATAAAAACCAATTATTTGTGTGCTGATTGTAGCAACAAGTATCGTTGGATTGGGGATGAGGTCTATCATCTTTTACTAGTGGATCATGTCTTTAACACAATTGTATTGGAAATATACATATTTATATTATACTTTCATCATATTAATACTAACATATCATAGGTAGACGTGGCAGGGCTTATAAAAAAAAAAGGTAGGCATGGCAAGGGAAGGAAAAAGTAAAGCCAAAATCATCACACCAAAAGCTGCTCAAGAGATTACTATTCTTTTTCACCAAAAACTGAATGGAGCTTGGACGACTTTTACTGAATACCCAAGATCTGAGCTTGAAACTCTGTATGCTTGCTATATATCTCAACATTTTAAGCATAAGCAACTAGACAAGGAAGTGAAGAAGGCATTTGTGGAATATGTGAAACACCACTATTCTGATTGGATGTTTCACATTAAAAATCCTCTTTTTAAGAAGTTCACAAAGAAAGAAGATCATTACAAGAATGGTCCTTCCTTCATTCCTACACCCTTTTGGAAAATGATGGTGGATAAATGGATGGATGAAGAATGGGAGGTGAGTATAAATGAAATACATGTCATAAATTCTCTCTATCTCTCTTGCACTCTCTTTAACCATTATTTGTGGTTTACATTTTTCGCAATTGTTATATTATTTTAATTTATATTTAATTTTGATAGTGGTTTAAGTAATCAAATTAAGTTATTATTATTGTTGAATTAAAAAAAAAGTTATTACTATTGTTGAATTTAAAAAAAAAGTTATAGATACAAATTAAGTTATTACTATTGTTTATGATATATTATATGATTATATGTACTCATTTATTGAAGCATTGATACAGATACAAATTCACTTTAATTGTTTCATTTTAACTCATGTTTAATGTTTTTTTTTTTTTTAAGGACTAGCAGAGATGAAGAGGACAACTCAAACAATAACATGGAGGTCGAAAACAACTTGGAGGGTGACTTAGAGAAAAACTAATATAGATCTTGTCATAATTCTAGTTGTTTAAGTTTAAAACAATATTTTTATGTCATGGTTTAATTTTAAGATTTCTTTGTATATTCTAGATTTTAAAGTTTAAAATTATAAGAATTTTTATGTTTTGATGGATCAATTTTTAGTAATCATTGTACTATTGTAACAGGATAATTAAACAAAAATGATATAAAATAACTTAAAAATAAATAAATAATAAAATATATAAAAAATTATCACTGATGACTTAAAAATTTGGTCATAAATAACTTTATAGTGACGACGAAGTCTCTCGCAATTTATAGAATAGCGACTCCACTTAACCCCTTGCAAAAGCGTTTTAAGTGACAGCTTAACATCATTATTATTATTTCTAACTAATTGCGAGGGGTTAAAAGCCCTCACAAATAAATTTTAACGACGACACTATTCATCTCTAAAAAGTATGTCATCAATTTGAAATTCGCAAATAATTAATTGCGAGGGTATGACGGTCCTCACAAATAATTGTTAACGACGGCTGCTTCCCTTCACTAAAAATAAGTCATCGACTTTTCTCGTCGTTTGGAAATATATTTGTGAGGGCGGATTTGTTCAATAACGACGGTGGATTGCCTTCGTAAATTATCTATTTGCGAAGGTATGGTTGCAAAATCTCTTTTAGTAACAAGAGCAAATACGACGGCCTTCGAGGGCCATATGCCCTCGTTAATAACCTTTTGCGACGATATTTGAATTTTTGCGAAGGCATTTGACCCTTGCTAGTAGACTCTTTTTTTTGTAGTGAAAAATGAAAGAAAAAGTTTCCCTTCTTTAGATTTTTTTTTTAAATTTTAATTATTTTTTTATTTTATCTGTAAAAATAAATAAAAAGAAGAAGAATTTTTTAGGGTTTTTTTCCCTCTAATTTGTATTTTTTGATAAAGAAAAATACTTTGGATGTAAGTTAGAGATGGTATTTCAGGAATTTTTTTTTTAATGGTTGGGGGATCTTGTTGTTTGGATTTTTATTATTTGGGGAATATTTTTTTTGATCTTATCTTTGAATTGGGTTTGTTTGATTTTGCTGAAAAAATCCACCTTTGATACTATCAGTTATGATCCATAATTTGCTAAAAAATAGCCATTTATTTTTACTGATTGAGTTTTTCGGTTTCATGCCTGTAGCTCGATGGAGAGACCCACTCTTGGGTAAGACGTGTTCTTTGTTTTTATGTGCAGTATTATTAGTTTTTTTTTTCTTTGTTTTTCGGGAATATTCTTTGATTATACATCTGAAATTTAGATCAATCTAACTAATGAAATATTGTAAGTTTTGTGTTTCTACTTTTGTAAATGTTGACAAAAAAGTAAGGAGAAAGTGAAATGGTAAGACGCTTTCTCTGTTTTATGTGTTGTATAATCTGATTTGTTCTTTGTAATTCTATTGCATATGTGGCTCTGAAGACATTTACCTTACAAAAAATTGGGAAGGCGTGGAGGGATCATAAGTCTAGGATGAAGAAACAACATTATATATCTCATTCAAGAAATAAAGCACGGGTAAAGAACAACCGACCCAAGGGATGCATACCATAAAATTGGGATATACTTGTCGATCATTGGTATACTAATGATGCAGTGGTATGTTTGTTTTCTCTTTCTTTTCCATCATGGATCATACCAAAAGGAGAATGATTATTGAGAAATTGAGAGAATACATATTGGATTACTTTCAGATAGGATTTGTTAGTTTTATGTGCGCTTTTTGTGAAACTAGTATATATGAGAAGTTGTGTTTCATATTTCATATTTGTTTATTTGGTAGAAGCCTTGGAGGTGGTAAATGCTAGTTTGTCAAGGTTCAAAAACAAAGGCAAGTGTGTGGTGTGGAGTGATTTTCTTAATAGGTTCTCGCTTTCTTTTAATATTTTTTGCTTTGGCCTATAATGATATTTCTTAAAATGAGTTAGCTTTCTTAAAAGTTCCTAGTTTTCATTCACCAAAAGTATTCATCATTAAATCAGTACAGTTATATCAATCATTCAGCTTCTTCTTCTTCTTTTTCTTTTCTTAATGTTTAAATAATTTTTTAAATCTATGCATTTTGTAGTCAGTGATGTTTTTGGTGGTTGTTGGCTTGTAATTATCTTATAGTGGGTATTAAGCTTTTGAATCGCCATGAGTATGTTGTTCAGGTAATTTAGCCGTGTGAATCTTATGAAGTGGAAGTGAGAATTATGAAGAAATTTGTCATACTTTTTTTGGGTCATAATTGAGTGCCTTCTCCATTTCTTTATGTCCTTTTTGCTTTCTAGATTGACATAAAATGTATCTACTTTGGGGAAGCTATAATGGGAAGCTCATTTAGTAATGTTTTGCTGTCCACTATACTACTGCAAGTGAAGCTTCCTAATATGCATTGTTACTCTTTATCATCATGTAGTTCCTCTCATTCTTTTACTTTGGTTTCCAATAGATACCAAATGATATTTTAGAGCATTTTGGTTTTAGCTAAAAGTAGCTTTAGATACTTAAAGCATACTGTATATAAACATGTAATTTTGTTGAATGTAGATAGAGTCAGAGAAGAATAAGGATCGTCGTTCTAAACAGGATAACTTATATACTACTGGTTCTTGTAGCTATGTTGTGCACACTACAAAAAATTTAATAAGTATTATGACTATTTTTTAAATGATTTCAACTTCTCCTAAAGTTTATGTGGAACCAATATTCATCATTACATAAATATGTTGTTCATAATGTAGGCAAAAATGGATGGATGACTTGTAGAGCATGCAATATTATATCAAATACTACATACTCATAAAGATGAATCTGTAGTTAATCCTATAGTGAAAGCAAAAATGGTGAGTAATTTCTCCATTGTAATTGGGGGTAAACAAAATAGGAGTTCAAGAAACAATATTATAATTTTTCCCTACAAAGTTGTCTCAAAGATAAGCTTTGTTCAAATAATTCAAGTCTTAGAAGTCTTGCAAAATATTGTATATAACTTTTGAACTAGCATGTCTTTTTTGACAAAAACCAAGCATAAGATGAAATCCCATGTGGTTGTTTGAACACTTGTGTAACTATTTTGAATCAATGATAATTTTTATTAATGATTCTTTTAATTTTTAAATTGATATATTTCAATTTGATGTTAGCCAATACGCATTCCTTTTTATTGTGGGGTCATTTGATTGTTGGATTACATAGCAAACTCCATTTCATTGTGGAAATGTTATTCTTACTAAGTTGAGGCCTCTATGTGTTAGTACCTTTGTTATATTATAGCATACCCAGTGGATGTTTATGACTTCCTTTTTTTTTTTTTTTTTTGAGAGGTTCATGTGGTGAGTTGCTGTAGATTGTCAATTTTCTCTTGGGGGTTACTGGTACATATTGGTGCTTGCTTGTCCCATCCTATATATATATATATATATTATATATATATATTATATATATATATATATATATATATATATGTATGTTGTGGGGTCATTTAAATTATATGATTTCTAAATTTTTTTGTTTTGTTCAAACCCACATATTAGGACAAAATGAAGGAATTGTTGGTTGAGCCTTCAAATCAATTGCAGTCATCTGACACAAGTGGTAGTATTGCATGGTCAATAGATGATTTGTTTGCCAAAGTGATGGGTAAGGAGCGCAAAGGTCATATTCGTGGGGTAGGATTTGGTCTAAGCCCAAGTGGTCGAAGTAGCAAGAGTGCTCTCACGGACATTGAAATAAACTCAAGTCAAGCAGGGGACAACGAAATTGCATAGCTGAAGGCTTCCCTGGCTACTATGGAGGAGAAACTAGCAAGTTTTGACGAAATGAAGAAAAGACTTAGTCAATTCGAGAAATGGAGCAAAGAATGACTTGCATGCTTCAACAAATGCAACAAATTTCTCCCCAATGCAATCAGGAATATTAACAAAGACTTAGTCAATGTTTTTCTCTTTGTAAGCACTTCATTGTTGTTGTGAGTGCTTGATTTCTTTTGTGATTGGGATTGCTATTGTGTTTATCTATTTTTACTTATGTCAATTGTTGGTCAAGTATATTAACAATTGGGCTTATAGCTTAAAATTGAATAAGCCATAAAATTTGGGGTTTAAAGTAATAGTTTTGTGTAGTGACTCTTTTTCTTAACTAGGGCCGTACTCTATGAATTAATATAAATTCATCCCAATTATCATTAAGTGAATTAGTTATATTAATTAAAAAAGAGTAAGTCATATTAGAAAGAGACATGTCAATTTTAAAATGACTTTTAGAGGTTAAAAACATAAGAGACATGTCTTCATTTAACTTGTTCCCATTTTTGTCCTTGGTAATATTTTCTTGTCATTCTATTCTATTTATATGCACTTATTGAGTAATCATACTTTGTATGTAAGATATTCCTTCAGTCCAACATTCTCCAGCTCTCCAAAAATTGTCAACCGCATCCTATCAACCAAGCAGCTTATAACTTTTATCTTGGTGTTTAAGGACTTTTTGTGTACAAAGAACTACGGAAGAACAACTGCATTTTTTGCAAGTGTTGAAGGATACTTTTAAACACTTTGGAACTTTGATTATAGTATTAGCTTAATTTGAGTGGTTGTTTTATTCAAAGGACCACATCTTTTTTTGTTAATCTTATGGTGGTGGTTATAGATAACGTTATGTATTTGATAATATATTTTTATGTTAATATTACGTTAGTTTGGAAACATTTGTGGTGTTGTTAATTAATTACATTTGTGGTTAGTTTGGAGACATTTGTGGTGTCGTTAATTAATTACATTTGTGGTATTATGTTAGTAGAGCTAAAACTATTACAGGTTCTTTGTAACTGGTCTGAACAATATATTTGATGCAAATAGTGGTTTTAAAGCCCACTGGGGAAAAAAAAAAGTACCTATAGCGGCAGTCAAAAAGCGCTGCAATAGGTGCACATTTTATGTATTAAATGAAACCCTATAGCGGCACTTATCACTCGCCGCTAAAGGTATGAACATATAGTTGCGTTTCCACCCACCACTAAAAGTGCAATTAATCTGTTTTAATTGATTGCCTATAGCGGTGTTGTGTGCCTGCCGCTAAAGGTGGACACCAATAGCGGCGTACATAACTCGCCGCTAAAAGTCAATTGACGCGAATTTGTACGTCGTATGGCAGAGGTTTTATGCCCGCTGCAATAAACCAAAACCGCTGCTAAAAGGTGAAGGAAAATATGGTTTTGTATCTCATACAAAACATATAGCGGAAGCAACAAACAAAGATCTATTTCATTCATGATTGACAACATACATTATGTAAATTTCAGAATTTAAGAACAAGATAGCGTACCTTAGTGTGGTGAAATTCAAAACCAAAGATTGAAGTACTTGGGAATACTTTTAATCTTCACTCCAATTCCACTTTACGCCCAAGATGT
This sequence comes from Castanea mollissima, assembly GCA_014183005.1. Taxonomy (NCBI): domain Eukaryota; kingdom Viridiplantae; phylum Streptophyta; class Magnoliopsida; order Fagales; family Fagaceae; genus Castanea; species Castanea mollissima. The sequence continues at coordinate 280,179 of JACAVU010000003.1, read as the reverse complement.
GTGGTCTCTCAATCAGTTTTTAAAGGGAGAATGAAAGTATGTCTCACTCTCACATACACACCATTTCTTATATCACTAATAAAAATCTTTATGTTTTTCCTTTTATAACTAACTGATTATCTAATTGGATTGGCTTATTGGGCCTTTCCAATTGGGCTTTAGTGTGTGGCTTGGAGTGGGACCAAAAGGAACCAATAAGACATTAACTCCAATGGGTTTTGGGCTTTTCCACCAGCTCTTGACAAGTCCAAAGTTACCATTAATTATATTTAATACCACTATATAAATATAATTGCACTCTAGGCCTTATTAATAAATTATATCCCAAGACTTTATTATACATACAACCCCTTCATAAAATATTCGTAGTAATACAAAGTCATAAATATAGACTGCTACTTTAAAAATTATTACATCTTAATCCTTGAGTACTCGGTTTAATCCTTTAAGTTATTCATCATATATTTATGAAATTCAATTTCATAAATATATACTTTAGTAACTCTTTACTAAAGTGTTTAGGCCTAACACTCTGAATAACTAAACCCATTAAACTTATCTCAATGGAATATTTTATATTTCCGTTAAGAGATTATGAATTCTATCTTGAGAATATATGTTCCATCAACACTAAATGTGGCTACCCAACATATTGAGATTTTGACCGTTACTTTAGATTTCACTCCTGATATATCAAAGCAACCTACACTTTATGATCGAGTCCATTATCCTCTCAAGATTAAGAGTTCATGTAAATAGAAGTCGTGAGATTTATTATTCATTTGACAGTCGCTAGGAGAATAATAAATCTCACAGCGGTCTAGTTTAATATGTCTTAACTCTTAAAACATATCAACATATCAACTAGAAGTCTCCACTTCCATGATTAAGACAAATCATTTTAGTTGATACGTTATAGTCTTCGCAGATGAAATGCCCAATTTCATCACCAACTACGAACTATAAATTCTGAATTTACAAAGAACTTGTGACTTATATCTTCTGTGACTAGATCACATAAATCACATACTATGCATCTCATGGACTATATGATAATGTCTCAATATTCATGTTACCATTATTTTAGATAATAATAAAACAACTTTATTAAACACAACATTAAGTCATACATAATGTCATACATAACATCATACAATAGGATTTAAGGGCACACATCCTAACAATCTCCTACTTGCCCTAAAGACTATTGTGCACTAATCTAATTCCCATTCCTTCCAAATGTGACTCGAAAGTCTTTGAGGCAAGGATTTGGTAAAAGGATCTGCTAGATTATTTGCACTTTCAATCTTTGCTACCACAACATCTCCACGAGTAACAATGTCTCAAATGATGTGGTACTTCCTTTCAATGTGTTTTCCTTTCTTGTGATTTCTTGGATCTTTGGATTGTGCAACTGCTCTACTATTGTCGCAAAACAATGTGATGAGAACTTGCTCCATTCTTGTAACACCAAGATCAGAAAGAAATTTCTTAAGCCAAACAGCTTCCTTTGTTGTTTCATAAGCAGCAATGTACTCAGCTTCCATGGTGGAGTCTGTTATACAAGATTGCTTAAGACTCTTCCAACTTATGGCTCCACCTCCCAAGGTGAAAACACATCCTGAAGTGGATTTTCTGAAATCTAGATCCGATTGAAAATCTGAATTTGTATAGCCAATGAGAATTAAATCCTCACACCGGTAAACAAGCATATAATTTCTCGTTCTCCATAGATACTTGAGAATATGCTTTATAGCTTGCCAATGTTTTGGTCATGGATTTAATTGATATCAGTTGACTATGCCAACTAAATAACATATATCTGGTCTAGTACAAAGCATGGCATATATGAGACTTCCTACTGTTGAAGCATAAGGAACTTGTCTCATCATATTTTCTTCCTCTTGAGTCTTAGGCCTTTGGTCATCAGATAAAGGAACTCCATGTCTAAAATGAAGCAATCCTTTCTTGGAGTTTTGCATGCTAAACCTTTTTAGGACCTTATCTATATATTCAGCTTGTGATAAGCCTAACATTTTATTCTTGCGATCTCGTTAAAGCTTGATCCCTAGAATAAAGTTAGCCTCACCCAAGTCCTTCATATCAAATTGGCTTGACAACCAAACTTTAACCGATGACATTACCCCTACATCATTCCCAATGAGTAGAATATTATCAACATAAAGCACTAGGAACATTACTACTTTATCTTGATGTCTTTTGTACACACATGGTTCATCAAGATTTTGTTCAAAACCAAATGACTTGATAACTTGATCAAATCTGATGTTCCATGACCTAGATGCTTGCTTAAGTCCATAAATGGACCTTTTCAACTTGCATACCATATGCTCTTGGTTCTTTGCTATGAAACCTTCTGATTGCAACATGTATTTTCTTCTTCAAGATTGCTATTAAGAAATGCAGTCTTGACATCCATTTGTCAAATCTCATAATCATAATGAGCAGCAATGGATAAAATAGATCTGATAGACTTAAGCATGGCTACTGGCGAAAAAGTTTCATCATAATCAATACCTTCTTTTTGGTATACCCTTTCGCCACTAGTCTTGCTTTAAAGGTTTCAACCTTTCCATCTATCCCTCTCTTCCTCTTGTAAACCCATTTGCAACCAACAGGTTTAATGCCGTTAGGCGCCGTTACAAGATCCCATACATGATTGGAATACATAGAATCCATTATATCATTTATTGCTTCATCATATGTGTAATGATCCGATTCAGCCTCTTCTGAGATAGCTTCATAAGTTTCTCCCAAACCTATAAATCTCACAAGAGGCCGAACAATTCTCCCACTATGACGAGGCATTTGTGCCCTAGACATCTCATGAGCAATATCTTGTGGTGTATCCAATACAGCCACATCATCCCTAGTTTCATCCATTAGTTGTTCAACTACAGGTTCATCTATTTCAGCCAAAACAACTTTACTCCTAGGATTAAAGTTATTCACATAATCATCCTCCAAGAATTTGGCATGGGTGCTAACAAACACTTTGTTATCCTTATGATTATAGAATAAATAATACTTGGTTTCTTTTGAATACCCTAAAAACATGCATACTTCCGTTTTAGCTTCCAACTTATTAGACTTCCTTTTCAACACATGTGCTGGACATCCCCAAATGTGGAGATATTTCATACTAGGCTTGCGCCCACTCCACAATTCCTTGGGTGTGTTGGGAGCAGATTTTGATGGAACCAAATTCAAAATATGCATAGTAGTTTTTAGTGTATATCCCCAAAGAGAAACTAATAAAGTTGAATAACTCATCATGGAACTAACCATTTACAAAAGAGTCCTATTCCTTCTTTCTGCTACACCATTTTGTTGGGGGAGTTCTAGGTGCAGTCAATTGGGAGACAATCTCATTTTGAATTAGGTAATCCTTGAATTCCCTAGAAGGTATTCGCAACCTCGATCAGATCAAATGACCTTTATGCGTTTACCCAATTAATTTTTAACTTCAGCCTAAACTCGTTGAACTTCTCAAAGGTTTTGGACTTCTGTCTCATTAGGTACACACAACTATATCTTGAGTAATCATCCATAAAAGTGATGAAATACTCATAACCTCATTTTGTTTGGGTTGACATAGGACCACATATATCTGTATGAACTAATTCAAGCAACTCTTGGGCTCTTCTACCTTTTGCATTAAAAGGTCATTTGGTCATTTTACCTTCCAAATAAGATTTGCAAACTAAAAATCCATCAAAGTCCATGGTTTGTAAAAGTCCATCTTTGATTAGTCTTTGAATCCTATTTGAATTAATATGACCCAAACGCAAGTGCCATAAATATGCATCCCTAGTAGTAGGAAACTTTCTCTTTAATGATTTTACATGAGAGCTACTATCTATTTCAGAATTGTATAATTCATGCTTGTTAGGAGTTAAAATATAAAGATCATCCACAATATTGCCAGAACAGATAAACATTTTATCCTTCTTTATTACAACATTGTCTTTAAGGATAACACAATATCCTTGTTTACCTAAGTAAGTTGCAGAAATTAAATTCCTATGAACATTAGGTACATACAAACAGTCTTCCAATATTAAAACTCTAGACTTAAAGCATATATTAAACACTCCAACAGTTACAACCGGAATCCTGCTCTCATCAGCCAAAGTAAGAAATAGTTCTCCCTCATTCAACTTTCTAGTCTCCTGGAACCCCTGCAATGAATTGCAGATATGATTAGTACAACCTGAATCTATACACTAGGAATTCGTTGGATTCTATACCAAACATATTTCAAGAAGAAAGGAACTTTTATTACCTTTATTATTGGCAGCTTTGAACTTTGGACAATTCCTCTTCCAATGTCCTTTCTCACCACAATGGAAACATTATCCTTTGATCTTTTTTCCTTTGTCGGCAACCCCTAGGGCAATTTGTTTACCATTTTTCTTAGTGAAGTCCTTCTTTTCTTCTTCTTCTTCTTCTTCTTCTTACCCTTGCCTTTCGACTTAGATTGAGAAGTAGAAGCTTCACCCACATTGGCTTCAACACTAGAAGTACCAAGGATGCCTTCGGCCGCCACTAACTCATTCATTAATTCAGACAAAGAATAAATATTTTTGTTCATATTATAATTGAGTCTGAATTCCTTGAATGAATCCGGTAGTGACTAGAGTATCATATCCACTTGGGATTCTCCATCAATGTTGGCACCTAAAACTTCCAATCTATTCAGATTAGCAATCATCCTAAGACAATGCTCCCTCACTAAATTTTCAGCAGCCATTTTGGTATTATAAATTGGCCTCATGGTTTCTTGCCTTGCAGAACGGCCTTGCTCACCAAACATCTCCTTCAGACTTAGCATGATATCCGTAGCTAGTTCTACATCTTGCATTTGATGCTGTAGAACATTTGAGATAGATGCTAAGATGTAGCACTTGGCCATTTCATTAGATTTCTACCAACGATCATATCGATGTTTTTCCTCAAGAGGAGCATCTAATGAAGGAAAGCTAGGACATGGTTTAGTAAGCACATATTTGTGCTCTTCAGCAATAAGAACAATGTCCAAATTTCTTTTCTAGTTAACATAGTTGGATCCAGTCAATTTGTTTTAAGTTAAGAATAGCAACAAGTGGGCTACATGATGCCATGATTTAAATCTGAAAATAATAAACATGAATATAATAAGTAAACGAGACATTATCAATTTAGCATATAAGCATATAATATGGAACTTTAATAAAACCATAAAATAATATATGCAACGACAACCCAATCCATGTCTATAATTCCTTGGTATCAAGTTTATTATAAACACATTAATTGGTTGAGAACTATTCTCATTATTAGTGTTATCATGATAACTCTTATCAAACACTAACAATATGCCGTATTACCTTTAGCCCTAAGTAATAATGACATAGCTCCTTTGGGAGGTTAACATTACACTTAGTCTAGTGTACAACATTATCTAAAATCATGTGTAGCCACATTTCATCTCCCTTTTATAGTGTTTAAACTTGTAATACCATGAAACAAAACACTCTCCTTTGGGATCGCGAGGCATATATGCCAATACGAGGTTTTTGTCCACACTACTTTAAATGAGTAAGTTCAATCTTGTAGTACTATGAAGTAAACACCCTCCTTTGAGATCGCGAGGCATATACGCCAAGATGAGATCCAACTTTTGTATCTCTCTCTCACTAGATATTTTAAATTAAAGGTTTTTAAGATCAAAAACCATAATAATGTTAAACACTTTGAAAACATAATCCTAATCTCATTAGGAAAAAAATTCATTAAACTAGAATTAACATATATAAATATATATAACGTAACCCTTATTACATTTAAAAATCCATATTGTATTATATATAATATAATATACAAATTAATATATGTAATATATAATTATTACATTATATCTATAACTTACATGTAATCTTACATATGGATTATATAACATATAAACCGAGGCATGCAAGATAGCCAAAGTCAAACATATATATCCGTACAAACCAAGGCATGCAAATAAAATCTAAGTCATGCAATCAAACTCCAAGCCGTGCAATTAAGATTTACATAATGCATGATGGCCAATCAGTATAATAAGCCAAACGATGCATCAAGTTGATTCATAGATAATACGGTTATTACAATAACCATATATCATGAAATAACCAGCAAGACTCGGCACCATTACATCAAAATCATTGGCCACTTAACAGTTATTACATTAACAATCTATAACAATACATATGCAATAACCATATCCAAGCACTTACTTTAAGACACGACACCATAAATATCCATTCAATCCCACTTGCAATATATATATATATATATTACAAACTAAGATTTCCATTAATGGTTATTGAATGAATGACCAATCCGAGCACTCTTGGTGTCATGCAAAATAATATATCACATATATGGATCAATGCACACAAGGTTTATGGAACAATATCTTTATGCAGAAATTTGAAAACACAAAGATAGCGGTTTTCTAAAATTCTAAAATCCAATCACACGCTATACAATCATGATATGAAAACCTGGCTCTGATACCAATTGAAGGAAAATCTAGTTTTGTATCTCATACAAAACACATAGCGGAAGCAACAAACAAGGATCTATTTCATTCATGATTGATAACATGCACTATGTAAATTTCAGAATTTAAGAACAAGATAGTGTACCTTGGTATGGTGAAATTCAAAACCAAATATTGAAGTACTCGAGAATAATTTTAATTTTCATTCCAATTCTACTTTACACCGAAGATGTGTGGTCTCTCAATCGGTTTTCAAAGGGAGAATGAAAGTGTGTCTTACACTCACATACACACCATTTCTTATATCACTAAAAAAATTTTGTGGCCTTTCCAATTGGGCTGACCTATTGGGCCTTTTCAATTGGGCTTTAGTGTGTGGCTTGGAGTGAGACCAAAAGGGACCAATAAGACACTAGCTCCAATGGGCCTTGGGCTTTTTCGTCAACTCTTGACAAGTCCAAAGTTTTCATTAATTATATTTAATACCACTATATAAATATAATTGCACTCTAGGCTTTATTAATAAATTACATCCTAAGACTTTATTATACATGCAACCCCTTCATAAAATATTCGTAGTAATACAAAGTCATAAATATAAATTGCCACTATGAAAATTACTACATCTTAATCCTTGAGTACCCAGTTTAATCCTTTAAGTTATTCATCATATATTTATGAAATCCAATTTCATAAATATATACTTTAGTAACTCTTTACTAAAGTGGTTAGGCCTAATACTCTGAATAACCAAACCCATTAAACTTATCTCAAGGGAATATTTTATATCTCCGTTAAGAGATTATGAATTCCATCTTGAGAATATATGTTCCATCAACACTAAATGTGGTTATCTAACATACTGAGATTTTGACCTTTACTTTAGATCTCACTCCTGATATATCAAAGCAACCTATACTTCGTGATCATGTCCATTATCCTCTCAGGATTAAGAGTTCATGTAAATAGAAGTCGTGAGATTTATTATTCATTTGACAGTCGTTAGGAGAATAATAAATCTCACAGTGGTCCAGTTCAATATATCTTAAGTCTTAAAACATATCAACTAGAAGTCTCCACTTCCATGATCAAGACAAATCATCTTAGTTGATACGTTATAGTCTTCGCAGATGAAATGCCCAATTTCATCACCGACTATGAACTATAAATTCTAAGTTTACAAGGAAGTTGCGACTTATATCTTTTGTGACTAAATCACATAAATCACATACTATGCATCTCGTGGACTATATAATAATGTCCCAATATTCATGTTACCATTATTTTATATAATAATAAATTTTTTTTATTAAACACAACATTAAGTCGTACATAATGTCATACATAATATCATACAATAGGATTTAAGGGCACACATCCTAACAAAATGTGTATCTACAGCGGTGTTTTTTTTTTACCACCGTAATAGAGCTATTACGGCACTGTAAGGCTGGTGGGTAGAACCGCTGCAATAGCCCTCATTGCTAGAGGTCAAATGTACCTTTAGCGGTGGTTTTGGCCCACCACAATAGGCCTTTTTTTCGGAGTGCCTTTAAGAAATATATGCGGCTTCTCTCTATGCTTAACGCACAAAGGTATAGAAAAAGATTAAGTTACTAAACGTAGAAAAATTTGCAGTAACAGCATCTAGTTTACCAATAAATAAATCCAAACTTTTTCTTTGTTTGCATCGTTAAAACTCTTAAGTAATTTAATAGCTTCACTACTGGCCCAGAATACCCACGTAAAAAAAAAAAAAAAAAAAAAACTCTAATTCTAAATAAAGCTTAGATTTGACAAGAAAGAGATTCTTAGGCTCTTACGTCAATTGTGCAGTCAAACATTCTCTACTTGAGTATTTTGGGTAGTCTCCTCTCTCAAAACATCTGTCATTATACGCTGACTTAATTTAGACTATATATAGCTAGGGTTTTAACCATATTTTCTAAAAATCCCCTTAGTAATATTAATTATAAAAATTGACCCTATAAAAAAATTTACTTAAATACCCTTCCTTTTAATTCTTCTTTTTTTTGGGGTATTATAGGCACATTTAATATATATCCACTATGAAGGGTTATTATCTTTCAAAAGACACATTTTGGTATATATATTACAACATATCTTGTATATACCTATATATATAACACAAACTAAACTAGAGACGCAACAATATGAGTCTTATTCATTTTCACAAAAAAACTAATAAATAAAACAATATTGCTTTATTTTTTCTTTGAAACTTATGTACTATTTATTCTCATGCATTGCACTGGTTAGCGACTAGTATATATATATATATGATGGGATTGACGAACTCAACTTATCCAGACGAAGTCATCCAAACCAACGAAGTAGCATTGATAGATGAAGTAACTAGATGCCACTGATGATACAATCCCCATTACTGAAGAAGGAAAAGAGGCCATTCAATGCAGTCTAAATAAATACCTCTGACGGTTACAATGACAGCTGTTAGGTTCTAAGTACTTAGGAACTAATGTATTAGAATTCTAATATGTATTGTTGGCAAACCATGATCAAAACAGGTGTTTAGTTGTGTTTTAGACTTGCTTAAAGTATGTGATTTATGTAAAGTTGGAATCGAGTTAACTGCAAAAGTTATTGTGCATTTCTGCCTGGCTCGATCGATCAAGAATTAGACTCAACCGATCGAAAGTCGTGCAGATTATTTTTTCTGCAGAATTTCCAACTCAGCCCTAAGCCCATATGACGTGCAGGGTTTTATGTTTTGCCCTAGGTATAAAAGGCAAACCCTAGTCACGTTTTTGAAGTAGCTTATATTATTGTTTGTGTGAATCTCTTGTGATATCTGAGAGGTGCTTGCCTTCACACAAGTTTAGGATTATCAAGAAGGAGATTTCTTCAAGAACTTGATGATTATTCAGTTGCTACCATAAGAGCTCAAAGATACACAAGCGAGAGTGCTTGTACTTGCTGGAGAATCCAAGAAAGAAGGAGTCCGTGGTCTCGGAGCTTGCATGTGGTCATGTCAGTAAGTTTTCTACTAGTGGGTAGCAATAGAATGTTAGTGGTCTAAGTCGCTATTGTACAACTTCGATTCTTTCATAGTGGATTCAGGTTTACCTTGAGGATAGCTAAGTTAAATCTTCTCCAAGTTTTTACCTGTTTGGTTTTCCTAGGTCATCATATCTTTGAGTTATTTATTATTTCTGCTGTTTTGCATGATATGATTGTTATAGTTTTAACCTAGATCTGAATAATAAACCTAAGTATTCACTTGGTTAATTAATTAGGTTAAACAATCTAGTTTTACAGGGGTCTAAATAACTCTACAACAGCTGAATGAACCGTTAGAAGCCCATTAAAGCTCAAATCAGTGACCAGGAGGAGTTACTAAAAGAGGCATTAAAGCCATAATAACTGCCACAATGGCTAGGGGTTCTAGAAACATATATAAAGCCCTCATACGCAGAAGCAGCAGGTACATACAAAACACATACAGAGATATTGAGTCTTTTTCTTTTGGTATATTTTTCCTTGGATCTTATTTATACTGACTTTGGCATCGGAGACGTTGTGGTAGGCACCACACCGGTGACCATCCTAAAGCAGCTTCCTTATCGTCTTCATACTAGTAGGATAGAAGGTTCGATTCCATCAGGACACTTTTACTTGGACTGACGAATCTACACTTCATCAATATATATATCAGTGGCGGAGCCAAAATTTTAGTTTAGGGGGGGCAAGATCAAATGAAAATAATTTAAAAAAATCTTAAAAATATTAATCGATATTACTAATAAAATTATAAACAATAGTAATTGTCATAAAAATATATTAAAATTTAAACAGCTGTAAAATAATTAAACAATTGTAAAACAACAAATTCATAGTTATTGACAATTAAAGTAAGAGATTAATCTATATACACAAATTTTAGACATCAAATTTGATTCCTTATAATAATTTGAGAAAATAAATTTTCAACTTTCTTTCTTTATACTTCTAATTATTTAAAATTTAGATTTATGGTAAAAACTCAAATTTTGAGACTATGAAAAAAAATAAGAGATGGAGGTGAAAAAGATAATGGATGCTTTATTGCTTTAGTACATACAAGACATTATTATTTTGTGTAAAATTTGAGTTTCATGGGTGGTACCTGAAATGAAAGGAAGGAATTTGGAAAAGTGAAAAAAAAAAAAAAAAAAAAAACCTTGAATGATGGTCAAAGTGTACATAGGCTTTAACTTAAGGACAAAACTTAGGTACAATACCTTAGATGTTGTTCCTTTGGTTCTCCTCCTAAGATTCAACCATGTGGTTACTTAACTAAAAAATACATTTCCATCTCATGAGAAAAAATCGACATGGCAGAATATTAATAGGAGAACCTAAGGAACAACACTAGCTTAAGTATTGTACCTAAGTCTTGCACCTATGTCTTGCCCTTTAATTAAAATAAAAGATGATAGGTGGTGGCCATTTGCTTTGGTGTCAGGCTAATTGATAAAAGTGGGAGTAGTTCTTTTAGTAACATTACAAAATCTCACAATATTTTTACAATAAATTGAGATGTTAGTACATTATATATCAAAAATAAAATGAAATAAAATAAATATTCTAAGATCCGTTTCAAGTAAAAGGATGAGTGTTATGAAAATATTGTGAAATTTTGTTTTGTTTCTAGACTAACTTAAGTGCAATATGTGTTTTATTTTTTTATTTTTTTCATATCATGGTACCGTTTGTGTATAGTAGAAATAGGAAAATATTTCTTTGTTTTACACTTTTACTATTCTAATGTCAAGAGGGGCAAAAAACTACACTAATAAGAAGTATATATAAACGGTTTTTTAGGTGGAGTTAGAGGGGGCAAGTGCCCCCCTTGCCCCCCTCTGCCTCCGCTCTTGATATATATATATATATATATATATTATATATATATATATATAACAAAAACATTTGTGTGGCACATGTAAGCATTTTAGCACTTGACTGGACCACAGTAATGGAGTTGTTGAATTTTATTTTTTTAATTTTAAAGAATTGGAGTAGTTGGATTTTAATTGTCTGCATCTAGTTGGATATTTTTCTTTAGAATAGTAACGTATATTATATTTATCCCCTCATCGATCTATCTCCTTTTCCAAATTTCAGTGGATGTCATTTTATTTTGCATTATTAGGTAGTACCTTTCCCACTTACTTCTACTATATTGCATCTTTTATCTGGGATAAGTCCTGGCATACAACATTGCAAATCTTTTATTTTTTATTTTTTACTGAAACATTACAAATCTTTTAATCGGTAAGGTCGAAGGTAAAAATGATAATTCAAATTTCGATTTTACCTATTTCCATTCAATCATTTATTTAAAAATTTAATTTTTTTGGTAACAAACTTATCCATTTTTTTTTTGGTGCCAACAAGCTTAACAATGATTCTTGAGTGCACATAAAATACCACAGGCAGAGTACATGTTTCATAAATACCATTACTTATTTACAAACATACCAAATTTTTCATAAAAGAAATACCAAAATACGAAATTTTCTTCATCTCCTATTTAGAAGAATTTCATGCATTTATGCTAATTATTCCATTTGTTTTTTTATAGTCTTATGCTACCTAGTCCAACTCAAATGTAATAATATTTTCTGTCAAACTTATTTAGTAGCTTTTCCGGTGTTGCATCCTTTTTTTGGGACTAGTCCTATCAAGCAACATGGATAAGTTTTTAATTGGAAGATTTGAGGTAAGAATGATATTCAAACTTCGATATAGTTACCTCTTTGCACTTCTAAATCATTTTTCATTTTCATTTTTCTATTTAATTTTTTTGGTTAACAAGCATAAACTTTTTTTTTTGGTGGTTTTTCCAACAAGTTTAACCATGATTCATGAGTACACGTAAAATAACACAGGCAGATTACACGTTTCATATATACCATTACATACTTATTCACAAACATAACAATTTTTTCTCGAAAAATAAATACCAAATTTTGTTTCATCTCCTATTTACAAGCATTCTATTCATTTATGCTAGCTATTCCTTTTGCTTTGGCTACTCGATCTACCACACAATATGGTACTGGTTGGATATATGAGTGAGTATTCGTATCTTTCTTACGTTTGTTGTTGCAGGTTAATGAATTATTCTTTTGCTGTTATTACTCTTATATATACCATATGTAGCTTAGGTTGGTAAAATATTTCTTAGGAAGACATTTAAAATTACACCCTTTGCGTTATATATAGCCCCAAACAGTGGCGAAATCAATCTTGACTTCAAGGGGAAACAATTATAGTGTATATACAAATGTCTTCAAACACCCATAACATACGTAGATACACATATATATGTAGACTCTGAAAATGGGTGGATTAATTAGGTGTGGATTGACTTGTATTTTTCACATGCAATAATAATAATAATAATAATAATAATAATAATAATAATAATAAATGACTATATTGTCTTAATCTTTCTTTTGATACAAATAAGAGAATAAATCACAAAATAATTAAAAATAAAATTTAATTATTATAAATTCTTAAGTTTACACAATTTATAATTTATTATTGATTTCATCACCTTAAAAAAATGCAAAAAATATTAAATTTTTGTACCATAAATTTCAACACTCATGTAAATCATAGAAAGATAGAATATCCATTAAATAAATTGTGTTTTTTCAGGGTTCTTTAAACATATTGTAATGTTTCATAGTCAAAATTTAACTTATAATTCTGATGTATTAGTACTTAGATAAACCTTAAAGAGGACTTATGTTAGTTTTTGTTAAACTCATAAAATGATTAAACTCTAACAATTTTAAATTATATATTTTGAGCATATAAAACTTTAGTTGTAATACCCCGCATGTATATATATTTTCTTATAGTTTCTCAACAAAAATATATATATATATTCTTATAAAAATAAAAATAATAACAAAAGTGGTTCATGTGGACTCTTAAAGAATTATATTATTATTTGAGGTTCAAAAAATAAATTAGATCTCTTTAAGGTGTTTCTATTTTTTTTTTTTTTTTTTAAGAATATAGGATCAGAGCTTAAACCTTGGGGGTACAATTGTAATTAACTAATATCGAGAAAAGACAAAACCTTAGTAGCCATCAGTTTTCACTTTTCACGTCTATTGCGCATAAAATATCAGAGAGAGAGCGAGAGAGAGAGAGAGGATCTTAGGTCACTAAATAAAATTCAAGAGTTGGCGTATGATTACGTTAAGTTGCCTAGAGTTTTCATTCAATTATAAAACTTCATAAGACATTAGTACAAAGCTAAATTTTAAAGGTGGCCCTGGGTTGGAAATGTTGGCTACCGCCATATGTAGCTTAGGTTGTTCTCACAAGTAAAATATTTCTTAGCAAGACATTATAAATTACACCGTTTGCAGCTGTAGCAGTTCTAGGAACTTTTTCTAGGGAGTCATTAAGAAACTTAAATCAAACAAAAATTTAATTTAAAAATAAAACTTGAATATATTGAGTTATCGAAAACAACACAAATACATGGAATTTTACAATTTTCTTCTACGAGTTTTCATATTTTGAAATCGTCATAATAGTTTATTATTAGTTTTCATTATCTATTGTCAATATAAGTATAACCATTTTATTTTGTTAAGTTTGTATAATATTTTCTTTTATGAAATTGTGGTTATATATTTGTCATTTTTTTTTATAAAAATATTTTAAAATAAATGAAAAAACTCAACTCCACTTGCACTGTATAATTATTGACTCATATAACCTCGCTCATCCATCCATAAATAATACAAGAAATTGTTGTTTGATTGTGAGATAAGCTGATATGTATTAACTCACACAACCATGCTCATCCATTCATAAATAATACAATAAGTTGTTGTTTGATTGTGAGATAAGCTGATATGTGATCAAAGTGTGCCGTCGGGTGCATGTTTCTAATTACAATTCAGTTCGGTTTGTAGTCCTTTATTCTGCATTAACAATTACTTATGGTAATTTCTTTAAAAAATCACTTATTTAAGGTGAATCAACTATAGTTAGGGTTCCGTATCTCTTGAATCTTATTATAACGAGGGTGTCAATCGTATTCGTTCGTTCCATTCCTATTTTCTATTTCGCGTTTAATATGAAGGTCCACACACGGGTTTGAAGTGGGATACAATTAATTATACCTAATTAATTGTATGGAGTGAACGTAGACAGAGATCTGAGGACTTTTATTTCATCTTTGCAGTTCTCAGTTGGATTTTTTTATTCCCCTAATTGGATTATTATTAACTTCCCAATCATGGCATATAATATCGAAAAGACTCTTCAACAAAGACAAAAAAATATATTTCCTACATTTTCTTTTGAGAAGTAACCGATCTGTTAAGAAAGCTGTATTACATGAAAATAAAAAGAAAAATGAGGAAGAGAAAGAGCCAAGAGCAAAGGGAAGGCAAACACTCTATTCAATGAATTGAAGGTTTACAAGAGGAATCTAGTCTCTATGACAAGTGATGGTATACAACGTAACGAGTGCAGTGGCGAGTCTAGGAAGTTTTTCTAGGGTAGTCACCATGAAAATTAAATCATATCAAATCTAATAGTCTAATGGTCTATTATACCTATTGAAATATATCAAACAATTTTGCCAAATCACTAACAATTAAAATAGTCTAATAGTCTCTTTTATTGGAATAAACTAATGGTCTATTATACCTATTAAAATATACCGAATAATGTTGCCAAATCACTAACAATTAAAACAGTCTAATAGTCTCTTTTTAGAATAACCTAATAGTCTATCAAGACAACGTGTTTCAGCTTTTTTTTGTATTTTTTTCTTGAGTAAACTTCATGTTTTCAATTAAACCACTTGTAATGATTATTTTGAAACTACTTAGATCTATCCAGATACAAGTAAAGTGCGTTTTGTTATATAATATGTCAATTAAATAAAAATATTACCTAGCAAAACTCATTTACTAGTTTCTCTTGTGGGTCATATATACATATATAACAAAAGCATTTGTGCGGCACGTGGAAGCCATTTAGCCCTTGGTTGGCCAATTAATGGGGTAGTTGAAATTTTTTAATTTTTGAAGAATTGGAGTGGTTGGATTTTAATTGTCTGCATCTAGATATTTTTCTTTAGAATACTAATGTATATTGTATTTATCCCCGCATTGATCTCTGTCTCCTTTTCCAAATTTAGTGGATGCCATTTTGTTTTGCATCATTAGGAGTGACTTTCCCACATACTTCTATTATATTGCATCGTTTCTCTGGGACAAGTCCTGGCATGCAACATTGCAAATCATTTAATTGGAAAGGTTGAAGGTAAAAATGATAATTAAAATTTCGATTTTACCTATTTTCAATCCTAAATCATTTGTTTAATTTTTTTTTTTGTCTTTTTGGGTATTAAGATTAACCATGATTCATGAGAGCACACAAAATAACACAGGCAGATAACATGTTTGATAAATACCGTTACTTTCTTATTTACAAACATACGAATTTTTTCATAAAAGAAATACCAAAATAACTAAATTGTTTTAACTCCTATTTAGCAGAAGTTAATGCATTGAAGCCAAGTATTCATCTTGTTTTCAAGCGTCTTATAATAACAATTTAAACTCAAATTCAATGATATTTTCTTTGAAATTGTTGGGTTAAAAATTGACCTTGGTTAATTAATTCAATTATCCAAGTTGATTAATTATCAAAATTACATGCTATATTATAGAGGCACGAAAAAATCACCAATCTAAACTTAGCGGAAATTAAATTAACCACACAATGCTTTGTTGACTAATGAGGAAACCCTCCATAAGACAAAACCCCCTACTGGGTGAATTTCAGGTCACTACTCCCGAAAAATCCACTAATCATGAACAAGCTATTGCAAGTATTATATATCTTACCATTATTAAGCCTATCCCAAAATGCTAACCTACAATTGAAACCTTATGCTAAGCTCCAACTGGACTTGATCTTATAGACTTCTTCTTTGCTTAAGTCTCCAATCTATGACTAACTGCCCAGCAACTTGATAGTTGTTGGATGTGAAATTTTTCAATCCACGCTTGTAGATTTGAAAGCAATTGGGCTACAAATCCCAATGGCGCATAGGAGTGTAGTAGCCTCACAAAAGCATGTATCTCAATACGAGTTTCTGTGTGTGTGTGTGTGTGTGTGTGTGTCTATATATGATGATGGCTATAAAATAAAGCTTTTATATCATCTAGTAGGTTAGAAAACAGAACCCTAAGAAATTCCTATCATCATGGGCTGAAAACAAATATGCATGTTCAAAATCTGCATACCTTGATAGATTGAGCGATATCAAGGGAGGTATCGTGACTTATTAAAACTCGATAGATCAAAGATGTCGAGCTAGGTATTAAGACAACCTGTTTCAAATTTTCTTGTACCGTTTTTTGAGTAATCTTCGTGTCTTCAATTAAATCACTTTTAATGATCATCTTAAACCCAATTAGATCTACCAAATATAAGTAACTTGCATCTTGTCACAAGATATGTCAATTATATAAAAATATGACTATAACAAAACTCATTTAGCATATATATAAAATATAATATAATATAAAAGAGAAACATTTAACTTTTTGTTGATCACACCTTATTGCGTCATGTGGCTACATAAATTACTACCACGTCAACAATAAAAAACATAGAAAGATGTAACTTTTCATTTGGCAAACTGTTGGTGTATGGTTGCACCATTCCATTGGGTAGTTATTAAGTTTTATATATAGTCGACCCCAAAATTTTAGGCTAAGACATTATTGTTGTTGTTGCAACCCTTCTCAACTAACCGCACAGGAACTGGTATATAATGAAAGCCACATGTATTTTTATATATCTAAAATTCACAACTTAATATTTAAAGTTATACTGAATGCGCTCCAGACTGATTATCAATGAAAAAAAATGAATAAACTAATATAGTTTTCAATTTTCAATTTCTAATTTATTTTCTTTCTTCTAAATTATTGCCAATTCCCTCTGTATTCAAGCAAGCAATATAACAACCCAAAACGATAGCAAGAAAAAGTAATATACAATTCAAACGATTCAGAACTAAATATTTTATAATCTTCTATTATTCACATCCAGAATTTAAAGTAATTATCATGAAGAAAAAACTTTATAAACTTAGTTTCACAATTCCATGAATTTCATCCTTGCTTTCACACACACATATGTAGAAACTCCTATAATACTTCTACGTTCTATGATGGTATAATTCTCACTATGATCATAGCCATCAATTTCAAAGGGTCTTAATCTCTACCTCTTCTTCCTGAATATAAAATAAAAAACTAAATTAAAAGATAATTAAAGCAGTTGAGTGATTAAAAGCAAAATCACAAAGAATAAAATCTTAATAATATAAAAAGCAAAAAAAAGTGATTGACTTAGAAGTACAACTGAAGTATTTGCCCCGCACAAGAATTGCTAAAGGGTTACTACAAATTTATTCCCGAAATACAACTAGGTTTATTGGGTTTTTCAAATAGCAAATTTGGAGGAGACTAAAGGATTATGACGCTTCAACAAACACATTTTCATTTAATAAACACATTTTTGGTCAATAAACACATTTAATATATATCCAATATAAAGGGTTATGACATTTAAAAAGAGATATTTTGGTATATATTTTACAACATATCTTGTATATACCTATATATACAACACAAATTAAACTAAAGACTCAACATTATGAGTCTTATTCATTTTCACAAAAAATTAATGAATAAAACATTTTTTTCTTACAACTTATATACTAGCTATCCTCATACATTGTGCGGGTTAGCGACTATTTTTTATATATAACAAAAGCATCTGTGTGGCACATGTAAGCATTTTAGCCCTTGGTTGGACCCATTAATGGAGTAGTTGAAATTTTTTTTATTTTTTATTTTTTGAAGAATTG
Organism: Castanea mollissima; assembly: GCA_014183005.1. Lineage (NCBI taxonomy): Eukaryota > Viridiplantae > Streptophyta > Magnoliopsida > Fagales > Fagaceae > Castanea > Castanea mollissima. The sequence continues at coordinate 261,670 of JACAVU010000003.1, read as the reverse complement.
GAGTAGTTGGATTTTAATTGTCTACATCTGGATATTTTTCTTTAGAATGGTAACGTATTTTGTATTTATCCCCGCATTGATCTATCTCCTTTTCCAAATTTCAGTGGATGTTATTTTATTTTGCATTATTAGGTAGTACCTTGCCACTTACTTCTATTATATTGCATCCTTTATCTCGTACAAGTCCTGGCATGCAACATTGCAAATCTTTTATTTTATATTGTTTACTGAAACATTGCAAATCTTTTAATCGGAAAGGTCGAAGGTAACAATGATAATTCAAATTTCGATTTTACCTATTTCCATTCAATCATTGATTTTAAAATTTAATTTTTTTGGTAACAAAATTAACCTTTTTTTTTTTTTTTTTTTTTTTTTTTTTTTGGTACCAACAAGCTTAACAATGATTCTTGAGTGCACATAAAATACCACAGGCAGATTACATGTTTCGTAAATACCATTACTTACTTATTTACAAACATACCAAATTTTTCATAAAAGAAATACCATAATACAAAATTTTCTTCATCTCCTATTTAGAAGAATTTCATGCATTTATGCTAATTATTTCATTTGTTTTTTTATAGTCTTATGCTACCTAGTCCAACTCAAATTGAATAATATTTTCTTTCAAACTTATTTAGTAGCTTTTCCAGTGGGTATATATATATATATATCCAGCATGCATGGATCTGTCTCCTTCTCTAAATTTCAATGGATGTCACTTTCCATTTGCTTTATTAGTTAGACAAGTCCTAATCAACTTACTAATATTGCATCCTTTTTTTGGGACTAGTCCTATCAAGCAGCATGGCAAAGCTTTTAATTGGAAGATTTGAGGTAAGAATGATATTCAAACTTCGATATAGTTACCCCATTGCACTCCTACATCATTTTTATTTTTCTTTTTTCTATTTATTATTTATTATTTATTTTTTGTTAACAAGCATAAACATTTTTTTTTTGGGTGGTTTTTCCAATAAGTTTAACCATGATTCATGAGTACACGTAAAATAACACAGGCAGATTACAGGTTTCATAAATACCATTACATACTTATTTACAAACATAACAAATTCTTTTCAAAAAATAAATACCAAATTTTGTTTCATCTCCTATTTACAAGCATTTTATTCATTTATGCTAGCTATTCCTTTTGTTTTGGCTACTCGATCTACCACACAATATGGTACTGGTTGGATATATGAGTGAGTATTCGTATCTTTCTTACGTTTGTTGTTGCAGGTTAATGAATTGTTTTTTTTTTTTTTTTTTTTACTTTAGGTTGTTCTCACACGCAAAATATTTCTTGGGAAGACATATCAAATTGCACTCTTTGCGGTTATAATTTGCCCCAAACAGTGGCGAAATCAATATTTGACTTCAAGGGGAAACAATTATGGTTTACATACATCTGTCTTCAAACACCTATAAACATACGTAGATACACATATGTAGACTTGCAAAATGGGTCGGATTAATTAGGTTATGGATTGACTCGTATTTTTTCATATGCAATAATAATAATAATATGACTATATTGCCTTAATCTTTCTTTCAATACAAATAAGAGAATAAATCACAAAATAATTAAAAATAAAATTTAATTATATATAAATTCTTAAGCTTACAATTTATAATTCATTATTGATTTCATCGCCATAAAAAAATGCAAAAAATATTAAATTTTTGTACATAAATATTTTTTTGGGTACAGTATATATATATATATATATAAATGTGTGGGGATTTTCCCCCACAAGCTATTTGTCTGCTTTGGGGAGCCAAGCCCGCACAGTTTTATCAACCTATCTAAATCAACTCAACCCAACATATATATAAGTTTATTTTTTTATTATATTTGTAATATGATTAGGTATATTATATGAATTGTTATAATTTATAGAAAAAATAGTTTAAAATTCTTTTTTCAAGGCATGAAACATTTAAAATCAACCCGACATATGCATGGACTTCTACATATGTCACGTTGGGCACATCTATGAAAAAAATATATATTAAGAACAACTAGAAAAGGAATAAGCAATTCATTTTGAAATGAGAAAGCATCGTGTCTTCAGGCGCTTGTTTCTAATTACAATTCAGTTCGGTTTGTAGTCCTTAATTTCTTAAAAAAACTACTTATTTAAGGTGAATCAATTATAGTTAGGGTTCCGTATCTCTTGAATCTTATTATAACCAGGTTGTCAATCGTATTCGTTCGTTCCATTCCTATTTTCTATTTCGCATTGAATATGAAGGTCCCCATACGGGTTTGAAGTGGGATGCAATTAATTCTACCAAATTAATTTTATGGAGTGAACGTAGATAGAAATCTGAGGACTTTTATTTCATCTTTGTAGCTCCCAGTTCGATTTTTTTTTATTCCCCTAATTGGATTATTATTAAATTCCCAATCATGGCATATAATATTGAAAAGACTCTTCAGAGACAAAAAAAAAATATATATTTACTACATTTTTCCTTTGAGAAGTAACCGATCTGTTAAGAAAGCTGTATTACATGAAAATAAAAAGAAAAATGAGGAAGAGAAAGAGCCATGAGAAAAGGGAAGGCAAACACTCTATTCAATGAATTGAAGGTTTACAAAAGGAATCAAGTCTCTATGAGACTATGACAAGTGATATTTTAACATTCTGCAATAAAAGACGGGTGCCACAAAATGAGAAATTATTAAGTCTACTAAGAGGATTGCTAAAGTGGTCATTCTAATCCTTCTAACCAATAAAACAATGTTATTATAGGTAAATATGATATTCCCTAGTGGATTTTTCTTTTTAATTCTTATGTTGATTAGGAATCTATCTCACATATTTGCATAAGTAGCATTTTTTACTAGTCGGGAGGACCATTTCAGCAGTCCTCTTGGAGCACCTAATAATTTCTCCCAAAAAATCGCTTCATTGCAAGGAGTATTCAACTCATTCAATATGTACTTAACCAAAAGGAAGATTGTTATTTTGTATGTGTGCTTAACCAAAAGGAAGATTGGTATTTTGTATGTGGAGTAGCACTAAGTTGTTGCAACTTCAAACATAAAAAGTTTATATGCTTTATTTTGATTATAGTGTATGATACACAGTCTAGGGAATATGTCTTAAATGATACAAAATATATGTGAGTTCTGGTTACCTCAATAAATAAAGTTAAGCATTTATCATCGTGTGGATCATATGAGTTGAAAATTTATGTATCTATAAAAATAAAATAAAATAAAATAAAGTTTAGAAAATATAGTCTAATTTGCAGCAATGAGGGCTTGATGACAAGGATTACGACTCAGGAACCAAGGCTAGCTCATCCCTTTGGTTCAAAATCTTCATCAAATTAATATATCTCATGGTGCATAGTGCCAAGGATAACAAGATTGCAGCTTAGATAATTGTATAGTGTGGATTAAGTTATAGTTTTTCTTGGTTGAGATATAGTTCATTCATAACATAATAGGATATGCACAACCCGCAATCCACCTACTCACTCATCCGGAAATCATTCATAATCGTAGGAGTAGGGTTATTGAACCAGAAAACAAAGAAAAACGAAATAAAGCAAAGGACCAACAACAACAGCTGCAACAACAACGTAGGAAAATACAAACCCAAATTCAGTCATCATGTGAGTCGATCGAGGAGCCAGGACTGGTTGCTTGTCTCATACATATGCGTCATCACGTTTATTGTTTGACCCAGGTCCACCTTCAATGATTTTGGAGCTTATTATATGTGATGTTGGTTTTTGACACACTTGGAGGTACGGTCTTGCTTTTTTTTTTTGCAGAAATTTCAGTAGGTTCATCTTCGGTCGTAGTCTGACCTGAATCGTTTGTGATCTCATTAAACGGACCTGAAGATGTGGCGCTAATTTCTTTCTCAGAAGTTTTAGTGGTCTTCATAATCTGATCTGAATCGTTTCCGAGCATCTTAGACACATCTGAAAGTGGGGTGTTGGTTTCTTCCTCTGAAGTTTTAGTGGTCTTCATAATCTGATCTGAATCGTTTCCGAGCATCTTAGACACATCTGAAAGTGGGGTGTACGTTTCTTCCTTTGAAGTTTTAGTGATCTTCATAATCTGATCTGAATCGTTTCCGAGCATCTTAGACACATCTGAAAGTGGGGTGTTGGTTTCTTCCTCTGAAGTTTTAGTGGTCTTCATAATCTGATCTGAATCGTTTCCGAGCATCTTAGACACATCTGAAAGTGGGGTGTTGGTTTCTTCCTCTGCAGTTTTAGTGGTCTTCATAATCTGATCTGAATCGTTTCCGAGCATCTTAGACACATCTGAAAGTGGGGTGTTGGTTTCTTCCTCTGAAGTTTCGGTCGTCATAATCTGATCTGAACCCTCATTGAGCTCCTTAGACGCATCGAGAGGTGTGGGTATGGTGTTGGGGGCTTCAGTCTGGTGCCCTATTTTGGCTTCACATTGGCCATTATTAGAACTCATTTGCCCTTTCAAGTCGTTGGACTTTAGAGAACTCATTAGGGTTTTTTTTTTTTGGCTTGAAGATAGAAATGATCACATTGATCCCCTTTTACAAAGAGTTATAAAGAGTTTATATATACATAGCATGTGAAAAGTTTACTATGTTCCAAGAAATACTAAATATTATAACATGTGAATATTTATTTACTATATACTTAGCATGTGAATATATGCACCATAGGACCATGAATATTTACAATGTCCATTTTTCTTATTTTCTCGTGCAAAAACACAATAGACACAAACCTCTACAGATACATTTCTAAGAAAGCACAAAATAAAAAAGAGCACAAACATGTAAAGATGGGAACTTTAAAAACTTACGTAAAAGAAAGTGAACAATCTTGAGAAAAAAGATTGTTTGAAAGACCAAAGTTGCACAATTTAGTAAAAAGCTTAAAAGGGTTCTTTTTAGGTTTTTATGAATGGGGGTTTTTCTAAAGAGTGTAAATAATAATAATAATAATAATAATAATAATAATAAAAAGGAGTTCATTTAAATAGAAGTTGGGAAAACATTTTTTTTGTGAAAAATAATAGGCCAAAAATGTATTAACCCCTTGACAAATTAATTAATTAATTATCAAAGTTAATTAATTAAGTTAATTTAACATACAATAGCGTCGTAGCACAAACAAATCACCAATTAAATTAAATACAGTGGAAAATAAATTTGACGTGGTGATTTATTTACGAATGAGAAAAACCTCCAAGGCAAAAATCCTACCGGGTGAATTTAAAATTACCAATTTCGAGAATCCACTATTATCAATCATAAGCGGGTATAAGTAAAACAAATCCCAATATCTAATGCTAATCTACAGTTGAACCCTTACTCTAATACCCAATTGAACTTGTATTGTAGTGGCAACTTCTCCGTTCAATATACGAATCCAAGCACATGACTAACCAATGATGTACGGATCCCCGTATGTGACTAACACACTTGAGAAAGATATTGGCTACAAAGTTCTTCAGTTCATCAACATGAAGATTAAGAAACTCTTTGGTCACAAAACCCTTAGTGCAGTAGCTTCTACAAAGAGAATGATGAACTAGAGTAATTTCTGTCTCAAGTCACAATATGTGTGAATTCTGTATTCAACACTTTTCATTACCTTGTAACGGCTTTTAAAATAATCCTTATATATATCTAGGGTTGTGAGAAAAGAAATCATACACAGATACACTTGGATATGCGTGTAATCGGATCTGAAAAGTCTGATTTTGTAATTCTCAATAGATACAACTTTTGTCGAGTTTCAACATTTATTCTCGATAGATAAGCTTCTGTCGAGTTTTAATGAACAACACTTCTTCACTTGTTTCTTGGACAGATTTGCATGGTTTTAACACTTGACTTGAACAACATGTTTCTTGAAGTATCAAATCATCCTAGATCTACCCAGTTACAAGTAAAATGTGTTTTGTCAAAGGATTAGCTAAGTACATCAATTATGTCCCTAAAAAAAAAGAGTTAGAATTTTTAAGAAAAGGGTATCCATGGTTTGTTGGAAACTAAGGTTGTATTTCTTCATCATTGGGGTAGAAAATTTTGGAGAAAAAACTTTAAATCCATTTATTTTGGAGAAAAAAATTTCCATGGGTTTTATTTTGAAATAAAGGCTTTAGATCCTAAAATCCCATGGTTTTTGTTTATTTTTGGACAAAACATGGTGTAGAAAAATTATCTTTTTATCAAAGTTTTTTCTAAGAGGGTTTGAAAAAAAAAAAAAAAGAACCTTTGAAAAAATCATTTTAAAGGAAAGAGGGAAGAGAAAAAGGGTTTTAGGGCTTTAGAAAGAAAAAATCTTTTGAAAAACATTTTTTGAAAAAGGGAGAGCCATTCTTAGAAAAGATATTCTATTTAAGGTTTGTTTACTGAGCTTTTTTTTTTTTTTTTTTTTTTTTTTTTTTTTTTAACTTATGACAATATGAATTACTCATGAGAAGAGAAAGAGAAAAAAGAAAAGAAAAAAAAAAGAGTGCATAAATAAAAAGGGCTAAAAATGTAAAGGAACGTAAAGACAAGAAAATAAAGTGCTTGAAAAGTTAAGGAATTTAAATAAAAGACATTAAAATAAAGAGCTTGGAATGTAAAGGAATTTAAAGAAAAGACAATAAAATAAAGCGCTTGGAATTTAAAGGAATTTAAAGACAATACAATAAAATAAAATGCTTGGAATTTAATGGAATTTAAAGACAAGACAATAAAATAAAGTGCTTGAAATTTAAAAGAATTTAAAGGTAAGGCAATAAATAAAGTTCATTGGAAAAACATTTTTTAGAAAATTTCTCCCAAGTAAGTTCTAATCTTGCCCAAGCCTTATAGGTTTTTTACCATTTGAGAAATGGTAAAGATATGGGAGGCTAGCCTTCTACCATTCTCTAGGCAACCTACCTATATTGTGCTGAAAACAAGGTTTAGAACCGATTTTGGAAAAACCCACCTATGATACAGTTTTAATTTTCCACTATGGTTAGTCACGCACATGGCCTAAGACATTGCATACCATCTAGTTAATTAGGAATGTCAAGATTTATCATAGGTGTTGTGATTATTTTCTAGAATGAAAAAGGCAACCAAAGGAAAAAGTGTAGAAAACGTTTTTTTAGGTGGAGAGAGAGAGAGAGAGAGAACACAATAATAGCACAATATAATGGACACTAAATAAACAAAGCAACAAGTAAATAAATGAAACAAGAAGTAAATAAAGGAAGCGACAAGTAAATAAATGAAGCAACATGTAAATAAATGGAGCGAAAGGAAATTTCTCCTAAATGTCTAGACTTAATGAGTTTAAAGCCTTCTACCACCCTCCAAGGGATACTACCTACATTATGTCTAAGAAAAGGTTTGAAAACTCATTTAGGAGAAACCCACAAAAAATATAATGAAGCAACAAATAACTAAAGCATTATATAACTAGAACAATATGTAAAGAGCAATAAATAAATAGAACAAGCAATATAAAAGTTAAGGCAAGGAGATAAATTGCAAGAATATAAATTGACAAGTAAAGAAATGAAGCATGTTACATATATGGAATGATTTTTACAAGGAAAAGAGAAAAAGGAACTAAGTACAGCTATGAAGAAGTTAACCCCTTTCTTACAAGCTTACTCACTCACTTAAGGTTTTTTCTTTTTGTTGTTGTTGGAAATGGAAGGTGGAATAGGGTGTGGCTGAAAATTTTAGAGAGAGGTTTCCTAAGGAAAAAATATAGAGGAGAGAGAGAGAGGAGGAGAGAGAGAGAGAGAGGGGAGAGAGAGAGAGAGAGAGAGAGAGAGAGAGAGAGTTTCGTAGTCTAGAGAATTTTTGTAGTTTTTTGTGTGTATCTTTTAGTGTATTTTTCCAAAAAGGAGGGAAGGGTATTTATATCACGCCCCAAACCCCAAATAATCCAAAGCATGAGAAAGACATCTCAAGTACTTGTAAATTTTTCTTTTTTTTACAATTCAATCCACTTAAATTATATCAAGTACCAACATCAAGAATTATTATAATAATTCCATTAAATATACTCTCAAAGTAAGTCAGAATTCTAAGCATTAATTACAAGGACCAATAACCACAAAAGAATAGAGGTCTGAATAAATAATTACATATTATCAGCTTGTCACATCAGTGGGAAATAAAGTCACAACCACTATAATATACAAAAAAATGAGTCAAGCTTATTCTAAGATGTACATCATCTAATGTCTCTATTACAAAGTTCAGCCTCCATCAATAGTTAGTCTAACTACTATTAGCCACAAAAAAAAAACTGTTCCAAAATATTGTTGCCTACTCTAAAAAGTTTATAAAAATAATGGGACGAAACAGAGCTCAGTAAGTAGCATAATTAATAGGAGTGGAAGAAATGCAAGTTTCATTTTCAATAATAATAATATGACAATAATGATTAAATAATGAAACACAAAGTTTCTCAAAGTAAATACCTTGAACCTATATACCATAATCTATAATCTGTGAGCACTAACAATATAATTTTCATGAGTGCACATAAAATAACGTAGGCAGATAACATGTTTGATAAATACCGTTACTTTCTTATTTACAAACATACGAATTTTTTCATAAAGGAAATACAAAATAACTAAATTGTTTTAACTACTATTTAGTAGAAGTTCATGCATTTACGCCAAGTAGTCATCTTGTTTTTAAGCGTCTTATAGTAACAATTCGAACTCAAATTCAATGATATTTTCTTTGAAACTTGTTGGGTTAAAGATTAACCCTGATTAATTAATTCAATTATCCAAATCGATTAATTATCAAAATTACATGCAATATTGTAGAGGCACGAAAAAATCACCAATCTAAACTAGAAAATAACATAAATTAAATTGATTACATAGTGATTTGTTGACTAATAAGGAAAACCTTCAGAAGGCAAAACCCTACCAGGTGAATTTTAGGTAACCACTCCCGAAAAATCCACTAATCAAGAACAAGCTATTAAAAGTATTATATATCTTACCACTATTAAGTCTATCCCAAAATGCTAACCTATAGTTGAAACCCTACGCTAATCTCCAATTAGACTTGATCTTGTAGAGACTTATTCTTTGCACAAATCTCCAATCTGTGACTAACTGCCTAGCAACTTGATAGTTGGTGTTGGATGCAAAGTTTTTCAATCTATGCATGTAGATTTGAAAGCAACTTGGTTACAAATCCCTATGGCGCACAGGAGCGCAATAGCTTCACAAAAAGCATGTATCTTAATACAAGTTTCTTTGTGAGTATGTGTGTCTATATATGATGATGGCTATAAAATAAAGCTTTTATATCATCTAGTAGGTTAGAAAATGGAACTCTAGAAAATTCTAGTCATCATGGACCAAAAACAAATATGCATGTTCAGAATCTGCATACTTTGATAGATTGAGCGGTATCAAGGGAGGTATCATGACTCATTAAAACTTGATAGATCAAAGACGTCGAGCTAGGTAACAAGACAACCTATTTAAGCTTTTATTGTACTGTTTCTTGAGTAATCTTCATGTCTTCAATTAAACCACTCGTAATGATCATCTTAAACCTAGTTAGATCTACCCAGATACAAGTAAAATGCATTTTTCATAGGATATGTCAATTACATAAAAATATGACTTTAACAAAATTCATTAGTAGCTTCTCCTGTGGGTTATATAAATATATATATATATATATTATATATATATATAATATAAAAGTGAAACGTTTAATTTTTTGTTAATTACTTTTATTGTGTCATGTGCCTACATAAATTACTACCCTATTTAGAATTAAAAACACTGAAAGATATAACTTTTCATTTGACAAATTGTATCAGTTCTATTTTTCCGACTGTTGGTATACAGTTGCACCACTCCATTGGATAGTTATTAATTTTTTATATAGTTGACCCCAAAGTTTTATGCTAAGACATTATTGTTGTTGTTGCAACCCTTGTCAGCTAACAACACAAGAATTAGTATATAATGCAAACCACATATTTTTTAATATCTAAAAATTTACAACTCAATATTCAAAGTTATATTGACTGCGCTCCAGGCTGTTTATCAATATAAAAATAATGAATAAACTAATATAGTTTTCAATTTTCAATTTATTTTCTTTTTTCTAAATTATTGCCAATTCCCTCCGTATTCAAGCAAGCAATATAACCGCCCAAAATGATAGCATGAAAAAGTAATATACAATTCAAACGATTCCGAACTAAATATTTTATAATCTTCTACTATTCACATCCAGAATTCAAAGTAATTATCATGAAGAAAAAACTTTATAAACTTACTTTCACATTCCATAAATTTCATCCTTGCTTTCACACACGCGCGCACACACATATACATACATATATATATATATATATATATATATAGAAAATCCTATAATACTTATACGTTTTTTGATGGTATAATTCTCACTATGATTATAGCCATCAATTTCAAAGGGTCTTAATCTCTGCCACGTCTTCCTGAATATGAAATAAAAAACTAAATTAAAAGAAACTTAAAGCAGTTGAGTGATTAAAATAAAAATCACAAAGAATAAAATCTTAATAATATAAAAAGCGAACAAAAATGATAAACTTGGAAGCACAATTGAATGTTATACTTAGACAATATTTGCCCTCACACAAGAGTTGCTAAAGGGTTCCTATAAATATATCCCTATAATACAACTAAATTTATTGGATTCTACAAACATCAATTTTGTAGAAGACAAAAAGATTATGACACTTCAACAGACACATTTTCATTAAATATGCACATTTTCATTAAATACTTTTTGGTCTATAGGAACATTTTTGGTCAATAAACAACTTTTCGTTCAATAGGCACATTTAATATATATTCAATATGAAGGGTTATGACCTTTCAAAAAAGCACATTTTGATATATATATTGCAACATATCTTGTGTATACCTATATATACAACACAAATTAAACTAGAGACTCAACATTATGAGTCTTATTCATTTTCACAAAAAAAAAAAAAAAAAAAATAATAATAAATAAAACAACATGTTTTTTTTTTTTTCTTGAAACTTCTATATTAGATACCTCATGCATTGCATGAGTTAGCGACAATAATATATATTATATATATATAATATATAAGATATATATATAATATTATATATATATATATATATATATATATATATAACAAAAGCATTTGTGTGGCATGTAAGCATTTTAGCCCTTGGTTGGACCAATAATGGAGTTGTTGAGTTTTTATTTTTTTTGGAAGAATTGGAGTAGTTGGAATTTAATTGTCCGCATCTGGATATTTTTCTTTATAATAGTAACTTATATTGTATTTATCCCCGCATTGATCTATCTCCTTTTCCAAATTTCAGTGGATGTTATTTTTTTTGCATTATTAGGTAGTACCTTTCCCACTTACTTCTATTATATTGCATCCTTTATCTGGGACAAGTCCTGGCATGCAACATTGCAAATCTTTTATTTTTTATTTTTTACTGAAACATTGCAAATCTTTTAATCGGAAAGGTCGAGGGTAAAAATGATAATTCAAATTTCGATTTTACCTATTTCCGTTCAATCTTTTATTTTAAAATTTAATTGTTTTTGGTAACAAACTTAACATTTTTTTTTTCTTTTGGGTGCCAGCAAGCCTAACAATGATCCCTGAGTGCACATAAAATACCACAGGCAGATTCTTGAGTGCTTATTCATATGTTGATCAAACACAAAATTTTTTTTTGAGTATTTTTAGTTGTTTTTGGAAAGTATTTTGTTTTGAAAATGTTCAGAAAATCCAAAAATTTGTGCAACACTGTTTTTGGCAACCTAGAGATCACGAAAAAAACTTAGAAAATTTTCCAAAATTCTGGGTTTTTGGGATTTTCGCGACTCATATTGGCAACTTGTTCATAAGTGGAGCTTCAATTCAGTCACGAGCTTACTCAGAATGATCCGCGGGTCCCCTCGCGACTTGCTCGCGAGTGGACATCCAGTCGCGAAAAACACTTATACAAATTTTTCAAAATTTGTGTTAAGGGTTTTTGGCGACTTGCTCGCGACTCATTCTAGTCGCGAAAATTGCGTGTTTTGTACAAATAAGGTTAAATCCATGATAGTTTTCAAAAAAAACTTTTTAGTTTTCCCTCGCATCACATGCATACACTTTGTCTTGTCTGCCTCTCCCTCTTCCAAAACCTCCATTGTCACTCACAAAACTTCCATTTTCTTCATCAATCTTCAAGAAATGGTATGGGTTTCTCTTATTTCTAAAGTATTTCATGTTTCATGCCCTAGATTTCTTGGATTTTGTATTTATGTTGAGATTTGAAAATATGATGTCTGAATATGGTTGTGATGATATTTTGTTAAGTTTGGTTTATGGGTTTTGTTGATTTTGTTAGTATAATACCTATTCTTCATGTTTTACATGTTTGTTCCTCATTTTTGTGCATTGTACCATGTTTGTGTTGTGTTATGCATATCATGTTCATGATAAAATGTCTCATAGATGTTTTTGTGTGTCTTTGTGGATTCCATGGAATACAAAAGTTGTAAGGATAATCATGTTTCTTTGATTTTGAAACATCACATAATTATGTGTTTTTACACTTTGCCCTAGTTTGCACACTTTTGCATTTGATGCACACACACTTTGACATGTTTGAGTACTTAATGACATGATTTTATCATGTCTTGATGATTTATGTCTTCACATGTCATTTTTAGTTTTACTCTTTAAATTTCTGTTTTTAGGGTTTTAATTCAATGTCCATTGTATTGGTACTAACTTGTTACTAATCGAGTTTGTTATCGTATTTTGTGCTCTGTTCTATGGTACTTGCCGCTTTGTTTTTACAAATGACTTTGAAGAAGAAAACCACTGCACAATGCACTGACAAGAGGAAGCGTATGGACAATACCCGATTTCGCTTCACCCAACACTTTGAGCCATACAATTAGCAATTTGAGAAGGCTCCAATCATCCAAGAGCGATTTGTGGACCTTGCCAATCTTAAGGACTTCTTCATACCAAGCTGCTTTGAAGAGAGAGGTTGGGAAAAGCTTCTTGGTGATCTCCCCGTGGTTTTTGAATCACTAATTTGAGAATTCTATGCCAATGCCATAGTACGAGATGATGTCATAGACTGTTGGGTTAGAGGCCATGAATTCACCATTGAAGTGGAGGATGTTGATGAGGTTCTTGGATTTGGAGACGTGGAACAAGACTTCAATCACTTCAAGGACAGAATGCTCTCCATAAAAACGGTTCAATCCCATATTGGTGGAGTTAGAGAAGGAATATGTCTCAACACAACTGTTTTTCCACTAGATTTGCGATGTCTCACATACATCATGATGTTCAATCTATACTCGGTGAAGAAGATGACCACCATCAACGTTGCTAGAGCCATCTTCCTTATGGAGCTTCAAGAGAATATCTATATTGATATTGGTGCTCATGCATTCTCCATCATTGCCGATGAAACAAGGACATCCTCAAGGGCAAAACTTATCCTCCCTAGTCTAATCATAAGGATCATCTATGCAAAAGGTGTGGAAACTCCCCAAGATGTTAGTAGCATGCCTTCTTCTCGGGCTATCAATTCTCTAACAATCGAAAGGATCAAAGTTTTTCTTCTAGGTAATGAGGAGGAAGCTGATCCATGGACACCGAGACTGAAGCAGAAGGACAACCACCATCTTCACAATGAGGTGGTAGAAGAGGAAGGAGCAGAGCATCATCTTCAAATGCTTTTCAGACCATTCTTGAGAGGATTGATGACTTAAAAGAAGTCCAAAATAAGCACTCCAACAGGTTGACCACCATTCAAGATCAAATCAACTTACTCACAGCCAAGTTTGATAGCTTCACGAACCAGCCTTAGCCCTTTGGCCATTCCGATTAAAAAGGGGGAGTAGTATGGAGTAGCTCTTGAGGGGGAGCCTTACCTTGAGGGGGAGAACTTTTATAAGTTTTATGGTTTTAGTTTGGTTTATTTTTCATAGCAATTATTTTAGCACTTTGGTTTGGTTTTAAGTACTCTATAACTTTAGTACTCAGTCTTTAAAATACTTGGACATAGTGTGTTATGAATGCTTAAATGTTTTAACTATTTAAACTATGCTTAAATTATGTCCCTTTGCTTTGTAGCTTATCAATACTTTTAGATTATGTACGCATTTTCTTTAGTGCTCTTCTCTTGTACCCATGTTGGATCTTGTATTCTTAATGCAAATACCTTATTATTTCGTATTGGTTGAATGTTGGACATGCAAATAATACTTTGCATTGAGCTTATCAACTTACATGTCCGGATGTTCATTCCTTGTGTGAATGATCATTGTGATCACTATTTATAGTGATTGTTCTTGTTTGGTCAAGCCATGCTTTTATTGTTACACTTTTTGTTGCTTGATCGCATTGTGCTTGCTCCATATGCATTTCAAGATTTTTGCTTACAATGATCGTTTTATGTTATTGCTTTTAGGAAAACTTGTTCATATGGTTCAAGAGATTCACAGAATCTAGAGTTAGGTGTGAGTAAGTTTTGGCAACTGTTCCCAACTCACAGATTTAGTCTAGAGTCTATTTTAGGGTTTTGTCATGAAATAGCCAAAGGGGGAGTTTGTGAGGTTGAATTTATTCAATCGTGTATTGGCTTTATTCGGTGCCAAATTTTCTTGTATTTTGGAAATTAGATACCCTGTATTTACATGGGAATTATGTAAGGGTTGTGTGTGGGAGAGTTTGAAGAAATCTCAAGATGTGTGCATTCAAAGGAGTCTCGAGACTGACTTGCGACTGGCAAGTCCCCAAAGTGTCACACGTGTAAAACATGTAGGGAGCTAAAGGTTCACGATAGCTAGAGCACTACCGGACAAAAGGTAAAGTCTGGTTTGGCAGTTAACTCACGAATTGTTCCAGTTGCGAGGCCAAGTCGCCAAAATGCCATGTTTTGATAAAAACTGACTTTTCACATTCGTCACACCCTATTATAAATACCATTTTACCCACAAAATGTAGAAAACTTCTAGAGAGAATTTTGAGAGAGAAACCTTAAAGAAAACCAAGATTGA
The DNA here is from genome assembly GCA_014183005.1 of Castanea mollissima. Taxonomy (NCBI): domain Eukaryota; kingdom Viridiplantae; phylum Streptophyta; class Magnoliopsida; order Fagales; family Fagaceae; genus Castanea; species Castanea mollissima. The sequence continues at coordinate 246,602 of JACAVU010000003.1, read as the reverse complement.
CTTATCCACAATCTTTGCCTTTTGATTCTCCAAATTTCTCTACTCTCACCTTTTCCATTGGCATACTCTTGAGAGGTTCATTTGTCAAATCCTTATCTTACCATACCCATATTAGTGAGAAGGTATTGGTGCTTGGGAAGTAGTTCAGAGATGACCAATTCATTTGATTGATGCAATGAGCTTATTGCGGGATCCGAGAAGCTAAAGAAGACACAGTTAGGCTTAACCTTGTTGGAGCAAGAAGCTTGGAGAGCTTAGGTGCATTGGGTAGATTAGGCTTCGAGGGTTTATTGCTATTTGTGTATCCCAACTTTATTCTTTAATAAATCATTTGACTGCTTGGAAGGCGGCGAAGAGATTTTTTGCTGAGTTCATCGATTTCCTCTTCAATAACACGTCGCCGTTATCTTTGTGTTTGCATCTCTCTAACCTTTATTCTTACCATTTAATTGTTGCTATGTTGGGATTAATTATGGTGTAGAGTTGTTTATTTGTTTGGGTTTTTGTTTGTACCTATTATTCCGCACATCTACTGTTTGAGTATAAGCTCGTGTTGGTTTAATTTTAATTTGGGGGTCTAAACATTCATTAGTGTTTTACACACTAATTGAACTTTCAGATGTCATTTCCTTTTTCTTTATTAGTTAGACAATTCTTGATCAACTTACTAATATTGCATCCTTTTTTTGGGACTAGTCCGATCAAGCAACATGACAAAGCTTTTAATTGGAAGAATTGAGGTAAGAATGATATTCAAACTTCGATATAGTTACCTCTTTGCACTCCTAAATCATTTTTCTTTTTTCTTTTTATTTTTATTTTTTCTATTTAGTTTTTTTTGGTTAACAAGCATAAACATTTTTTTTGGGTTGTTTTTCCAACAGGTTAACCATGATTCATGAGTACACGTAAAAAACACAGGCAGATTACACGCTCCATAAATACCATTACATACTTATTTACAAACAAAACAAATTTTTTTCAAAAAATAAAATCAAATTTTGTTTCATCTCCTATTTACAAGCATTTTATTCATTATGCTAGCTATTCCTTTTGTTTGGCTACTCGATCTACCGCACAATATGGTACTGGTTGGATATATGAGTGAGTATTCATATCTTTCTTACGTTTGTTGTTGCAGGTTAATGAATTATTTTTTGCTGTTATTACTCTTATATATACCATATGTAGCTTAGGTTGTTCTCACAAGCAAAATATTTATTAGGAAGGCATTTTAAATTACACTCTTTGTGGTTATGATTTGCCCCAAACATTGGCGAAATTAACATTTGACTTCAAGGGGAAACAATTATAGTTCATTATATATATATATATATATATAATATATATATTATATAATATATATCTTTAAACACCTATAAACATGCGCAGATACACACATGTAGACTCGGAAAATGGGTCGGATTAATTAGGTTATCGATTGACTCATATTTTTTCACAGGCATAAATAATAATAATAATAATAATAATAATATGACTATATTGTCTTAATCTTTCTTTCAATGCAAATAAGAGAATAAATCACAAAATAATTAAAAATAAAATTTAATTATATATAAATTCTTAAGTTTACACAATTATTTGATTTCATCACCATAAACAAACGCAAAAAATATTAATTTTGTACCATAAATTTTTTTGGGTACATTGTGTGTGTGTATATATATATATATAAACAACAAAATGTCACTCATGTAAATCATAGAAAGATAGAATATCCATTATAGAAATTGTGTTTTTTCAGGGTTTTTAAAACATATTATAATTTTTCAAAGTCAAAATTTAACATTATAATTCTGATGTATTAGTACTTAGATAAACCTTATAGTGGACTTATGTTAGTTTTTGTTAAATCATAAAATGATTAACTCTAACAATTTTAAATTATATATTTGAGCATATAAAACTTTAGTTGTAATACCCGGCATGTATATTTATTTTCTTATAGTTTCTCAACAAAATACACACACACACACACACACACACACAAACACACACATATATATATATATATATATATATATATATATATATATATATATTCTTATAAAAATAAAAGTGTTAAGAGCTTAAACCTTGGGGGTACAATTGTAATTAACTAATATTGAGAAAAGACAAAACCTAACCGCATATTCCTAGTAGCCATCAGTTTTCACGTCTATTGCACAAAATATGAGAGAGAGAGAGAGAGAGAGAGAGAGGATCTTAGTTCACTAAATAAAAGAAAAAGTCTGGTGCCACAACTAGCCCATGTAGCGAGTTGCAGTTGATGGAGGGGTGATGGTGAGTCCATGTGAGGACACACCTCCACCAACCACAACTCGCCACATGAACAAGTTGTGGCACTAGAACTACTCCTAAATAAAATTCAAGAGTTGGTGTATGATTACGCTAAGTTGCCTAAAGTTTTCATTCGATTATAAAACTTCATAAGACATGAGTACAAAGCTTAATTTTAAAGGTGGCCCTGGGTTGGAAATGTTGGCTACCGCCTCTCATAGTAATACGAGTATCGGCCATAAGTAGCTTTGGTTATTCTCGCAATTAAAATATTTCTTAGCAAGACAATTTAATTTACACTGTTTGCAGTTATAATTTGGCCCAAACAACGGTGAAGTCAATGTTTGACTTTAGGAGGGGAAAAATTTATAGATTACATACATATTTTTCCATACACGTGTAGACATACAGTTTTATACTTCATCTTCCAAATAATGCACATAAGGGTATGCTTCGAGTTGGTTTTTTCATAGGTTGGGTTGGGAAAAAATATTTGGCTGCAGGTTGGATCAAGTTTGAGTGGATATTTTTTTCAAATTATCTAAATCGACTCAACCAAATATATATATATATATATATATAATATATATATATATAATAATATATATATATATATATATATATATATAAGTTTATTTTTTCATGACATTTGTAATATAATTCGGTATATTATATGAATTGTTATAATTTATAGAAAAAATATTTTAAAATCTTTTCTCAAGGCATGAAACATTTAAAATCAACCCAAATATGCATGGGCTTCTACATATTTCACGTTAGGCACATCTTTGAAAAAAAAAAAATACTAAAAACAACTAGAAAAGGAATAAGCAATTCATTTTGAAATGAGAAAGCATCGTGCCGTCGGGTGCTTGTTTCTAATTACAATTCAGTTCGGTTTGTAGTCCTTTATTCTGCATTAACGATTACTTATGGTAATTTCTTAAAACAATTACTCATTTAAGGTGAATCAATTATAGTTAGGGTTCCGTATCTCTTGAGTCTTATTATAACCAGGGTGTCAATCGTATTCGTTCGCTCCATTCCTATTTTCTATTTCGAGTTGAATATGAATGTCCACATATGGGTTTGAAGTGGGATGCAATTAATTTTACCATCTTATGGAGTGAACTTAGATAGAGATCTGAGGACTTTTATTTCATCTTTGTAGTTCCCAGTTGGATTTTTTTTTTATTCCCCTAATCGGATTATTATTAAATTCCCAATCATGGCATATAATATTGAAAAGAGTCTGCAAAGACAAAAAGAATATATTTAAGAAAGCTGTATTACATGAAAATAAAAAGAAAAACGAGGAAGAGAAAGAGCCAAGAGAAACGGGAAGGCAAACGCTCTATTCAATTAATTGAAGGTTTACAAGAGGAATCTAGTCTCTATGACAAGTGATGGTATACAATGTAACGAGTACAGTGACGGTTTTAGGAAGTTTTTCTAGGGTAGTCACCATGAAAATTAAATCATATAAAATCTAATAGTCTAATGGTCTATTATACCTATTGAATTATACCAAACAATGTTGCCAAGTCACTAACAATTAAAATAGTCTAATAGTGTCTTTTTTGGAATAAGCTAATGGTCAATTTTACCTATTAAAATATACCGAATAATGTTGCCAAATCACTAACAATTAAAAATTAAAACAGTCTAATGGTCTCTTTTTGGAATAACTAATAGTCCTATATATATATATATATATATATATATATAACTAAAGCCTCTGCAACTCCCAAAATTTTCCACATCAGCACAACAATTTAAAAATAAAAAATAAAACAAAAAAAAGGTAATAAACCTGACACTCAAAACAATAAAACCAAAAAAAAAAAAAAAAATGCAATAACCCGATACTCAAGCCTTTCCCTTTCACGATGCTCTGCCTCCCAATGCTCTGCTTCTACCAACTCTTGCTTGATCAGACCCTTCCTCTACTAGCTCCTACCCACAGCAAACCAACAACAAAGTTTGCACCATACCCAACGGAGATCTTCTTCCTCGGAATCGATCTCCTTCCTTAGACCACCCACTACCCACATCCAACCTGTACAACTCAGAAATGGCGCCCCATTTGCTATGGGTCCCATCAAGCCCATACCCACCATGCCCACCATACCCACAAACCCACAGACATCTTCCACCATACCCGTAAACCCACAAACATCTTCTTCCTCTGAACATAGGTCGAGCTCCTTCCTCAAACCACCCATTTGCCATAAACCACCCACATGCAACCTCTACAACCTAGAAACGGCCCCCCATTGGTCGTGGGTCTCATCTATCCCATGGCCCATTAATTATGTCGGTCAACAATATACCTTGTAAAGTTGTGATTTACAACTATGTTAAGGACATATTTTATATAGTTGGCTAATCTTTTGACAAAAGACATTTTACTTGTATTTGGATAGATCTAGGATATGCTTAATACTTCAAAGAACAAGTTGTTCAAGTCTAGCATTAAAACCATGAAGATTGGACCAAGAAACAAGTGAAGAAAAGGTGTTTACTAAAGCTGGACACTTGCTCGATAGATAGCTATCTATCGAGGTTTAATGAGGCTCGACACCTGCTATCTATCGAGATTATGGAAATCAGAATTTTCAAATCTAATTTTTGGGCCAGGCTTTTGTGTTTGTGTAGGGTTTATTTTAGAGGCCGTGACATAAGAGAATACAAGGAGAACATATACAAAAGATGACCAAAGCCTTATTCTCTCTAAAAGAAGCTATTACGTCTTTGCGCTTTAGGGTTTTGTAACCAAGTGCTTCTTGACCTTCATTGTTGATGAAGTGAAGAACTTTACAACCAACATTCTTCTTTTTCATGTTAGTGAGTGAGTTACGTACTGAGATTCGTGCAAAGGAGTTAATCACATACTGAGATCTGTGCATCAAAGGGTAGTGTTTATATATTGAAGAGTTTAGAGGTTTTGAAACGGTAGAAGATTTCTACTGTAAGTTCGTCCACGGGGATTGTAGAGTCTAGGGACAAAGGCTTTGTACTAGATCTGAAACTTCTTTTTACTCTAGTGAATTGCTTTTCGAGAAGGTTTTCTCCCAAGTTTTTCACTGTGAAATTGGTTGGTTTATTTTTCCGCTGCACTTAGTTTTGACATGATATTGATGTTTGTTTGTTTTAACAAGTTTTATGCATAATAAATCTAATTAATAACTTGAGTTTAAAACTTGTTAATTCTATCAATTAGGGTCTAAATTTCCCAACAAGTGATATCAGAGCAGGTACACTCTGATTGGATTAAGTTCCTAAGTGTGATCCTTTACCCCCGTTGTCATGGATTGTGGATAATCGTTTTTGATTCCTTCTTTATTCGATGGCACTAATTATGCGTACTGAAAAGTTCGTGTGAAAGTGTTTTTGCAAGCTCTAGGTGAATAGGTATGGTAAGCTGTTGAGGTGATGCAACAATCACAACAGCAAATTTCAACAATAGGGTCTTGAATGCTTTGTTTTGTGGGGTGACCAATGAGGAATTCAAGAAAATTTCATCCACAGAAGTTGCCAAGGAAGCATGGACCATTCTTGAGACCACCTATGAAGGTACCATGGCTATAAAGACTGTGAAGCTTCAAAGACTCACTAGTAGTTTTGAAAAAATAAGGATGGAGGAGGATGAGACCTTTGATGAGTTTTATGCTAAACTCAAGGATATTGTGAATTTTGCTTTCAACCTTGGAGAGTCTATAGCATAATCCAAAATTGTTAGAAAAATCCTTAGGTTCTTACCTGAAATATTCCATGCCAAGATCACTGTCATTGAAGAAACAAAGGACATTGATCAAATTCCTTTGACTGAGCTTGGAGGGAACTTCCAAACCTATGAGATAGGATTAGGCTCAATGGGAAAAGGTGGAAAGAGTAAAAATTTGGCTCTTAAGGGTATAGAGGAAGAGATTGAGGACTTTGAAGATGAAGATGAAAGTGAAGATGAAGATGAGGATCTAACTTTCATAACTAATGAGATTATCAAGCTTCTTCAGTTTAGGAAAAAGAATAAGGGCAAACCTCCTAGGAAATCTAAATCCTCTAGAAAGGAAAAGAGTGAGAAACCCATCATCCAATGCCATTAGTGCAAGGGTTTTGGTCATATGAGGATTGAGTGCCCAACCTATCTTATGAGGGAAAAGGCCAATAAGTCAGAAGATAAAGGGTTGGTCGCTACTTGGAGTGACACCAAGAATGAATCTTCTGATGAGTATATGGATGAATGTAGTCACGTTATGGCCTTTGTTGCCTCAACTGATAAGGTGATTGTGGAAAGTGCTAGTGACGATGAATTCAAGTTCAGACTTAGAATAGTTTGGATTTCTTAGCCTTTTTTGAATTTTAGTTTAGTTATATCAGTTTTAGAAGAAAAATACTTCAATTTGTAAAAAAGGTTGTGGTTCCTAAACAATGCTATTTATGCATAATTTTTAAAACCTAAAGAATCACTATGATCAATCTATTCCAAGCAAAAAAAAAAAACTATTGAGCTTTTAAGATTAGTTATGCTAGCTGGTCTTCTTTCACTCTCAATGGAATATATATATATATATATTATATATATATTATATATATTAGATGACCCCCACAATCCAGCTTAATGAATTTTCCTTAACTTCTTTTGATGTTTCCAATTCGAGTCTAAAATTCATTGTTCCATGGGTGGTTTGAAGGGCCATGAGAATTAGCAATCGGAGAATATCCCATTCCATGAAGCAAAGTGCTTCTAGGTGGACTCACTTTGTGTTCTACCACTTTCATTATAATCATACTAATGGAATTCTTTGTCATAATAGTTGCTCCACTTCTTTTCTTGACAAAAGCATAGTTAAACCAGAGAGCAATAATAACGTGTAACTTCAACAGTTTACAGTTGGGTTAATATTTTAATATGTGCTATTTTAGCTGTGATACTTGCAAGGTTGCAAGACTATAATTGAAAGTAACTAATAATTGAAGCAAGTGATTGTTTTTTCGTTGGATAGAATCATTAAAAATTTTATTCTAATCTATTTAATTCTTGAAAAAAATAACATATATAGGAAGAGTTCTAATTTGTTTTTATGAGGGTAAGCTGCCTCCTCTCACAATCAAATTGTTTAATGATATGAAGGAGATTAAAAAAGAAAAATTTGCACTACACTTTATTGTTTCATTAAAATATGCACTACACTGCACTGTTTCAAACTTTCTGCACTGCATTATTTCTCTTGTATTAATGTTTCTTGTTTGAAAATTGGATTCTTTCTATTTTGCAGGTAGGGATTTAGCATTTTCATATCTGGCTTATTTGGCAATACAATTACAAGAAGAGGAAAGTCAGGTATTTTCCAATATTTCCTTTATTTTGTATTGTTTATTGCATATTTATTGTTAATATGTTTGTAGAAAGAATTTGAAATTGGAATATGATTGCAATTTAAGTTTCTTGGTTATCTCAAACTTGGTTTTATGTTTGGTTTAATTGTTTCATCTCAAGATTTCCATTGTTTTAATTACTTCTATGTACTGTTTGTATTTTATCAAATAATCATGTTTTCATTTTTTTTTTTTTTTTTTTTTTGTTTTGAAGTTAGTATGTGAATGCTATATTTTTCTTCAATTTTTGCTTACACTTTGGGATCAGTTGCAAATCAAGTTGAGGAGAGCTTCTTTATTGAAAATCCAAGCCCTTTTATCATAATAGCTGCATGTTTGACTATCAATATTTTTAAAGGCAAGTTCATTTCTCTTTTCTAATTCTCTTTATAACCATCTTCTGAACTATACAAACAATCATCCAATTCTTTGAAATACAAGTATTTTGGTTGTATTATTACGTAAGCATTCAATTAAGAAGTTGTATAACTGGCTAGAAACTTAAATTTTCTTTGTTATTTCTATTTGATTATTGAATGTCCTATAGATTTTATAATTTTTAATTTGGTTGGAAATTTTTATTATTATTTGTGAATTTGAAAATTTTGGGGTAGGAGCTGGTACGGGGCCTAGAACATAATCGTATTGAGGAAGAGATGATGGACATCAAACTTTGTATGGGTTAGCATGGATGCCTCACTCAATTTAATTTTTACCATAAAGATAATTCAGGAATAGGCAAAAATTAAAAGATTACCTCCATGTCTTTAACTGTAGCATCATTTGCAGTGATTGATGATTCATTATGTGGGGACATGTCTACAGAGTCCCCAGTACACAATTTCCCAACCTGAAACATGCAGAAAGGGATTTTAAAACAATATGGAAAGCATCACATTAGATTATCATGGGAATCTCTACCATGCACCATAGATGCACAGATGCACACCAGAAGCAAGCGTGCATGCATGAATACACACAAGCAAACAGATAGACGTGCTTGGTTGTAGAGCATTCATATAAGTAATTAATTAACCAGACCTCATTGATTGCAAATGTTAAGGCGTCTGACTAATTGGGTAGTACATTTCTAAAGTCATAATGGACTCTTTAAAAATGCTCCTATTATAAACACCCTACGCTGCAGAACTTCATTTTTTACAAGTTAGAGATTAGCAATTAAAGCAAAATGCAAAGAAACCTAGCTACCCAAAAAACCAGTAAAACTATAAAAATGACATTATGTGCAAAGATCCTAGAAAATGCCCTCCCTCTCTCTCACTTAAGCTTAAACATGAGAAAACATTCCCATCAGTAGCCTTAAGTATAGGACCCTGGAAAAAAGAAAATTATGTGTACCTAAAAGAGAAGACACTTTTTTTTTTGAGAAGAAGGAAGTATGAATTGTATTTATGCCCTGCTTCCCCTAGAACTCCAGGCCTTCTAATGTTAAAATTTAACAATAATAAATAAAATAATAATAATAACACCCTACTAAAGTAGCCATTGGTAATTGATTAATATATATTAGCAAAGAAATAACAAAATAAGATTTCATGGTAAAGCACATCTTAGAGTAGGCCAAATATGTTCTATTTTATCCTCAAAATCTTCAAAAGAAGCAATTCAGGAATTCAAGGCAGCTTCAAATGATTGGTACCTAATTGCATTTGCTGCCAACAATGAACCCAGGATAATTCAAAGCAGGAAGTTGAATCAATTTGATCTCGATTTCAGTATCAATCTTTTGCAAAGACAACTCTGCAATTCTTCTTTTTTGCCTTTGAGCTTTAACAGATTCTTCTTCAGTTCTAGCTGTTGTCTCTAAAATTACGATACTATGCCCTCTGAGCTAGACCTCTCTCTGTTACAGTGATGATTCCATTAAAACTTCAATGTACTTTTTTTTCTAATGAATCCCGTGCATTGCAAGAGAGTATAACTTATCGTCAACAAGTGGAATAAGAGTTTATATTGATTTGGACATTCTTGAGACTACTAAATTCAAAGATCAGTAAGTGCTTTGTTTTGGATTCACATTTGTAATATATTTATAGTCTCTACAATACTATGTCTAATATCTTTATGTAATATAACAGGCTGGTGGAAAATAACCAACCAATAGTACAAATGCCAAAGTAATTCAAACCACAAGTAACAATTCAAGAAGAGATGAACATCAATAGAAGAACCATAAGTGAAATAACAAAATTATGTGGGACTCTGATAATGAGGTAAGAAAAAAAAATACCTTCAACAATAACATTGTGTCCTTAACATTGTTTTATGTACTATAGACCTGCTTTTACAAAATTCAACTATAAAATTATGAATTGATTGATATTAAATTCAATTTCTAGGAAACTATCTTTACCTGTCAAGGAAAGATTATAAACATTAACACAAATAATTCTGGTTTGTACTTTCTCTCTTGCAAAGTATGTCGTAAAAAGGTAAAGTGAAGAGATAAATTTTTATGGTGCGACAATTGCAACAAAAAGGCATGCTTCCCAATCCCAATGTACACAAAATGAAAATGTTTACTTTTTATATTAAAATGCACAATAACTAATATGATATTAACATTATATATTTTATTTCTTTTATCAGGTATAGAATTCCATTAAAGGTTGAAGATAGCTCAGGAATGGCCACATTCATTTTATTTGATTCAGAAGCAGAAAAATTACTCAACATATCAGCGAAAGACCTTTTGAACAAATCTTTAGAGGTGAGAATGTGGAAAATAAAATTAGTATTTAATATTTACTAAACTTTACTTGAGTGTAAATTTGAAAAATGTTACTTTTGTTAGGAGCCCGATGAAGTCATCCTTCCTGTGCAAATAGAAAGTCTGAAAGGAAAACAATTTGTTTTCCAAATATAACTAAATGACTATAATCTCATGTGTGGATTGGAATTCTACACCATCAAGAAACTTTTTGACTCTTTTGAAGAAACTGACAAAGCAATTCAACTTGATAAAATGACTGAAGTACGTATTCATTAATTTAGAAAAATTATAAATATGATATTTAAGATGTATATTTTGTAATACATTCCTCAACCTGTTCTATTGCCAGGCTTACATCTGTGATACTTCAAATGAATGTAGCAACAACTTATCAACTGAAGAAGATGGTGATTGGACACGATTTCAAAAACTTGATGTTCAAAGCAATGTGCAACTTACACCAACATTTGTACTCGAGGAAAACAAAAGGACATATTCAGGTACTACTACAAAGCAACAAAGGAAGAAGATACAAAAAATACTTTAAAGTTGTCATCCAATCTCTAAGATTTTCTATGCACAATTTGGTTTTAATGGATTTGTGATTTTGGTACTAAAGACATATTGGGACAAAGGAAATTTTTTTGCTTTTATGCACAATTTGGTTTTAAATTGAAACATAGAAGAATTAAACTCTTATATTTAGTTATTTGAGGATACAACTTTACTTCAACGTTTTTTAAATATAATGAATACATTGAATATTTACTGGAATTCATGAAATAAATGAATTTGAAAAAAAAAAAAAAATCCATAGCAAAAATACATGGTATTGGGACATTTGCCCAATATGTGCAAATTAAAACTGTAGGGAGGAGCTTCAGCCTAAAAAAATTGTGGCTTTGAGAGATGATAAACTATTTGGTTATGTATTAAAAAGACCAGTGTACCTAGTTGGTCCAATAGTAGCACAATCAAGTAACTTGTCCAAGAATGATTTGCTGTTTGATTGGCTAAACAAGCAACCAAATGATTCTGTGGTGTATGTGTCATCTTTTTGGACAGTAATGATATTTCATGTCCTTCTATTATGGATATAATTTTTATTTATTTTTAATTTAAAAAATTAGTAGCATTCCTCTGCATCGCACGGGTTCTTTTGTAATATTTATTAAACCAAATGTAAGAGCACATTATGATTATTGTAATATATTACTTCATAATATTTGTATTTATCTCATTTTTAATATTACTTCATAATATTACATGTTTCATCTTATATTAGAGCCAATTTAGCTTTCAATAATTGAAATTAGAGAGATGTTTAAACCTAAACATGTTAACATTTGATTTAAAACTATCCCATGCATCGCACGGGTTTGTTTCATTTGATTTAGAATGCACTTATAAAACTCAAGAGTTAAGGAAAAGCCAAAACACAAAAGGTGTTAAAATTAAAAACTAACAAAATGGAAAAACAATAAATGATAGATAAGAGATAAAGTGAGAACTGAGAATGTTATAGAGTAATAAAGTGAGAAATGAGCTTGAGTAAAATTTTCTTTATAGCTTTCCCGAAGACTATCTCCCTATCACTATGGAAAATTTTGTAATTGACAGACAAGGGTTATTAACTTGAAAGGATTAAACTTTATTGTATCACTTGTAGATAACCAGCCACTAGATAAGCTTAAAAATAGTAGCCCTTCTTTTACTAGCGACTCAGCTCTGTTGGTTATAAATTGACTCTAGTCAATTAATTCAATTATCCAAATTAATTAATTAGGTCGAATTACATATAATATCATGGAAGCATGAAAAAATTACCAGATAATCTAGAGTGCAGCGGAAAGAAATTTGATATGGTGATTTGTTGACTAATAGGGAAAACCTTCACAAGGTAAAAACCCAATGGGTGAATTTCAGGTCACCAGTCCCAAGAATCTACTAATCAAAATCAAGAGATTACAAGTAAAAAAAAAAATCTTACCCTCTTGGCCTCTCCCAAAGTACCTACTTACAATAGAATCCTTATGCCAATCCCCAATTGAACTTAATTTTGTAGAGACTTCTTCTTTCTACATGAATCCAAGTACATGACTACTTCCTAGCAACTTGAAGCTTGTTATTGGAAGCAAAGTTTTTCAATACACTTTAAGAAGAGGAAGCAACTTGGTCACAAAATCCTAGGCACATAAGAACGCAGTAACCTCATGTATATTCTATTACTTGAGAAATACATTACACTTATTCAGTATTTCCAACATGGTATCAGACCCATTGCTCTAACTTTCTTGTGTCTTGCAGTCCTATCTTTGTTGGTATCTTCCACAGCCTCGAATTCTTTGGTTAGTAAACCTTTTCCGTGCCCTCTCCTGATTGCTCCACCGCCGTCGGAGGTTCCCAAGATTGAATCTTCACTACCAAAAGCCCAATCCCGCCACCAAGACCACTGCCTCCGTTGGATCTTTCATATCGGACCTCCGATTAGGACATAAGATATATCACCATGTAGATTTTCAACCACTCTACACGACGCCGTTGGAATCATCATCATCTGACCAACCACGCACTGGTCAAAGTTGCGGTAGTTTCTTCCACACGCCTTAAGTATTGCTCCGGTCATCTCACCATTGCCTCTATCGGAATCGTCTTTCTTCGATCTACATCTTCGGAAAAGAATCAGCCTCATCAGATTGCCCACACGCTCTCACACGTTGCTTAAGGATTCTGCAACGTCGTCTACGCACGTCATTTATGATGTCACTCTACCATGTCAGCCCTAGCTGATGTCATCTTCCAGGTTACTATTGACATCATCTGCTTACGTCATTACCCTTCTTTGCTGACATCATCACGCTTACATCATCCGTTGACTTCTCTCGTCAGCCGCCTTTGACTCGGACTATTGACTTTGACCAATGTTGACCGTTGACTTCTATCAGGGCTGACTTTTTGCAGTCCAGGTGGTCTTTACCTAGTTTTTGCTTAGATTTCATATTTGCAGTCTATTTTTGCATATTTTACTTCTAAATGAAGAATAAGGATAGGTCTTCTTCTTTTTGCAATAATCATCGCCGACAATCCAATAAACGTTTTTGAAATTTTTGCAAACGTCTTGGCCATGATATTAAGACTTGCTATCAACGCAACAAATCAGTTGTTTCCATTTCTATTGCTACTGTTGCTAACACTGAGAGTATCCAACCAATGGTTCTTGTCTCCGCAAAGTCCAAGTCTTCTAGATCCAGTATCACCATTTCCATAGTTGACCTATACAACATCATCGCTAATACCATTCGTATTATTGGTAATGCATCTTATCTTTCTACTCTCTCAGTTTCATATGGTATGTCTCCTTCCTTTTGGCTTATGGATTTTGCTTGTTGCAACCATATGACACCTCACTTATCCTTATTTTCTCAACTTGAACTTGCACCACACCGTCTTAATATTCGCATAGCTAATGGTTCCACAATGTTTGGTCATAATATAGGTTCTATCTCGACCTCCAACCTCTTAGTTTCTAGGGTTTTTAACGTTCCTAACCTTTCTTACAATTTATTTTTTATGGGACAATTAGCTGAGTTGGGTTATCGCATTACCTTTGATTATTCTAGGTGTATGTGCAGGATCCAAGGACGAGACAAGAGCTTGGGACTAGTCCCAGAGTTGGACGTATGTTTTTCATGGACAACTGATAGTCCAAGAATGTATTGACCCATTGTGATGAATTAATCGATTAATTAGCCAAGTTAATTAATTAATCAAATTAACATGCAAAATGCTTGGTAGCACAAAAAAATCACCAACTAAGTTAATATGCAGTGAAAAATAAAGTTGACATGGTGATTTGTGTATGAATGGGGAAAACCTCCAAGGTAAATACCTCACCAAGGGAATTTTAGGTCACCACTCTCAAGAATCCACTATTATCACAACAAGCAGTTACAAATTGTAAAGTTGTGATTTACAACTATTTTGTGTTGGCTTTAATTCTATGCCAAATTTAATTGTAATTATGTTCAATCTTATGTACCCTATATTTTATGTGAGATTTATTTGTAAGAGTTTTGTGTGAGAGAGAGTGTGAAAACTCAAGGCAAATTGAAGATTAAGAAGTTTTCACAAGTATCTCGCGAGAAATCTTCCCGCGAAGTGAAACACGTGCTTTGCATATGACTGGTATGCGAAGAGACATGACAGATGGTGACAATTGGTTTTCATGAGCATCTCGTGGGTAAGGCCTTCCCGCGAGACACCCACGAAACATTCTGTTTTTCTATTTTTGTCATATCTGCTCCACTACATTCTTATACATACTATATATACCCACATTACCCATATATGTTGAGGAGTGCTTTCAGAGAGAAAACTCTAGCCACAAAACCCTTAAGAGTTAGAGATTGTCATACCCATAATCCTTTAAACAATCCATTGTGGTTTTTTTCAACTCCTACCTCTCCATTTCCATATCCTTGAGAGGTGGATAGCCCAAACACTTACCACACCCATTATGAGTGTCAAGTGAGGTTTTGGTGCTGTTGGAAAGCATTGGAAGAAGCCAGGCTTTAGCAGATGCAGTCGGGCACATTGCGAGATCTGGAAAGCTAGACAAGACACAGTTCCGAGAAGCTTTGTTGGAGTAGGAGCTTAGAGGGCTTAGGTGCATTGGGTAGATTAGGCTTAGAGGGTAGATTAGGCTTAGAGGGTCTCTTGTTATTCGTGTATCCTAACTTTTTGTCTAGTGGATCGATTTACCGCTTGGAAGGCGGCGGAGAGGTTTTTTGCTAAATTTTTCGATTTCCTCTTCGATAACACATCGGTGTGTTATCTTATGTTTGAATTTCTCTTCCCTACTCTTTTAGCTTTCATTTTACTACTGTGTTATAATGAATATGGTTTAGTGTAGCTTTATTGTTTATCTGCTTGCATTTATTCTATTCCGCACTTAGTTTAAGTTAGAGTAAAATTAACGGAGCTGTAAGTTTTTAATTTGGGGGGTCTAAACAGCTCTTGTGTTTTAACACATATTTGAGCTTTCAATTGGTATCAGAGCAGGTGCACTTGCTATGGTTTCATTACCTAAGTGCGATCCAAGATCCCTTTTGTGGTGGATCGGTCACAATCTCTCAATGCTCCACCATTTTTTGATGGAAGCAACTATGCATTTTGGAAAGTTTGCATGAGGGCATTCCTTTGTGCTATAGATGAGTCCATATGGGATTCCATTGAGAATGGGTATGAGAGACCCATAACAGCCAAGTCCGAATAGGACAAGGCAGCTCTTGCTTTGACAAATGCCAATAGTAAAGCAATTAATGCTATATTTCGTGGTGTGTCTATTAATGAATTTCACAAGATATCGCATGTGAAGATCACCAAGGAAGCTTGACCGATTCTTGAGACTACCTTTGAAGGTACCAAGAAAGTCAAGGACACAAAGCTCCAAATGCTTGCCACCCAATTTGAAGAACTCAAGATGAGTGACGATGAGTCATTTGACTCTTTCTATGGGAAGCTCAATGAAATCTTGATTGCCAAGCTCAATCTCGGTGAAAAGATTGAGGATGCTAAGGTGGTGAGAAAATTTTTGAGGTCCTTACCAGCTTTGCCTTTCAATACTAGTGAATCAATGTCCACTGATCTCTTTGACCTATTTATTCTAATGTCTACGGGTCTTCCTCTGTCTCTAGCATTGGTGGATCTCGATATTTTGTTGTCTTTGTTGATATATTCTAGCTATAGCTGGATTTTTCATATAAACATTGTTCCGAATTATTGCAAGTATATTCTAAGTTTGCAAAAATGATTGAAACATGTTTCGATCTAATATGCTCTTGAATACACTCAATATGCTTTCTAAGCTGTTTTGTATTCCTATGGCACTGTTCATCAACTGACTATCCAGGTACCTCTTAATAAAATGGTAGAGCCAAACGAAAACTTCGTCATATTTTGACACTGTTCAGGCTCTTATTCTTCTGCTAAGTTCCTACTCATTTTAGGTTGAAGCTACTCTTCATGCTATTCATACTATTAATCACATTCCCAATCTTGTCATCCAAAATCAAACTCCATATGAGCGTCTTTTTGGGTCACCTCCAGACTATCATCACCTTCGCTCATTCTGTTCTGCCTGTTTCGTTCTTCTTTAGCACATGAGCATACAAACTTGAGCCTTGATCTAGACTTTTTTGTTTTCTTGGCTATGGCGAAACTCAAAAGGGGTATCGGTGTTATGATCCTATCTCTCATCATCTTCGTATCTCACGCAATGTTATCTTTTGGAACATCGCTCCTTTGTCGAGCTCTCTTACTTCATGTCTCTCTATCTTCCTCCTCTGTCTTAGATTTTTTCCAGATGAGGCACATATTAGCTGCTCCTGATTCTTCTATAAACTTCTCTGTCTAACCACCAAATATCTTTGATCCCTTTCCTTATTCACCATTTAATGAACAGATGGAAGATGAACAGGTTGAAGACGAGCTACCCAACCCTGAGCTTGGTTCCCTTGCTCCTGCTCTGCTTGTAGATCTTGCATAAGATTCCATCTCATCACTCAACTTGGGTAAGATACATTCCTATACATTTACATGACCATCATTGTTACACTACCCTTGTTACATTGCACGAGCCTCACACCTATCATGAGGCCTCCACTGACCCTTTATGGCAGATTGCAATGAAAGAAGAACTTGATGCATTATCTAAAAACTGTACTGGTATTTGGTGACTCTCCCCCTTGGAAAATCTGTGGTTAGTTTTAAGTGGATCTATAAGATTAAGACTCACTCTGATGGGTCCATTAAGCGCTAAAAGCTTGTCTTGTTGCAAAAGATTTTACACAGGATTATAGATTGATTATGAATAGACCTTTGCTCCAGTTACTTGTATCTCATATGTTCGTGCTCTCTTAGCTGTTTCTGCTGCCAGTAAATGGACATTTTTCATATGGATGTCAAAAGGCATTCTTTAATAGGGATTTAAGTAAAGAAGTTTAAATGAACCTTCTCCTAGTCTCTCTGTTGAATCAAACAAGGTTTTGTCACCTTCGACGTGCACTTTATGGCCTTAAACAACGAGCTTGGTTTGCCAAATTCAGCTTTACCATCTCTTGCTTGGGTTACATGACCAGTCATTATGATTCTATCTTATTCTTCGTCGCACTGACAAAAACACTTTTTACTTCTCCTATATATGATTATATGTTCATATTAGTGATGACTTTAATGGCATTTAAGAACTCAAGGATTTTCTTAGTCAGTAGTTTGAGATGAAAGATCTTGGACATCTCAGCTAGTTCTTAGGTCTTGAAATCACTCATTCTATAGATAAACTTTATATTACTCAAGCCAAGTATGTCTCTGAACTCTTGTCTCGAGCTAGCCTCACTGATAGCAAGACTGTTAATACTTAGTTAAGCTTAATGTGCATCTGACTCCCTTAGGGGGAAACCATTGTTCAATCCCTTCTTTACAGATGCTTGGTTGGTAGCCTAGTTTATCTCATTGTCACTCGTCCAGACATTTTCTATGTTATTCACTAGGTGAGCCAGTATCTGTTGCTCCACGATTGACTCACTATGCTACTGTTCTGCGTATTCTTCGATACCTAAAAAGTGCTCTCTTCCATGGTCTTTTCTACTCTTCTTAGTTTCCTCTTATTCTCCGTGCATTTTCTGATGCTGATTGGGTAGATTCCATTGATCGCAAGTCCACCACTGGTTATTGCTTTCTTCTTGGTTCTTTTATGATTTCTTGGCAAAGCAAAAAACAAACTCATGTGCCCGCTACAGTACTAAAGCAAAATATCGTGCCCTTGTTGTTATCACATCTGAGCTCCTTTGGCTACGATGGCTTCTCAAGGACTAAGGTGTGTCCACATCCTTTACTACTCTCTTTATTGTGACAACCAAAATGCCATTCATATTGCTCACAATGATGTCTTGTATGAACGGACTAAAATATTGAGATCGATTATCATTTTATTTGTTATCGTCTTCTCTACAGTGCTCTTAAGCTAATCTTAGTCTCCTCTAAAGATCAACTTGTAAATATCTTCACCAAGTCACATACTAAGGGATGCCTTCGTACTTTGGTTGACAACCTCAAGTTCGTCTCACATCCAGCTTGAGTTTGAGGAGGGCTATTAATGTGTATTAGGGTATGTGGGCTTTAGGCTCATTCAAGATCCACTTACTTGAACCCTTTGAAGTTTTCTTGGTGAAATATGTGGTATATGTTTGAAATGTGTCACACTAGGTTAATGTGTGTGTGAGTGAATATTTCACCTTTTCACTTATTCATTTTTGAGGTTTTAGTACTATTATTTCTTGCATTTTGGGGGTATTTTGTGTTAGAATAATGTGGTCTAACATGACAATTTAAGAGTCTCTGTTATCAAAAATTTATTATTCAAAATTTCTTGTGAAATTTGGCAATATTTTTAGGATGTAAAATATTAGTATATTGAAATATGTCTACTTGATTCGTAGACTAAGACTATGAATATTACATTATAGTCCTTTACTTGACCATATTTATCATGATATAGCCTATTCTTATAGGTACATTGTTGGACCATGATGGGAAGGAGGTCAGACTACGAAAGACAATAAGGGCTAGTCTTTCGATGGCTAGTGCATAATAATTTCAGTAGTCCTTCCATAATGAGATTCATGCACATTGAGCATTGGCCTTAATAAATCTATCATGGCATTGCCAGTAACTTGACCTCCTATAAGAGGTGTTGTCATTCTCGTGATTCTAGATGTGAACGATAGATGAATCCATGCGTTAGTATAGAGTTACAAAAGTAATGAGTCATTAATGAACTTCTTCATTAATGAAATTATTTATTAATAAATGTAACATATCTATTGCATGAATTGTTATTACGATAGAAAGGATTTTATAGCTGGTCATAAATATTCTGAATATTATAAATATTGTCAAGGTCACACTTGCAAGGGTTGTGAGAAAAGAAAAGAAAGCTCTTGTTAATACTAACTAGTTGGAGAGATCATCCATATTGCTTGTGAGGTCCTTGAAAAATATAATTTAGTATGTAAATTTCTCACATCTTATTGTTGATTTTTATTACATATGCACATGATATAATTATTAATTGATAGATTTATTATATTTGTTTCTCTTGAATTAACCCAATTACCCAACCGCACTAAATGCACCACAAAAGTTCAGCCAAACCTAAATCTAGTTATTAACCTATGGAAAGAAAGATGGAAAAAGCATTTTTCAAAAAATGATACCATGTCATCTATATCAAAATACAATAAACGAGAGACATGTGTACAAAAACAACTATCCACTAACATGTGTCTTTCAATTGTTATTAGGTTAGTTTTTTCTGACATATCTCACACTTATTGGATTTTGATATCGCTCACATGGTATCATTTGATACCAATACCTTCTTAAGAAAGATGAGGGAGGAAGGGACATGCGAAAGAAGATGGGTAAGATTTGACCAAAAAGCAAAGGAAAAAGAAAATGAGAAGAATGAATAGTTTATATAACATAATTGAGCACATACCCATGGGCTTCAGCCTTTTGGGTTAAAGTGTGTCTCTATATGTTATATTAATTATTCAAGAAAGCTCTTCAAGGTGTTTCTCTTGCCAACAAGTGATATCAGAGCCCATGATGGTGTGGGGCAAAGGTCGCAAGGTTATTGAGGTTCCTTTTGCAGTTAGAGCAGGAACAAGGTGTGTACTTTGTTAGGACACATGTGTTTCACTCGTTTAGAATATATGTCATTCATTATTTATGTAATTGGCTAATCCTTTGTCAAAATGCACTTTACTTGTAATTTGGTAGATTTAGGATGAGGTTAATGCTTTAAGAAATAAGGTTTCAAGATCAAGTGTTAAAGTCATGCAAGTCTATCCAAGAAACAAGCTGAGAAGTGCTCTTCATTAAAGCTCGACGGCTACATCTATCGAGCTTTAAGAAGCTGTTCCAGCCCGAGGCTCGACAGCTGCTTGACAGCACCTCGACACCTGTAGTTATCAAGATTTAAGAAAAACAGATTCCTAGTTCTATTTTAATTCTAATCTGTGGATGTGTCTTTAGGCCTTCTTTTCTCCTAACCCTAGACATATATAAGGATTATTCTAAGGGCCGCCAAGGGGTGGCAAGTTGCACAAGCATTAAGAAATCCTTGTTCATGCAAACTGTGACTTGAGACGAAGTTCTTGCCCTAGTTCATCTTTCTTGTGAAGAAATTGCTATGTCTTTGCACTGTTGGGTTTTGTAACTAAGCATCTTCTTGATCATCATCGTGTGGATGAATTGAAGAACTTTGCAGCCAACAATCTTCTCTAGTTGGTGATTGAAGTCACGTACTGGGATCCGCATATTGGTTAGTCACGTACTTGGGAGCCGTGCATCAAAAAGGAGAAACTGTCACTACAGAACAAGTCCAATTGGGTATTGGGATAGGGGTTCAACTGTAGGTTGGTAAGGTACTTGGGATTCCTTTACTTGTAACCGCTTGTTGTGATAATAGTGGAGTTTCGGGAGTGGTGACCTTAAATTCACCCGGTGAGGGTTTTACTGTGTTGGTTTTCCCCATTCGTAAACAAATCATCGTGTCATTTATTTTTTGTTGCATAATTTAGTTTATTGGTGATTTGTTTGTGCTAACACGCGTTTGTATGTTAAATTAGTTAATTAATTAAACTTGACTAATTAATTAATTAATCCATCACAAGGGGTCAATATGTTTATGGCCTATTAAATGGTATCAGAGTAGGCACACTCTGATTAGGATTTAGTCTTTGTGTGTGATCCATTGAGCCCTGCTTGTCATGGATAGAGGTCAATCTCTTATCATACCTCCTTTATTTGATGGTACTAACTATGCATACTAGAAAGTACGCATGAGAGCCTTCTTGCAGTCTCTAGATGAGAAGGTGTGGCAAGCTGTGGAGATAGGCTAGACCAAGCCTAAAGAAGCGCCGACAGATTGGGATGAAGCTAAGATCAAGGCAGTAAACTTCAACAGCAAAGCATTGAATGCCTTCTTCAGTACAGTCACTAATGAGGAGTTCAAGAAGATATCCTCTACTGAAACTGCTAAAGAAGCATGGACCATCCTCCAGACAACCTATGAGGGAACAAAGGCTGTAAAATATTCAAAGCTACAAAGGCTCACTACAAGCTTTGAAGAAATTAAGATAGAGGAGGATGAGTCGTTCGATGAGTTCTATGCCAAGCTCAAGGACATAGTGAACTCAGCCTTCAATCTTGGAGAAACCATTCCTGAACTCAAGTTTGTGAGGAAAGTGCTCAGATCTCTGCCCGAGAGATTTCATGCCAAGATTACGGCTATAGAAGAATTAGAGGATATTGACAAGATTCCTCTGACTGAGCTGGTTGGTAATCTGCAAACCTATGAGCTAGGATTGACAAGAATTGACAAGTCAGGAAAAGGCAAGAGCATGACACTAAAGGCCAAGAGCAGTGAGACAGACGAGTTATCAAACAATGAAGACTCTAAGATGAATTCCTACATCACCAGGCAATTCAAGAAATTCATGAAAAATGCCAATGGAAAAGGCTTAGACAAGGACCGTAGGCAATCTAGTTCTTCTTAGTTCAAGAGCCAAGATAAAGGGAAGAAGGATACAAGGGATGGCGATCAGTACACTATTCTAGCAGGACCCAAGTGCTTCGGATGTCAAGGTTTCGATCACATGAAACAGGAGTGTCCCACATATCTCAAGAGTATTGGGAAAAGCAAGGCACTAGCTGCTACTTTGAGCGACACTGAGCCTGAGGATGATTCCGACAATAAAGATGACGGATTTTTGAATGCCTTTACTGCCACTGTCTATCCTACTGAAAGGATTGTTGAAGATGTGGATGAAGAAGAGGAATTGGTGGAATCTAAGTTTGAAAAGATGGAAGATCAAGATGATATTCATAAAGCCTATGAGAAACTGTACAAGCTTTCTAAGAAGCATGAGAAGCTCTATAGGCTGGCCACCAAGAAGCTTAGTGATGTGGAACTTAACGATGAGGAACTTTCCACAAAGTTTGATGAAGCTAATCAAACTATTGGGGTACTGAGATTCGAGAACAATTTCTTGGTTGAGAAGATCAAGAAACTTGAAGCGGAGCTGTTTCAAGTCAGAGCTCAATTGGAAAGGGCATCAAGTGCGCAGTTGGATGAGATGCTCAGTATTTAGAAATCTGCTTTTGATCAAACATGTATAGGGTATGAATTCTCTTCTTCTAACATTGCTTTTGCTAATACTACTGTTTTTGTTCCTCTTGCTAATAATATTAAAATTGAGAACAATGATGTTAAAACTGAATTAGCAAGTGAGAACCTAGACAAGGGTAAATCTATCTTAGGAGCAACCCCTAAGATTGAGAAAAAGGAAATTAAAAACCATAGGATTAAGAAGGCTAACTCTCAAAGGCCTAAACAGAAGAAGCAGCATCTCTGTCATTATTGTGGTATTGCTGGTCATACTCGACCAAATTGCTATAAGTGGTTAGCCACTCAACAGACCAATGGCATGATAGCATCTGGGAACTAGAATCAGGTTCAAACTTCTATTGCTCCTCTTAGAGATCTTCTTAAAGCCCTTATGTTCCTTTCAAACTTGAATGGTTTCAATCCTTCCCTCTCATCACCAATTCAAGGGTTTGCTAAGAGGAAATGTTCTTCCAAGGTGTAGAAGGAAAAGGGTTGGAAGTGATTTATTCACTTCTTCTCTCTCTCCCCTTCTTGTTTGTGTTTTTGCATTACTTGTGTGTTTTCTTTTAATGTTTTGAGTCAATCTAATTTTTATGCATTGTTTGCTTTGTTTAACATGTTTTTGTTTGTGTACTTTCAATCTTGTTTTATTTTGTTTTTCAGATAAAAATAGAAAAAAAAATAGAAAATATTAAAAAATATATATATATACAAAAACAGTGTGTGTTTGT
Source organism: Castanea mollissima (assembly GCA_014183005.1). NCBI lineage: Eukaryota > Viridiplantae > Streptophyta > Magnoliopsida > Fagales > Fagaceae > Castanea > Castanea mollissima. Next base: position 223,222 of record JACAVU010000003.1, on the reverse strand, counting down.
GTACATCAGTTTTTGTGAACCTTAAAATGGCCATTGAAACAGAGTTTTCTAAACTTTGTATCTCTTGTAGCTTATATGAACATTCTTATACACAACTAAGCAAGTGAGTTTTGTGGCTCTTTGTTTGTGATGAGTAAGGTTAAGTGATCTCTTGAACCTAACACTCGTATCACTCTTTTTGATGGGTAGGACTAGAAAATCCTAAGAGAAAGACATAAATAACCATCTCACCACTGTTACTCGCCAATCATAATATGATATCTGTATGCTTCGGCATAGCAAAAGTGCAATGTCAAAAAGTTTAACATAATTGGGTATTTCTTTTCTCTCCTTTATGTACCCATGCATGGTTTGCTAAATAAAAGGAAAATATGCAAAGAAAATAAAAACCAAAAAAAAAAAAAAAAGCTTTAAATATGATTGCAATCTTGTTTCCTAGGAGATATGGGAGTTATAGGATGTACCTCAAAGGTGATAGTCCCCATCAAACAATTATGATTCTGTATGAGTTAAAGTGATTTTCTTATATTTCAAATCATCATAACATAGAGACACTTATGCAATCTTGCAATGTTTTCACACACAACACGCAATATTCTTTGCTACTCTTGATACATGTGTAAGTACAATGTGATTTGATCATCACAAGGTTTACATGCGTTGATGTATGCTCACTAAACTGTCTTGACTTGTTTTTGAAATATAAAATTAGTTAGACTTGTTTAGTATGTGAGTGTGTGATTTGTGATCCACGTGCTTAAGATTGTTGTTGAGAGATTTTTTTGAGAGTTTAATATGTTGATTGGATCATTGGTTGAGTTGCATGCTTGATTGCATTCATGTTTGTATTTTTCCCTTCTCGAAAAACTGCTTTGAAAAGTTGGCTCGACACCTCCTCGACACCTCCTCGATACCTGGCTGTCTGTCGGGCTTCTCAACTTTTTCTTATCATAATCTCGACACCTTCTGGATCGATTGAGAAACCTCTTGTCCTCTCGATAGCTTCTCGACACCTGGTGGATTGATCAAGCATCTGTTCTCGTGTCCTGTCTTTTTCCTTAACACCTTCTCGATAGCTAGATATGTCGACGTGTACTTCTTGACACATACCTCAACAAATGTCTCGACACCTCTCAATACCTGTAGCTGTCGGGATTTACTAATGTTCTATATAAAGGTTCTGTGCGATCTAATTCTCATTTCTCTCGATCTCTCTCTTAACAGATTTGTCTTTTCACCTTCCCAACCTCTATTTTTCACTCCAAATCCATTTCTCAAGGTTTCTTATAGCTTCTTCAAGGTTTTCTTCACTTGGTAAGCTTCTTATTCATCATTCTACATGCATTTCATGTCTTTGAAACCTAGATTTTGGGTTTTTTGAAAAATTTTGGGGTTTTTCAAAATTGATGGGTTTTTGTTGAAATTTTTGAGATGGGTTTTGTATTTTTTATCTTAAAAACTCCATGCATTGCATCACATTCGCATTCTAACAGTATTCTCATGCATTTAGATGTGTCAAATATGTTTGTGTGCTGGTAGGATTGGATTGGGCTAAGCCCATGATATTTTTCATATTGCATGTCACATGTTTATGCATTCCCTATGCATACGCTCTATCTTTTCAATATACTTGCTATATTTGAATTGTGTTGGAACTCTTTGAAGGAAAAATTCTGGTTTTGCATCTCATGCAAAACCCACAGCGGAAGCGACGAACTAGGGTCTATTTCATCATGATTGATAACGTGCACTACATAAATTCAGAATTTAGAATAAGATAGCGTACCTTGGTGTGGAGAAATCAAAACAAGATTAGAAGCACTTGGGAACACTTTTAATCTTCACTCCAATTCCACTTTACGCCCAAGATGTTGGTCTCTCAATCAGTTTCAAGGGAGAATGAAAGTGTGTCTCACACTCTCTTACACACCGTTTCTTATTTCTTTTCTTTTTCTCCTAATAAAAATTCTATATGTTTCTACTCCCTTTATAATTAACTGATTATCTAATTGGGTTGGCCTATTGGGCCTTTCCAATTGGGCTTTAGTGTGTGGCTTGGAGTGGGACCAAAAGGGACCAATAAGACACTAGCTCCAATGGGCCTTGGCTTTTTCCGTCAACTCTTGACAAGTCCAAAGTTACCATTAATTATTTAGTACCACTATATAAATATAATTGCACTCTAGGTCTTATAATAAATTATATCCCAAGACTTTTTATACACGTAACCCCTTCATAAAATATTCGTAGTAACACAAAGTCTAAATGTAGACTGCCACTTTGTAAATTACTACATCTTATCCTTGAGTACCCGGGTTAAATTCTTTAAAGTTATTCATTATATATTTATGAAATCCAATTCATAAATATATACTTTAGCAATTTCTTACTAAAGTGGTTAGGCCTAACTCTCTGAATAACTGAACCCATTAAACTTATCTCAAGGAATTTTTATATCTCCATCAAGAGACTATGAATTCTATCTTGAGAAATATATGTTCCATCAACACTAAATTGGCTACCAACATACTGGGTTTTGACCGTCACTTCAGGTCTCACTCCTAATATATCAAAGCAACTACACTTCATGATCAGGTTCATTATCTCTCAGGATTAAGAGTTCATGCAAATAGAAGTCGTGAGATTTATTATTCATTTGACAGTCGTTAGAAGAATAATAAATCTCACAGCGGTCCAGTTCAATATGTTTTAACTCTTCAAACATATCAACATATCAACTAGAAGTTTCCACTTCCATGATCAAGACAAATCATCGTAGTTGACACGTTATAGTCTTCGCAGATGAAATGCCCAATTTCATCACCGACTACAAACTATAAATTCTGAGTTTACAAAGAACTTGTGATTTACATCTTCTGTGACTTTTCACATAAATCACATACAATGCATCTCATGGACTATATGATAATGTCTCATATTCATGTTACCATTATTTTAGATAATAATAAAATAACTTTATCAAACACAATATTAAGTCATACATCATGTCATACAATACACAATGTCATACATAATATCATACATAGTATCATACAATAGGATTTAAGGGCACTAATCCTAACACTCTTCTGAGTGTTTCTTTCTCCCCCCCCCCCCCTCTTTTTTCTGTTTACGTTAGTAGTGTCTATGGCACCAAAATGTAAGTCTATTCTGACCTAGAACCCTCTTCGTTCTAGGGTCTCTTCATCTTCTGATCCTACTCCTCTCTCCATTCGATTCCGTGATGAGAAAGCCCATCAAGATTTCTTGGAGAACTTCTCCAAATGAGGTGTTCATTCAGAACGCCAAGTTGTTCTGGCAAACTTTGTCGACATTGACCTTCCCGATATCTTTCACAAACGGGAATGGGAGTCACTGTGTGACATCCAGGTGACTTGTCCTTCCGTGCTAATTCAGGAGTTTTACTCCAACATGCATGAATTTGATTATTCAGTACCTTTCTTTGTCACTTGCGTTCAAGGTACGCACATTGTCATCACACCAGAGTTGGTATTCGATGTGCTCCATGTTCTGAGGGTTGTGCATCCTGACTACCCTGGTTGTCAGCGTTTACGGACTGTGTCCAAAGACGATATGATTTCTGCTTTTTATGAGCACCCTTCTAATTGGGGTGAGCACTAGTTTACGTCATGTCGACCTTTTGCTAAAGGTCCTCGTTTCTTAAACATGGTGATGACTTTCATTTTGCATCCTCTTTCTCACTACAACTCTATCACAAAGCCTCGTGCTCATTTTTTGTTGTCTCTTATTGAGGATTTTACCATTGACTTTCCCTCACATTTTATCCTTTCTATCATAGATGTGTATAAGGATATAGCTACCCGTGGTAAGCTCATCTTTTCTTCCGCTATCACGAGGATTTTACGCCAGTTTTCTATCCCTTTTCTTGTCTCCGACCCTTTTCTATCATGGTTGCCATAGATGCCGCTACCCTAAAACGTAGTAAGGCACAGTTTAGGTCATGACAAACAATTTCAACAGCTCCTTCCTCCCGTTCGACTCCATCCATATTTGCTCGTGCTTTATCCGCTCCCTCCTCTTCTACGAGTGATGTGTCACTAGAAGATATCATGGCGTAGCTTCAGCGCATGGATGCTCGCCTGGATATGCTCTCTACAGAGTTTTATCAGGTGAATGTCCGTGTTGGTCGCATTGCTAGGCGATAGGCGACCATGGGTAGTTTTGCTCTCGAGATTTCTCCTCCACCACCTCCTGTGGCTTCCACCTCTGCGGATGATGATGGTGATGACGATGATGCTTCGGATGATGGTGATGACAATGATGCTTCGGATGATGATGATGATGGAGATGCTAGCTCTACCGATGAGATGTCTACTTGACACTCTACCCTTTGTCACTCGTGACAAAAAGGGGGAGTAGTTTTGGGTTATGAGAGTAGTCATACTTAGGGGGAGAGCTTGTATAGGGACATCTTTCTTGATAGGGGGAGTGTTGAGTGCTGAGGGATGTAGTGAGGATACTTGTATCTTTTTCTTTTTTAGATACAGATTCTTCTTGTACATAGGTCTTGTGACCATTGTTACATACATTGTGCTTATTTTGTTATATATATATGATGATGTATGTTTCTTTCACCTATCTCTACATGTATTGTTTCTTTTCTCTCTTAATACACATGTTTCTTTATTTGTATGCAATCTATTATTTCTATTTCAGACTAAGATGCCTTGATGTGTTTTATTTAAAGTGTTTCAAAAATATAGGTTGTCAAAGTCTACTTGTCATAAACTCTCTTCTTGCAAAGTTTTTCAAGAGTTTGTGTTAGGATAGATTTTATTGTATTCAACAAGTGAATATGAGTTGAGTGATTTATGACTTCTCTCATATGTTCATTTATTGTTTGTGGTTTTGTCACGGATTGTCAAAGGGGGAGATTGTTAGGACATATGTGTTTCACTCGTTTAAAACATATGTCATTCATTATTTATGTAATTGGCTAATCCTTTGTCAAAACGCACTTTACTTGTAATTGGGTAGATTTAGGATGAGGTTAATGCTTCAAGAAACAAGGTTTCAAGATCAAGTGTTAAAGCCATGCAAGTCTGTACAAGAAACAAGTTGAGAAGTGCTCTTCATTAAAGCTCGACAGCTGCATCTATCTAACTTTAAGAAGCTGTTCCAGCCTGAGGCTCGACAGCTGCTCGACAGCATCTCGACACTTGTAGTTGTTGAGATTTAAGAAAAACAAATTCCTAGTTCTGTTTTAATTATAATCCGTGGATGTGTCTTTGGGCCTTCTTTTCTCCTAACCCTAGACATATATAAGGATTATTTTAAAGTTCGTCAAAGGGTGGCAAGTTGCACAAGCATTGAGAAATCCTTGTTCATGCAAATTGTAACTTGAGACGAAGTTCTTGCCCCAGTTTATCTTTCTTGTGAAGAAACTGCTGTGTCTTTGCACTGTTGGGTTTTGTAACTAAGCATCTTCTTGATCTTCATCGTATGGATGAATTGAAGAACTTTGCAGCCAACAATCTTCTCTAGTTGGTGATTGAAGTCACATACTGGGATCCGCGCATTGGTTAGTCACGTACTTGGGAGCCATGCATCAAAAAGGAGAAACTGTCACTACAGAATAAGTCTAATTGGGTATTAAGGTAAGGGTTCAACTATAGGTTGGTAAGTTACTTGGGATTCCTTTACTAGTAACCGCTTATTATGATAATAGTGGAGTTTCAGGAGTAGTGACCTTAAATTCACCCGGTGTGATTTTTGCCAGTAGGTTTTTCCCATTCGTAAACAAATCACCGTGTCAATTATTTTCTGCTGCATACTTTAGTTTATTGGTGATTTGTTTGTGCTATCACGCGTTTACATGTTAAATTGGTTAATTAATTAAACTTGGCTAATTAATTAATTAATCCATCACAAGGGGTCAATACGTTTTTGGCCTATCATACTTGATGCCCTTTTGCAAATGGTGTAGGGCGGATCCCTTTCGCAGTTGGAGCGAAGATGGTATATTGCACTAAGCAAGCCCATAAAGCCCATGCAAAAGATCTTTGAAAAAGGTACAACAAAGTAGAATTGTTGCCAATGGTGGTAGACAACAGTGAAGTGTGAGGTTCCACATGTGTGAGTGAAGTCCTATATTGAATAAAGATAAGAAGAATAAATGATTAATATAACATAATTATCTCATTCCCATTGGGCTTGGGCCTTTTGGGTTAAAATGTTTCTATATGTTATATTAATTACTTAAGTGAGCTTTCCAAAGTATTTATTTTTCCAACAAATGGTATCGCATTTTGGTCCCAAATAATATTATCACCAATAAAAACACAAAATATTTATGTGAAAAACCCTTTCTCCTTGAAGGGGAAAAAAACCAAGGGAGAAACTCTGAATTAATTTCACTATTATCAAATTAATTAAAATATTTATTATGTATGTCTCACGGCTAATAAAAAATCTCTCTTATTTTTCTTTACTCTCACATGCACTTGTTAGGATGTATGCCCTTAAATCTTATTGTATGATGCTATGTATGACATTATGTATGACTTAATGTTGTGTTTAATAAAGTTGTTTTATTATTATCTAAAATAATGGTAACATGAACATTGAGACATTATCATATAGTCCATGAGATGCATAGTATGTGATTTATGTGATTTAGTCACAGAAGATATAAGTCACAAGTTCTTTGTAAACTCAGAATTTATAGTTCATAGTCGGTGATAAAATTGGGCATTTCATCTGCAAAGACAATAACGTATCAACTAAGATAATTTGTCTTGATCAGAGAAGTGGAGACTTCTAGTTATGTTGATATGTTTTAAGAGATAAAACATATTGAACTGGACCGCTATGAGATTTATTATTCTCCTAACGACTATCAAATGAATAATAAATTTCACGACTTTTATTTGCATGAACTCTTAATCCTGAGAGAATAATGGACCTGATCATGAAGTGTAGGTTGCTTTGATATATCAAGAATGAGATCTAAAGTAACGGTCAAAACCTCCGTATGTTGGGTAGCCACATTTAGTGTTGATGAAACATATATTCTCAAGATGTAATTCATAGTTTCCTAACGGAGATATAAAATATTCCCTTGAGATAAGTTTAATGGGATCAATTATTCAGAAAATTAGGCCTAACCACTTTGGTAAGAATTTACTAAAGTATATATTTATGAAATTGAATTTCATAAATATATGATGAATAACTTTAAAAGGATTAAATCGAGTACTCAAGGATAAGATGTAGTAATATACATATTGGCATTCTACGTTTATGACTTTGTATTACTACGAATATTTTATGAAGGGGTTGCATGTATAATAAAGTTTTGGGATATAATTTTATTAATAAGGCCTAGAGTGCAATTATCTATACTACTATTTAAGAAGCTTCCCTTGTTTGAATTCCACATTTTGGATGCCTAAAGTACCCTTATCATATCCATTTACAAGTTTTCAACTAACAATAATAAATATGTAAATTAAAACTCCTACACTTTAAAACTCACAAACTTACATATGCTTTACAGTTTTTATCTCTCATTCTTCTTCAGATTGAAGACATTTAGTTTCGCTCTACATCCTCCTTTCTTTTTCTTCAGATTAAAGACATTTATTGTCAAAGACTCCAATAAATTTTCAGGTTCTATCTTTTACAAGTTCCTCTTTGTTTTCTTTTATTTAGTTTATGATTGACTTTCTTTGAGCTCTATTTTTTTTTTATATGTATCACGTTAACTCTTTTTTTTTTCTTTTTTTTAAAATGTAATTTTGAAATGAATGGTTCCTTCATATGCTCTATCACTGTACTTCTTAATGAATTATCATTTCATGTTGTAGGTATTCTGATCCAAAGACAGGGTTGTCTTATGCTACAAAAGAAGCATTCAACCAACAAATTTCAGGTTCTATCTTTTACAAGTTCCTTTTTGTTTTCTTTTCTTTGGTTTATGATTGACTTTCTTGGAGTTCTACTTTTTTTTTTTTTTTTTTTTATATGTTTGTTAACTCCCTCTTTTCTTTTCTTTTTCTTTTCTTTTTTTCTAAATGTAATTTTGAAAATTTGAATGGAAATAAAAATAGTTACTACAATACTTCCTGATTAATGATCAAAATATAAATGACCAATTACTATTTCCTTCTATTTCCTCACTTTTTTTTTTCCTTCTTCGTATTTTTTTTTTCTTCTTAAGAATTGTTTTTTACCATTATTGTATATGTTTTTGGCGTTAAAGTTTTTTTTTTTTACCATCATTGTATATGTTTTTGGCGTTAAATTTTATTTAGTTATTTATTTAAATAGTTGATGATGTGGTGATTAGATTTTAAAGAGTTCATGATAGAGTTAAATTCTAAAAAATATTTATCTTCTATTTCCTCACTTTTTTTTCCTTCTACCTTTTTCTTTTCTTTTTAAGAATTTTTTCTTATACCTTCATTGTATATGTTTTTGGCATTAAAGTTTTTTAGTTTTTTAGTTTTTTTTACTATCATTGTATATGTTTTTTGCGTTAATTTTTTTTTATTTAGTTATTTATATAAATAGTTGATGATGTGGTGATTATGATGCAGTGATTAAAAGTTTTCATACAAGAGATACATCACTTCAAGAATTATTTCAATAACTGAATTACATCAATAACTGAAGTTATTGAAGTAATTCTTGAAGTGCTCTATCTCTTGGATTTGCAGATAGTGAGAAATGAGTAGCCAAAGTTAGATTGGCACAAATGTTGTCATTGATAGCATTCTTCAAGTAGTAGGCACAGCACTCTAATCTAACTTTGCCTTAACCTTCTTCTTCATGGCAATCCATGCCTATCTTAGATCGCATTGAAGAAGGTTGATGCAAAGTTAGAGTTAAGAGTATTGTGACAATCTTGGCCTGCAGTTCAGAAAGAGATTAAAGATGCTGTGCAGCTGTTGAATGTAACTCAACTGATATTATATATATCTTAAAATGTAACTCAACTTGGCTAAGGACTTAGTTTCAGCCCACGTAACTCAATTCAAATACGTTACAACTAAATGATGATAAATTCAAATAAAAATAAAGATCTTATCTCTTTGGAAAAATGCTACATCTACAAAAAAAATTTACAACACTTTCTCAACAAATTATAGGTACTCCCTGATTAATGATCAAAATATAAATGATCAATTACTATTTTCTCACTTCTTCTTTTTTTTTTCCTTCTTCGTATTTTTTTTTTTCTTCTTAAGAATTTTTTTTTTACCATCATTGTATATGTTTTTGGCGTTAAAGGTTTTTTTTTTTTACCATTATTGTATATGTTTTTGGCGTTAAATTTTATTTTTTTATTTAGTTATTTATTTAAATAGTTGATGATGTGGTGATTAGATTTTAAAGAGTCCATGATAGAGTTAAATTCTAAAAAAAAATTATCTTCTATTTCCTCACTTTTTTTTTTTCCTTCTATGTGTTTATTTTTTTCTTTTTAAGAATTTTTTTTACCATCATTGTATATGTTTTTGACGTTAAATTTTATTTTTTTATTTAGTTATTTATTTAAATAGTTGGTGATGTGGTGATTAGATTTTAAAGAGTTCATGGTAGAATCAATTCTAAAAAATGTTTATCTTCTATTTCCTCACTTCTTCTCTTTGTTTTTTTTTTTTTTTTTTTTTTTTTTTTTTTTTTTTTTTTTTTTTTTTTTTTCTTTTTAAGAATTTTTTTTTTACCTTCATTGTGTATGTTTTGGCGTTAAAGGTTTTTTATTTTATTTTTTACCATTATTGTATATGTTTTTGGTGTTAAATTTTTTATTTATTTAGTTATTTATTTAAATAGTTGATGATGTGGTGATTAGATTTTAAAGAGTCCATGATAGAGTTAAATTCTATAAAAAAAATTATCTTCTATTTCCTCACTTTTTTTTTTCCTTCTACGTATTTTTTTTACCATCATTGTATATGTTTTTGGCGTTAAATTTTATTTTTTTATTTAGTTATTTATTTAAATAGTTGATGATGTGGTGATTAGATTTTAAAGAGTCCATGGTAGAGTTAAATTCTAAAAAATATTTATCTTCTATTTCCTCACTTCTTCTCTTTGTTTTTTTTTTTGTTTTTTTTTTTCCTTCTACGTATTTTTTTTTTCTTTTTAAGAATTTTTTTTTTACCTTCATTGTGTATGTTTTTGGCGTTAAAGTTTTTTATTTTTTATTTTTTACCATCATTGTTTTTTTTTTTTTACCTTCATTGTGTATGTTTTTGGAGTTAAAATTTTTTAGTTTTTTTTTTTTTTTACCATCATTGTATATGTTTTTGGAGTTAAATTTTTTTTTATTTAATTATTTATTTAAATAGTTGCTGATGTGATGATTAGATTTTAAAGAGTCCATAATAGAGTTAAATTCTAACTTTGGTTTGTTGATTAATTTTTTTTCAAATACTTGGTTTAACCCTAATTCTTTTATCTCTCTCAAGTTCACGTACGCACAAATTTTTTGGATTACATTGAGGAGTCATTGGAATGAAATATTAGATAAGTTTGGGTGAGAGACTTTACAAGAATTATTATATGTATTAAACCTCACTTAAAGTGGTTGTTATCTAAGAAATTGTTGTAAAAAAAAAAAAAAACTTTTGTAATAGAAACTATATTTATCATTTGTATAATTCTATTTCAAATTCAATTTAAAATTTTTTCCATAAGTATTAATTTACTACTTCATAAAAAATGTTACGTACCTTTTTCTTAGTTTTAAATGTTGTTGATGTTGTTGATATATTTGGAATTTAAACTATTTTTAACTTTTTGGTGAACATTTTTAACTTTTGTTATGGAGTAGTAAGTGGCTAACTTTTAGGACTAAAAAACTAAATTTTTGGATTAAACAAAAATTGATAAATGTTATTAAATTCTTTTAAAAAAGAACAACACCCCCAAAAGAAACGTGTATCTCCTGCCATAAAATTTGAAATTTAAGCTTTTATTTACTTACGTTATGGACGCTTAGTAAATGGCTAAATTTTAGAATTAAAAAACTACATTTTAGTATTAAATAAAAAATTATAACTGCCATACATAAAAGTTGAAAAAAAAAATCAATATCAACAACACCAAAATGGGAAAAAACAAAAAGAGAAAAAAGAAGAAGAAGAAGAAGAGGAAAATGTGAATTTGGGTTTTAAAAAAAGATGGTCGGGTAGTTTTTAAATGTGGGATAGAAACTGAGATTTTTTTAAATAGTACATGGATAGAACATGGGATTTTATTTAAACGTGTAGTTTTTTTTTTTTTTTTTTTTTGATAAACTGTTAATAAGGATAGGGTCACACCAATTCCCCACCTTAATCTTTTAAATTTCCCTAAAATTTAGTCTTTTATTTTCTTTCAAAATCAGATATGTTAGTACCTAAATATAAGGATATGGATGGAGAAATTATAGTAGTGGTTTTATAGTAGATTTTTTTTTCTCTAAAATATGGAAGAGATTTAAAACAAAACAAAAAAAGAGAGGAAAACGTGAATTTGAACTTAAAGGTGAATTTGGAAGTTGTTCCTATTGCTATGACCTTAAATTACATTTAGTGTACTTTTTTTCAATAAAAAATTTAGAAGAATAGCATTGATGAATTGAAATAAAAGTTCATTTATGCTTGATATTTATTGTGCTTATTATTATTATGTACATTTTAAAGTCTCTATTAATAACACAAACTAACACATTTTGTGTCATAGGTTCATGGCAAATGCTACTGGAAAGCAATTAGAATGTGGAACAAATAGCATTGCTCCACCAACTTCTCCACCGTAGCCGGCATAATATTAATAAATTCACCTATTCCATGTTTTAGATGTAATGCATTATTTTACAGTTTTACTTTATATAAATATTTTAGTTTTCTACATTGATCCATCAACTTCTTCATAATAGCTTTTGTAAAGGTCATCACATGTATTTTGTAAGTAGTTTTATTGTTACAATTTTATAATGCATTTTCAATATATGCACTATTTATAAGATTTATTTAGAGGATCTTTTTTTCTTCCCCCTAAAGATTAATATTAAATTATTGCATCATCTTCCAATTAATAACACGTTGATTACTGCATAAATAAAATTGGCAAAAATGGATAATAGTTACGGAATACTAGCCTCTAAGCACGCGCTCATGCGCATGCTCAAAGGCTCTTCTATTTTTTGGGTAAGGGTTAATTTAGAGCATTTATTATAATTTTGGAGTACTACATTTTCCAATCACAAAAAAAAAAAAAAAAAACTAGGGGTGTCTAATTGCAAGACTCCTTTAAGTGCACACATCTTGAGATTTCTTCACGCTCTCTCACACACAACCCTTACATAATTCCCACCTAAATACAGGGTATCTAATTGCTAAATTACAAGCAAACTTGGCATGGAATAAAGCCAACACATGATTGAATAAATTCAACCTTCCTCCCCCTGTGGCTATTCCTTGACAAAACCCTAAAACAGACTCTAGACTTAAAATGTGAGTTGGGAATAGTTGCCAAAACTCACTCACACCTAACTCTAGATTCTATAAAGCTCTTGAACCATACAAACAAGTTACCTGAAAACAATAACACAGTAATATCATTGTAGGCAGAAACCTTGAAGTACATATGGAGCAAGCAAAATGCGATTAAGCAACAAAGAGTATAGCAATAAAGCATGGCTTGACCAAACAAGAATAATCACTATAAATAGTAATAACAATGATCATTCACACAAACAATGAACATCTGGACATGCAAGCTAATAAGCTCAATGCAAAATATCATTTGCATGTCCAACACTTAACCGATACAAAAACACTAAGTTATTTGCATCAAGGATACAAGATCCAACAAAGGGCACAAGAGTAGAGTAATAAAGAGAATGCATACATAATCTAAAAGTACAAAATATCTACAAAGCCAAGGTACAAAACAAAGCATAGTCAAGTACATAAAATAAACCATGAAATATGAATATAGACAATAAAAGCATGAAATAAAATATTAAGCTTGCTATGGCTTTTCTTGCTCTTCATCTCCAATGCTCCCCCTTTGACCTAGCTCCCCCTATCATGACATTCCCCCTTTCATTGAGCCATCTCCCCCTTTTTGTTACAGAATAGCTAGTCCTCATCTTCCTCTAGCTTCCTTCAGATTTGGTCCAATTAAGTTTAGAGAGATGTGAACTTCGTATCAAACCGGGTTTGCTGAGAGTATATGATAGATGCTAGACTGAACACTTTGGTGCTGAGTTCTTGCATGAATGCAAGTATTTGGTCTAACTTCTTATCATTTGAGTGTGAACTAGAGCTTGTGTTACCTTGAGGAGCATGACTTTCTTGCTTGACTCCCTTTCGACTGTGACCAATGCTAGCATTGAGAGAGCGAATGTTGATTGGACTTGGCTGAGGGTAGGGAGACTCATCTCTTGTTGGATGAACACCTTTAACCTTCAAGATTTTTGAAATGAGGTAGCAAAAAGGAATACAGTTCCTTGAGGCAGTTCTCTCAGCAATTTTGCTCAAAATATGGAAGATATAAAAGCAGATATCAATTTCTTTGTCATTAATCAGGTCATGAAGAAATAAAGCTCTATCGAGATTCATGTATCCGATGCTTAAGAGAGGATAGAGGTTGTGGAACATGATCCTTGTGAGAACCCTCAATTCGGTAGATAATGATGAAACACTAATTAATTTCCCATTGGAAGAGAACTCCAAGTTTTATTCAAGAGTTTCTTGAAGAAAGTCCCCTTCCGAATTCAAGTTATCATATACCGGTGGCTTTGGGAACATTGGCCGGTTGATGCGCAAGATATTAGCAAGGTAGGAAGGTATCACTGTGAAGTTCTTTCCTCTAACCTAACATTTCAACTCATCCCCCTCAGAATTGGCATTGACACAGAATTCCTTCACCATATTTTCATATGGTTCAACAAATCTAGTTAGCAAAAAGTTCCAATCCTTGGTGGTGAACCATTCAAGAATGTTCGTATCGAGAAGAGAGGCTTGATCCACCACCCGTTCTTCCAACAAAGGGGCAACCCTGAAGTAGTTCTCATATGCTTGAGATGCTGCATATGATCTGAACTTCTTGGCATCATAAAAGCCTATTGATGACTGAGTCTCCTTGGACTTACGGGTGAGGTTATCAAGATCAAGCACGGGTTCTTTTCTCTTGTTGCCACTGCCTTTCACAACTAATTTCTTGAAAGGAGACATTTTCAAGTTGTATCATGTAATATCAAAGAGCAAGATGAAACACAGAGCACATCAAACTTGATTAGCAACAAGTTAGCCCCTAAGAAGAAATTTTGCATTAACACCCTATAAAAAAATATATACAGGGGAATTCAAATAAAATTGACATGTGACGATATAAATCATCAAAACATGAGAGAATCATGACAATAAGTACTCAAACATGTCCAAGTGTGTGTGTGTGTGTGTGCGCGTGCATCAAATGCAAAAGCGCGCAAACTAGGGCAAAGTGGAAACCACATAATCATTTGATGTTTCAAGATCAAAGAAACATGATTATCCCTACAGCCTTTGTATTCCATGGAATCCCAAAAGACACACAAAAACATCTAAGAGATATTTTATCACGAACATGATATGCACAACACAACACAACACAAACATGATATAATGCACAACAATGAAGAACAATCATGTAAAGCATGTAGAATTGGCATTATACTTACAAAATCAACAAAACCCATAGACCAAACTCAACAAAACATCATCAAAACCATGTTCAAACATCATATTTTCAAATCTCATCATAAGCACAAAATCCAAGAAACCTAGGGCTAGAAACATGAAATACTTTGGAAATAAAAGAAAACCCATACCTTTTCTTGAAGATTGATGAAGAAAATGGAGGTTTTGGAAGAGGGAGAAGCAGACAAGACAATGTGTGTACACGTGATGCGAGGGAAAATTGATTTTTTTAAAAAAATTGTCATGGATTTAACCCTATTTGTGCAAAACATGCGTTTTTCGCTACTGAAATGAGTCGCAAGCAAGTCGCCAAAATCCCTTGACACAAATTTTTGAAAAATTTGTTTAAGTGTTTTTTGCGACTGGAAGTCCACTCGCGAGCAAGTAGCGAAGGGACCCGCGAATCCTTCTAAGTAAGCTTGCGACTAGGGCTTCACTTGCAAACAAGTCGCCCAAATGAGTCGCGAAAATTCCAAAAAAAAAAATAATAATAATTTTTGAAAATTTTCTAAATCTTTTCCACGACTGGGGGACTGACTTGCTAGAGAGTTGCAAGAGCTTCTGAGTAAGCTCGCGACTGGGGTCTTGCAACTGGCTTGACCCACAAGTGAGTCGCCAAAATAGAGTTGCACGAATTTTTGAATTTTTGAATTTTTGAAATAAAATACTTTCCAAAAACAACTAGAAATACTCAAAAATCTTTTTATGTTTGATCAACATATGATTGAGCATGTGAAACACATTTTATCAAGTACAATCACACAAATGAATAAGGCATTCATTGAACATAGACATGTGTGATGTGTGTGGATATCAAAAATGAGATAGTCCTTCATCTAATGTGAAGCTTCAATGATCAACTCAACCACGGCGTACACAATTAGCACTAGGAAGTGTGATCAATCTCAATTATAGAAATATGCATATACGACCTCCCACAAAAACTTGATTACATAACTTTGAAGCTTTTCATTTGGCTTCTTAAATTTCATAAAATTTGATCATTTACGAACAAGAACATCTCATTTTGAGATCAATGCCTAAAATTTTTAATATTTCAATTTGATGAGCAAGCCTTTGGCTTTTTAGGCATCATACATTTTCATCACAAGTCACTTTCCCTTTTTTCTAGTCGAATACTAGTATGTGCGACGGATTTTGTAGTTCATTATCTCTTTTTGAGATTGAACATTGGTTGAGCTATATTAAGCAAAAACATAAAAGAGTGGGAAGATATATAGGCACAAGTCTATTCATGTCTCTAGATCAACAAAATCATTGACTAATCATTCATAACAAGTTTGAAGATCTACTTACAACAATTACATAGATGTCAAGATTTTTCTCACAAAGACATGAGTGCATAGAGAACAAGCTACGCTCGTAAATGCATAATGCAAAACATGCACGTGACAAAGCAGAAAGATGCCGTTCAAACTTTTTGGATTTTCTACTTTTTATGTGTTTTTGGATTTTTGACACAAAGACAAGTAAAGATTGATCAAAAAGAATAAACACTTAAATCAATTAAAAACAACAAACAAAATAGTAAAAACATGCTAGAATTTTAAAACATAAGCACACTATCAAACAATGTCACATTAAATAGGAAGTATTGATCCATGGACATGTTCTAATGCTTATGCATGTGTACCCTTCTTCACCCACACGACACGTGCGTTTGGGGTGATATTCCTAGACTTTCAAACCTTTGGGTGAAGCTTGCCAAATAAGAGGTGATGGTATCAATCATCTTCATCACATCCCTCAATCCAGGATCAACTTCTCACCCTCTTTGTTGCTTGGCAGTCCCATTTCCTCTGCCATTTCTTGGTCCTCTTGGACTTTAAGCACTTGCATTCTTCAATGCTTAAAGCTTATGGCAATTAGGTCTGGTGTGTCCTTGAATTCCACAATGATGGCAGAAATATTGAGTTTGTGGACCTCTTTGTGACTTTGGAAGGGATTTCCCTTTGGCCTTGGGTTTGACCACTAATTGGTTAGGAGGCTTTGTCAAAACCCGTTGAGCAGTCACATTACACTTCTTCTTAGCCTTCACTTTCTCAACAATAAGAGCTTATATCATTGGTTCCTTTGCTTTTACAAATTTCATTTCCTTGGACACACCTCCTTGGCAATTGTAACATGAGAGATCTTGTGAAATTCAGCAAGAGAAACACCGCAAAATGTAGCATTAAAAGCCTTGCTATTAGCATTAGCTATCGCAAGGGCTGCCTTATCCCATGTGGATTTGATGGCCTCTAGCCTAGTCCATCCAATCTCAATAGTGTCCCAAACACTATCATCAATGGAGCATAGAAATGCCCTCATATGAACTTTTCAAAATGCATAGTTGCTCCCATCAAAGTAGGGAGGTGCATTGAGGGATTGAGATCATTCCATCTCAAACGGGGTCTAGGACCACACTTAGGTATTGAAACCATACAAGTGTGCCCGCTCTGATACCGATTGAAAGTTCCAATAGCGTATAAAACATCAATGAACGTTTAGACTCTCAAATACAAATTACCAACACAAGCTTATAGACAAACAATATATGTGCAAAATGATGAATATAAGCTAAACCGAAATTGGTAAAACACTCTAAACCAAAATTAAACACAAACACAGCAGTAATTAAAATATAAAGAGTAAGGGAAGAGAGATGCAAACAAAAAGATAACACGATGATGTGTTATCAAAGAGGAAACCAAAGTACTTCACAAAAAACCTCTCTGCCGTCCTCCAAGCAGTCAAATAATCAACTACAGAATGAAGTTGGGATACATGAAATGCAATAGACCCTCTAAACCTAATCTATCTGATACACCTAAGCCCTCCAAGCTTCTTGCTCTAACAAGGTTACACCGAACCTTGTCTTTTCTAGCTTAGAGAATCCTGCAATAAGCCCATTGCATCAACCAAATGAATTGGTCCTCTCCAAACTACTTCCCAAGCACTAAAATACCTCCTCACTGATATAGGTATGGGATATAAGGATTTGGCAAATGAACCTCTCAAGGATATGACAATGGAGATGGTGAGAGTAGAGGAATTTGGAGAATTAAAAGATTAAGATTATGGATGAGTCAATCTTGTTTTTCTCTAAGGTTTCTCTCTCAAAAATTTCTTTGGAAGCTCTCTACATTTCATGGGTATAAGGATATTTATAGTAGGGTACAAGAAGAATGCGAAAAGACATATTTCATCCAAATAGGGCATTCTAGCAACTTGGCCTTGCGATTGGAACTAGTCGTGAGTTTGAGTCACGAGATAATTGCTAGGCCAAACTATACTTTTTGTCCTGTAGTGCTCCAACTATTGTGACCCTTCAGTTCCCTGCATGCTTCACACGTGTGCCACTTTGGCGACTTGCTAGTAGCTAGATCTAGTTGCGAAACTCCTTTGAGTGCACACATCTTGAGATTTCTTCACACTCTCTCTCACACAACCCTTACATAATTCCCACCTAAATACAGGGTATCTAATTGTTAAATTACAAGCAAGTTTGGCACGAAATAA
Organism: Castanea mollissima; assembly: GCA_014183005.1. NCBI lineage: Eukaryota > Viridiplantae > Streptophyta > Magnoliopsida > Fagales > Fagaceae > Castanea > Castanea mollissima. The sequence continues at coordinate 204,977 of JACAVU010000003.1, read as the reverse complement.
AGCCAACACATGATTGAATAAATTCAACCTTACACCAACAATCACCCGCAACAACCTTAAAACTACTGCCACAACCTACTGCCAATACGTAAGTAGTTGGATATTGTTTTTACCAGATATGTTGGATAATAATCAAAAGTTTCGAATCAGGTCGGCTACCCATTACCCTTTGAGTTTGGTCATCACTACTTGGACAATGAGAAGTGTGAGTGTTAGTAAGTTTGACTGGGGGGCAGAAAGACGACATCCCTATTGATGACATGATCATGATATTAGTTGACTGTATGGGCCGACCCTTCCCTTAGGCCAATTAGGCCATTGACTAAGGCCCCCAAGTGAAAAAGGGGCCCCAAAATTTTGGAAAAGAAGGGGTATTAAAGGAAAAAAAATTCAAATGAATCCAAAAAAATCTAGCACATCCTTTTGACCAAAAACAAAAATTCTAATATGTGTGGTTAAACATTGGTACCACAAAAAATTATTTCTAAACAAAATCAATTGTCCCAAAAATAACATCATTATCCTTTAGAAAAACCAAAATTCAACAAAATAAACTACAAAATTCGGTCTAAGAAATTAACCACAAAACAATCACATATCAAAACAAATAAAAAACCTCAAATTCCTAAAATTATTACCGTTTCTCTTTCTCATGCTTGCTCTCTGCCTCTTTCTCTCAGCTCTTGCTTTCTGCCTCTCTCATTCTTTTTCTCCACTAGTCCTAAATCTTAATCTTAAATCCTTCTATTGCTAGCTCAGGCCTTCTTATTTGAATCATCCAATCACATCTGAAAAATCTAAACTGAGGACTAAGTCACTAAGGTATAGTTTCTCTTTCTTATCTTATTCAGTAGATGCATTTTTTTGAGGTATAATTCCTATTTGTATAAGACTGCCTAGGGTCGCTGGGCACTAGGCCTATTTCTATTCTACTTGAGTTGATGGCCGTTGGGCCTTAAAGTATTGTTTTTTTTTTTTTCAAGCCTGCATTTTTGTTTTTGTTTGTTTGTTTTTTGTTTTTCTTTTTGTAATAGGTTTTGTAAGGACATGGTTCAAGCCTCTGACCCACAATCAGAAGGGAAAGGGCTTGAAAGGCCTTTTTCACAATTAATTTGTAGAGAGTGAGCTTAAAACCTAGGTTCTAAAGATGTTTAAACAACAAAGGAAGATGGGCTTTTCAGGCCAAAGGCACAAACAAGGAGTTGTTTATATGAATGTGTATGAAAGCTCCACCTCGGACACAATCGGAGGATAATTTATAATATTGCTGCTTAAGATAGATTACAATTGAGAATAGTCAAGTCTACAATTTCCTCTTCCTTCTATTTCTTTTCTTTTTATCCCACTTGTTACCGAAGGTCCCTTCTTTCTTTTATACTTCCTCCTCCTCCCCTTCTCATCTTCCACCTCATGGTTATAACGCTGGCTTAGATACTTGTCCTATCCATTTTCCTTGAAGTCTTTTGGAGACAGGGGCCAAGTTTCAAACCTCATGTTCAGGTCCCATTTCTCCATTAATGTGGCCAACATATCAGTTTCAGAGTCTTTAATGCAGGGGCAGTGGTAGCAGCTTTATCTTAGATATTCCAACGCCCTTTCTATTATACTCCATGTGTACTGTGTCTTCCCTAAACCATAGGAATTTCTATAACATAGCCTGGGGGATATTAAACCTTCCCTTCTATTACCTCGGCTTCATTATCCGAGGACACAATCTTCCTCGGACATATTTATTCAGACAATATCGCTTTTTTTACCTAGTATTTTCTTTATGAGTTAACATTCACACACTCTTAGATCATTTGATGTCCTCGGATTAGGCTTTTAGCCCAAAAGATATTCTTGGGCCACCCTTCATAAATTACTGGGCCCAATGTCCCTACAATAGCCCCTCGAGATTCTTATTTCTCCAATTCGGGATGAAAGGAGGATCTTGACATCTGTCTCCTTTTGACCTATGGATATTTGCAATCTTGCTGATAAGGATAATGATTTTTGAATTTCCCATTGCATGTTCCCAACGTTTCGGCATGCAAAGCGTCCTTAAAATAAATTCTGGGGTCTTTATGTGCCCCACGTTCAGCGATGTGACATGCATCCAACGGTTGAGGATTGCCTTTGGGCAGAGGCGGGAATTCTCTCGCTTCATAATTCCTAATTATATATAAATACCAATTTCTTTCAAAGCTTCTCACACACCACAATGCTCATATAACGTACCTGCCACATTTTGCCATCTACACGTGCTTTCTCATTTTACCAAATATCCTGGCCGAGGTGACTATGTCCTCTTTTTTTGTTAAAGTAAGTTCTCCCATACTCTCTCATTTTCTTATCAGCTCTTTTTTCTTTTGTTTTTCTCCCTTCCCTTTTCTTTTTCTCTGTACTATTTTATCCTCGGCTAGTCTATTTTCCTAGTTTTTCTAATATACCTACACCCTTTTTTTTCCAAAAATGGGTAGATTTGCATCCCTAGTAGATTGAAATGAAAAAAATAGAGTAATTTAAGGCTAAGTACTGAATTCCCCTGGGGGTATCTATTAAGCACTGTATAGAAGATGAGTATTTTGTAAAATGAAAAACGGGAGAGGTAGTAATCTTGATGATTGCTTTCATTGAAGGTGGGATGAGAATTCCCATGGGGACTGTCACTAGGGATTATCTTAGGGCTTTTAGACTAGCTCCTACCCAGTGTGCCCCAAATGTGTTTAGGATTCTAGGTTCCATAGATGCCCTAAATGAGAAGATGAACCTAGGAATCACTCATCATGATGTGAACTAGGTTTATAACCTTCACTACCTAACAAAAAAAGAAGAATATTACTTAAAATCTAGGCATCCAACAGTTAGGTTAATACAATGCCTCCCTAAATCCAATAAGGGTCTGAAAAATGATGTCCCGATCATATCAGGAGATTGGCACGACGACTTACCCTGTCTGACAAGGGAGGGGACCCAGGTGAAGTTTTGGATCTATATAAAACCCTTAAAAACTATCCCTTTTACCATTTTATCTATTCTTACCTTGTTTTTCTTTCTTTTGGCCAAATTTGCAGACCCACATGCAACAGATCGTCACCCTCTCCTCATTGATTTTGGGAGATTAAACAAAATTTTACAAGCCGAAGTCTTTGTGCATACAAATGGCCAACTTCGAGCGGCTCATTTAATCCTCGGTTACGATCCCATTTTCAAAGCTTTTCAGGCGCCGAAGTATGTGATCAAAGTCAAGGACCCACATCTTCCCCGGATAAGTGTTGCCGTTGAAGGTTTTCTACTACCTGAGGGGGCTTCCATTCCTCAAGGTACCTTGGTTACCCAACCCATACAACTCTCACAACCCGTTCCAAACGGTATTCCCTTAATCCCTCTTTCAACACAACATACATTTAGTGAAGCAACCTCTTCCCAACCCAGCATAAAGGAAGAAGAAGAGATTGTTGAAGTATCCGATTCTGAGGACGAGTTCGAGGTTTTTAATCAACCTCACTCCCCTAAAGACCAGGTTTCTATCCTTAGCACATCCTCTCAAACCCTACAAGACATCATCCAACAACCTGATCCTATGGGTATCCAGCGTAAGCCAAAGCCGAGTCTCAAAGATGTACTGGAAGCTCAAGTAGGAACTCAAGAGCTTCCTAAGGTACCTTGCACCAGGGCCCAAGATAAAGGCCCTAAATCCAGGCTCCTTCCTCCTCCCCCTCCTTCCCAATCTTAGTGTACCAACCCGGCTAACCACAAAAGAAAACGGGACTAGCAAAAAGGGAAAAAAGTGATAGAGGGAGGGAAAGACTCTCTTCCCAAGGAGCTTGAGCTCGAAAAAGGAGGAAAATAGGCCCGCACCGTGCAAACGAGGTCAGATAGACGGACCAAATCTCACACGACTGTACACGCTCCAATTTGGGTCCCTAATATGACTGTGGATGACCACGAAGTCACTGTTGACGCATCCATCAGGAACTCCGATGAGGGAACAGTCGCTTGTGTAGCAGACGCATTGGAGCAAGCTTTGCTATTACCCGAGGATATGGGTGAGCTCAAAAAAATGAGAGACCAAAATGTCTTCATGATTTTGAAGGAGCTTACCATGGTAAGCATCTTGTCCAAGCCTTGTTTACTTCTATTTCTATTACTTTATAAAAATTGTAACTTTGCCTTATTATGTTACTGTCTTCCATGCATAGGTTGTTCAGTTTGCTCATAGGGCAGAAGAGATCGCCATTAGCTCCTACAAGTCCTTAAAGGCTGAAGAATCAAGGCGTGAAAACGCCCAAAGGATCCTTGTCCTACAAAAGAAAAAACTACAAGAGGTCACAGAGAAACTTACCAAGGCAGGAAGTGAGAAGTCTAGCTTGGATGTCGCTCTTAAAACAAATGCGAAACAAACTAAGCACCAAAGACTGCTGCTCAAGCAAATTGATGAGAACCTTGCTGCCGCAAGAAAGCTAATTGAGGATCTTAGGAAAGACTTAAAGAAATCTGAGAGGGTAAAGGAGGAGGCCCTCAAGACCAAAAAAAGGCCATTCAAGAAAAAGAAAAGGCTAAGAAGGCAAAAGAAGAGGCTAAGAATGCAAAAGACCGAGCTAAACAAGAAGGTTCTGAAGTCGGCGTGAAGGAGATCACAAAAACTTTCAAGGCTCAGGTCCCTGAGGTATGCAGGCATTACTGCCTCTAAGTGTGGAACGAGACACTTTCCCGAGCTGGGGTTGATGCTTCCTCTACCCTTTGGAAGGCAGAGAGTGTCTACTTCCCTCCAGCCATTCGAGCCTTTGACCTTCCTCAAGTCAATGATGATGCTGACCTACAAGTAGTTGAGGACAAAGGAAGTGAGATAGCTGAAGACTCTGCCTTTGCTGAAAGTCAATTCCCAAAGCAAGCTGATCCAATAGAAGGAAAGGCACTAGAGGATACACAGCCCTCAAGTGACCCCAAAGACGCTTCCAAGGATAAGCAAGGTGGCCAAACAATTCCAACAACCTTGAAGGATGATCCAAAAGGCGAAGGAATAGCTGCTGAGTCCTCGACGCAACCTCAGCTCCCACAGGATCCCAAAGGCCCTTTGAAGATAAAGTTGAAGCAATGATTGTTCTCCTCTTCTCTCTAGCCTTTTCCTTTATCTCTACCTAATGTAATTTTGACAACTCGCAAGTATTTTGTAATTCCAAAGAAATTTGAATTTAATGAAAACACAAGTTCTATCTCTTTTTGTTTGATGTTTTTGCTTTTGTTACCTTGATATACTACTTCATACTTGTTTTGCTATATTTAGAACAGTAATCTATTTACCTTTATTAGTTAACAAATCTAAGGCAACAATCTGGACTGAATTAGGTAATAAACATGTTCAATATATCTGCAAATGCATTAAGTGATGCTCATGGATTTCCATCCATTTATCATTATCTTAGGGAGACTTCAAGATATACGGATCGAACGTAGTTGAATTTCAACCAACTGCTCTATAGCACGTCCAAGGATCAAAACATTATTAGGCTCTGTTTAACACCTAGTGAGATATCCATTTAGATGGGGCATGTGGTCCGAGGGTTCAGGCATGACCAAGCTTTAGTTGATATTTAATAAAAAGAATTCAAGTGTTAATTTCTTCAAGGTAGATGATTCGAGGACCAGACATAACCAAGATTTTGTTTAATACTTGAAAAAAATATCAATTTGGACAAGGTATGTGGTCCAAGGATCCACGCATGACCAAGCTTCAGTTTGATATTTAATAAAAAGAATTGAAGTTTTAATTTCCCCAAGGTAGATGATCTGAGGACCAGACATAACAAATGTTCTGTTTAACACTTGATAAAAATATCAATTTAGATGAGGTATGTGGTCCAAGGATCTAGGCATGACCAAGCTTCAGTTTGATACTTAATAAAAAGAATTGAAGTGTTAATTTCCCCAAGGTAGATGATCTGAGGACCAAACATAACCAAGATTCTATTTAACATTTGATAAAAATATCAATTTAGACGAAGTATGTGGTCCGAGGATCTAGGCATGACCAAGCTTCAGTTCGATACTTAATAAAAAGAATTGAAGTGTTAATTTCCCCAAGGTAGATGATCCGAGGATCAGACATAACCAAGGTTTTGTTTAAAACTTGGTAAAAATATTAATTTAGATAAGGCATGTGGTTTGAGGATACAGGCATACCAAGCTTAAGTTTGATATTTAGACAAATGAAGATAATCAACGCAATATAGTGTTAGTAAAAACAGCTGAAGTGCCTTTCATTTAATAATAGTACCTTTGTAGGTTATTTACATTCCAGGGGCGTTGTACAACATATTCATCTAGATCTTCAAGATTAGAAGCCCATATGCCTGCGACTGAGGTAATACGATAAGGTGCTTCCCAGTTGGGCCCCAGTTTTCTCCATGCTGAGTTCTTTGTTGTACCCAGAACTTTCCTCAGTACCAAGTCTCCAGGTTCAAGAGGTCGTAGCTTTACATGAGAATCATACCCTTGCTTGAGTTTGTGTTGATAATAAGCTAGTTGAACCATGGCATTCTCTCGTCGTTCTTCAACTAAGTCTAGACTTCTCTTCAATAGATTATCACTGCTGCTTGGAGTGAAGGAGCTCGTCCTTACTGTTGGGAACCTAGATTCTAGAGGTATTACTGCCTCGGCTCCATAAGTCATGGAGAAGGGTGTTTCTCTTGTGGATCTTTATGGTGTAGTTTGATATGTCCACAAGACATGTGGCAGTTCTTCCATCCATCTTCCCTTAGCATCATCTAACCTTTTCTTGAGCCCATTGACTATCACTTTATTAACCGCCTCGGCTTACCCATTGACTATCTATTTGTGATACCTAGATTACAACAGTATCTTCTAAAGGCCTTACTATCAAATTGTAGGCCGTTATCTGAAATGAGAGTATGAGGGATTCCAAACCTGGTGACAATGTTCTTCGATACAAAATTTTTTGCTTCCATGTCTCTGATATTTGATAATGGCTCAGCTTCAACCCATTTGGTGAAATAGTCCGTTCCGACGAGGAGCCACCGCCTATTCCCTGCTACTTTTAGGAAAGGTCTAACAATTTCCAAGCCCCACTGAACAAAAGGCCAAGGACTAGACAGAGGATTAAGAACACCTCCTGGTTGATGTATGTTAGGAGCGAATTTTTAAAATTAGTCACATTTCTTCGTATAATCCTATACTTCTCTTTGCATATAGGGCCACCAATAGCCCTGAGTAAGGGCTCTATGAGCTAAAGACCTTCCTCCAGTGTGGCTTCCGCAAATCCCTTCATGCAACTCTTATAAAAGTAACTCTGTTGCTTCTGGGTGTATACATAACAAATATAGTCCTGAAAAAAAGCGCTTATATAATTTATGATCCTCAGACAGCTAGAACGAGGCGCTTTCCTGCGAACCTTATCTACTTCGAACATTTCTTTAGGCAAGATATCATCTTTGAGAAATGTCACAATTGGATCCATCCAACTAGGCCCTGTCCTAATTTGATGAATTTGAGTGGCGTCATTACTCGTCTCAGTGGGTTTCCAAAGATCCTCAACAAGAATGACTCGAGGTAGGCTTTGCGCCGAGGATGTTGCGAGTGTGGCTAAGGAGTCAGCATGGGTATTTCCACACCTGGACACATGTAATAAAGAAAAAGACTCAAATTTGGATTGTATATACTTGACTTGGGTTAAGTAACCTTGTATTCTTGAATCTCTTGCCTCTAGCTTCCCTTTCACTTGGCCTACCATCAATTGTGAATCTGAGAACATTTGTACTATCTTTCCTCCCATCTTATGAACCATGTTCATTCTGGCGAGGAGGGCTTCATATTCTGCCTCATTGTTGGTGGTTGAGAACCCTAATCTCAAAGATTTCTCAAAAGTAATTCCCTCAGGGGATACCAAAACTAGCCCCACACCAGATCCTATTTGATTTTCTGTTCCATCAACATACACTTTCCATAACGGAGGCTCTTTGCACGAAATCATGCCAACTGATTTTTCATCTATGTCTGATCCTTTAACATACTCTTCTAATGAGGGCTTAGCAAACTCCGCCACCAAATCCGCAATGACTTGCCCCTTTATAGAGGTGCAAGCATATACTTGATATCAAAAGCCCCTAGGACAATACCCCATTTGGCAATCCTTCCCGTGTAGTCCGCATTCCAAAGTATAGACTTAAGAGGGAGTTGAGTTAGGACAACAACTGTATGAGATTGGAAGTAATAGGGAAGCCTTCGCGTAGCATGCACCACTACCAGGATTGCTTTCTCCAACGGTAAATAGTTCACCTCGGCCTCATGCAGAAACTTGCTTACGTAATAAACTGGCCTTTGTACATTATCATCATCCCGTATAAGAACTAGACTAACGGCATGATTGGCTACTACAATATATGCGAACAGAACTTCATCAATTTCTGGTCAAGACATAACGGGTGGTCGTAAGAGATATTCTTTAAGCAGTTGAAAAGCCACCACACACTCCTCGGTCCATTCAAAACCCTTCCACTTATTTAACAACTGAAAGAAAGGCCTAAACCTGTCCGCGGACAGAGAAATTAATCGGTTGAGGGCAGCAGTTATACCTGTCAGCCTTTGAACCTTTTTAAGATTCCGAGGTGGGTGCAAGTTGCTAATGGCTTTGACCTGGGCAGGATTAAACTCAATTCCCCAGTGAGTTACCATGTAGCCTAGAAACTTGTCCGACCCCACACCAAAAAAACCTTTATAAGCATTGAGTCACAATTTGTACTTTCTCAACATTTGAAAAGTGTTGCTCAAATCTTCCAGATGTGTGGAAACCGCTTTGCTCTTTACCACCATGTCGTCCACATATACCTCAATAGTTTTTCCCAGCTGTGGCTCAAACATTCTAGTCATCATCCTTTGATAGGTAGCACTTGCGTTCTTCAAACTAAAGGGCATTACCTTATAGTGATAATTTCCTGTAGGAGTGACAAATGCAGTCTTTTCTTGGTCCTCCATAGCTAAAGGAATTTGATGATAACCTTGGAAAGCATCCAAAAAACTCATCTGAGGATGCCCAACAGTAGCATCCACCAACTGATCAATTCGAGGCATTGGGAAAGAATCTTTGGGACAAGTCTTGTTTAAATCTGTGAAGTCCATACAAACTCTCCACTTCCCATTCTTCTTTTTTACCACCACTGTATGAGCTAGCCATTTAGGATAAAAAACTTCTTTGATAGCACCTGCCTTCTTGAGTTTAAGCACCTCCTCTTTAACAGCCTCAGAATGCTCTTTAGAGGAGCGTCGAAGGGGTTGCCTTCTCGGTATTACAGCTGGATTGATATTTAAATGATGGCAAATAAAACTTGGATCAACCCCAGGGGCTTCGTAAGCATTCCATGCGAAAACATTCATATTTTTCTTCAAAAACATAATTAGCTCTGTCTTCTCTTCTTGTGGCAATTGAACGTCCACCTCTATAAGAACCTTTTCCAGCTCTTCACATGTAGGTTCTTCTACCGATGGTATCCCTGCTGTGGCCAGAGACTTTGATTGCTACGACTTTCCGTTGGCCGAGGCTGAGGACTCCGGTTCGGGCTGACGTAGAATTGCCGCCGTGACACGCTATCGAGCCACAGATTGGCTTCCAAGTAGTTCCACCACCTAATCCCTAGAAGGAAATTTAACTTTGATGTGCAAGGTTGAGGAGATGGCACCCAAAGCATGCAACCAAGGTCTTGCCACAATAGCTGTATAGGGAGAATAGGCTTCTACCACAATGAAATTTACGTTTACCACTTTTGGACCTAATTGTACAGGCAACCTAATTTGCCCTTTTGGTATGATAGCCTTTCCCTCAAAGCTTATCAAGGGTGAATCATAAGCTGTAAAATCTTCAAGCTTTAAATTTAACCCTTAAAATAGGTCAGGGTACATGATATCTGTGCCACCCCTTTGATCGACCATCACCCTCCTCACATTGTATTCTCCTATCCTTAGGGTAACAATCAAGGCATCATCATGTGGTTGGATAGTCTCGATTTTGTCCTCTTCTGAGAAACCCAAAACTAGTAGGATATTCGCCTTAATCCTCTTCGGCTGATCCCTTGATTCCTCGGCCAAGGTTCGAGCTACATACATCACTCTGGAAGGGTTTGAGCTAGTTCTTCCAAGTGCAACAAAAATAACATTGATTGTACCCAAAGGAGGCCTTAATGAAGGGCCACTATGGTTCGTCACCCCTAAATGGTTTCCTTGCCTATTAGGCTGATACAGGAATTGCTTTAACTTTCCCTCTTTAACCAATTGTTCAAAATGGTTCCATAGAGTCCGACAATCCTTAGTGGTATGACCCCTCTCCTGGTGATAATCGCAATGGAGATTTTGGTTATGTCTCAAAGGGTCCCCCACTATTTTATTAGGCCATTTGAAGTATGACTCATGCCTAATTTTCTCCAACAGCTGTTGCATTGGTTCCTTGAAAACGGTGTTGACCACCTGTGGGATGGTAGGACCAGCTTGTCTGGAAAAATCTCTCCCAGGCCTGTTGTTGTTGTATCTATCCGACCTGAAATCCCTCCTCTCCTAAGGGATAACCTTCGTTTTACCCTTTCCTTGCTCCTAATCTTCCTCAACCCTTTTGTACTCATCGATGCGATCCATGAGCCGACGCACGCTTCTGACAGGCTTTTTGGTCAGAGATTTCCTCAAGTCAGCTTTGTAGGCAGGCCAACCTTGAAGGTCCTTATCGCCACATCGTCGAAGTCTCCGTCAATCTCATTAAACATCTCCTAATACCTATCTGAATACGTTCTTAGAGTTTCCCCTTCTCTTATGGCCATGGATAATAATGAATCCAAAGGCCGAGGAACTCTATTGCATGTGATGAAACGAGAGCCAAATACCTAGTAAGTTCTTTGAAAGAATTGATAGAGCCTGCCCTCAAGCTATCAAACCACCTTAAAGCCACGAGTCCCAGGCTGGAGGAAAAAATCTTGCAAATCAAAGTCTCATTTTTGGAATGTACTGCCATCCTTTGGCTGAAATGACTCACATGCTCCATATGATCTGTTCGGCCATTGTAAATAGTGAAGGCCGGTTGTGTGAAGCGCTGAGGTAGCCTCCCTTCCTCTAGCTTGCATGTAAAAGGTGACTTGGAAATTTGATGCAATGCCCTACCCATAGCATCGTTGCCCAAGCCCCTAGAGGAATAATTCTTACCCTTTCGCCCATGCAAGTTGTCTTCCTCATAAGAGAAAGATTCATCTGGGGAAGTCTTGGACCTCTGCCTGTAATTGTCATTCCTGGAACCTTCAGAAGAGGGATCGGAGACAGAAGAAGCTTGCCTTCGCCTTTCATGACGAAACTTCCTTTTTAGGCTGTTAATTTCCTTCTGCATGGCTTTGGTATCTTCCTCGTGAGGAACCCTGCTTCCCCCTCATGAGTGACTCTTGTAGGAAAAAACTGGTTTTATATCTCATACAAAACACATAGCGGAAGCAACAAAGAATGATCTATTTCATTTATGATTGATAACATGCACTATGTAAATTTTAGAATTTAAGAATAAGATAGCATACCTTGGTGTGGTGAAATTTAAATCCAAAGATTCAAGTACATGGAAATACTTTTAATCTTCATTCCAATTCCACTTTACACCCTAGATGTGTGGTCTCTCAATCAGTTTTCAAAGGGAGAATGAAAGTGTGTCTCACTCTCACATACACACTATTTCTTATTATCACTAATAAAAATTTTGTATGTTTCTTCCTTTATAACTAACTGATTATCTAATTGGGCTGGCCTATAGGGCCTTTCCAATTGGGCTTTAGTGTATGGCTTGGAGTGGGACTAAAATGGACCAATAAGACACTAGCTCCAATGGGTCTTGGGTTTTTCCGTCAACCTTTGACAAGTCTAAAATTACCATTGATTATATTTAATACCACTATATAAATATAATTGCACTCTAGGCCTTATTAATAAATTATATCCCAAGACTTTATTATACATGCAACCCCTTCATTAAAATATTCGTAGTAATACAAAGTCATAAATATAGACTATCATTTTGAAGATTACTATATATTAATTCTTGAGTACCTGATTTAATCCTTTATGTTATTCATCATATATTTATGAAATCTAATTTCATAAATATATACCTTAGTAACTCCTTACTAAAGTGGTTGGGTCTAACACTCTGAATAACTAAACTCATTAAACTTATCTCAAGAGACTATTTTATACCTCCGTTAAGAGATTATGAATTTTTATCTTAAAAATATATATTCCATTAACACTAAATGCGGCTACCCAACATACTGAAGTTTTTACCACAACTAATAGATCTCATTCCTGATATATTAAAGCAACCTACATCTCATGACCGTGTCCATTATTCTCTCAAGGTTTAGAGTTGATGTAAATAGAAGTCGTGAGATTTATTATTCATTTGATAGTCGTTATGAGAATAATAAATCTCATAGCGGTCTAGTTCAATATGTCTTAACTCTTAAAACATATCAACATACCAACTAGAAGTCTCCACTTCCATGATCAAAACAAATCATCTTAGTTGATATGTTATAGTCTACGCAGATGAAATGCCCATTTTCATCACCAACTACGAACTACATATTGAGTTTACAAGGAACTTGTAATTTACATCTTTTGTGACTAAATCGCATAAATCATATATAATACATTTCATGGACTGTGATAATGTCCCATTAGTTCATTTATAGATAGTGTCATATAATTAAACAATTTAATTATTTATGACATGTCAATAAATTGGATTTTAGGGCATAAACCCCAACAATCTCCCACTTGCACTTAAAGACAATTTACCATATATCCGACACTTATCTCCCTTCAGAGTAATTCATGGGTACTCTAAGGCAAGGTTTGGAAACAAGTTTCAACCAGATTTATTGCATAAATTATCTTTTATACTACTACTTAAGTGCTCATATCTCTCTAATGAGATAATACTTACATTTAATGTGTATCTTCACCACCTAGGATGCACACATATCTTGAAGTCCAACTTCGTGAATCACAATCAAACTATAAGTCAGTATTTGTACATCTAGTAACTATCAAAACCTTACTTTTGTGGACAAGCATATAATCTCTTATTCTCCTAAGATGTTTGAGTATATGCTTTACTCCCACTAAATTAAATGAGCTTTGATTCAAATGATATTTGCTTATCATGCTCACCGCAAAATAGATATTTAGCCTAGTATTTAGCATAACATAAGGACTTCCTATTAGAATAGTATTAGGAACCGTCTTAATATGCTCTTCCTTTTATATGTCTTAGGACTACAGTTCTATATATAAAGGAACTTCAAACTTAAAAGGAAAGAATCCTTTCTTGAAGTATTATATGCTATACTTGGCTAGAATCTAATCTATTTAAGTAGTTTGAGATAGACCCAACATCCTAATTTCTGAATTATAACAAAGTTAAATTCTTAGGATAACTAGTCTTTCCCAAGTATTTTATATCAATCTGGATTAGATAACAAAAACTCTATTGATCACAATAACTCAACATCATTCTAAATGATTAGAATGTTATCAACATACATTAAGAAAATATATTATTCTATATAGCTTTTACACACATAAGGCCTTTTAATATTTGATCAAAATCAAACAATTTGATTTCTTGATCAAAGATGATATTTTATGATTTAGATGTTTACTTTAGCCCATAAATGGAATTTAAGCAACTTGCAATCTAAATACTATTGTTTCTTTGCTATGTACAAGTCTAGTTACTTACATCATATAGATGTCTTCCTCAAGATTGCTACTAAAAGAACCTTTCTTGGTATCCATTGCCATATTTCATCCAAATAATATATAATGAATAAGAGAATCTAGATAGAGTCAAACTTGACTATTAGTGAAAAAATCTTTTCATAATCGAACCATTTCTTTCTAAATAAATCTTTTCACCACTAGTCTTGAGCTTGAAGGTTTGCACCTTCAAATCTATCAATCTCATTTTTCTTGTAGACATATTTGAGAACAATAGGCTTAATGCCATTAGGCTCCTCTACAAGTTCTAGACTTTAAATAGAATCTAATTCTATTTACATTACCTTGATCCAGTAATTCATATTTATATCATCTATTGCCTCTATGTAGGACCGAGGATCAAATTCATATCCTTGTGAAATGACTTCAAAAGTTTATTTCAAAAGTATGAATTTATTTGATAATTGATAATCCTCCCACTACGATATTGAATTGGTGTATTAACTATAAATCTAGAATAATTCCTTGTGGTGTATCTAATACAACCATCTCATTTCTAAATGTATTTTATAGTTCTCTTTCAACATATTTTGACATATTTCTTCTAGAAAAATTCTATGTACAGCTTTAAGATTATTCACATAGTCATCATCAAGAACTTTGTATTTGTACTTTACCAACATCTTGTCTTCTTTATGACTACCAAAACAATCTTTTTGCAATTCCTTTTGGATACCCAACATAAACACACATTTTTCTACCTTTTGATTTCAATTTGTTAGACTTCCTTTCTAACACAAGTGCTGGACATCCCCAAAAGTGGAAGTATCATATACTAGGTTTTCACCCAATCCACAATTTGACAAATGTCCTAGGAACAAACTTTTGAAATCAATTTTAGAAAATATATAGTAATGCATAGAGTATATCTCCAAAAGAAATAAGCATTTACCAATCTTGAATACCATTCACATTAATAAGATCTAGACATAAGTGCTAAACATACAATACCAAAGGACGAAAATCTTTAAAAAATAAAACATGTAAATCTCCATCTAGAAAACAATCATGGACAAAGCTTAGCATTACCAAACTAGAAACACTTTCCTTTGGTCATACTTTTGAGTCTAATTCTCTTTTGGCAACTATTAGGGCAAATAGCTTGCCCAATTGTTTGGTATTTTAATTCCTCTTCTTACCACCTTTTCCTTTCAGTATAGGCTAAGAATTTGAATTAATCATATTGATCCTAGCCTTAGCTTTAAGAATGTCTTCCTTTACGTAGAATCCAGTCATCAATTTAGATAAGATAATAAATAAAAATTTATTTTCAAAACAATCCGAATTGATCAAATGATTCTATCAAGGACTTGTGGATCATATCCATATGAGATTAACATTTAATTTCTACATCCAAGAATTCCAATTCATTTTAAAATGAAAATATTTTCATAAAATGATATAGAATTGGAACTATTTAAGCTTTTCTTGGCACTCAATATGACTTATATTAAATATCGTCTAGTAGCACGGTATTTCATACCAAACTTCTCATTTAGACTTAATACAAAGTCTAAGTCTAGCACTAACTCTTGTATCTCATGCTGTAGCACATTTGAGATAAAAACCAATGTAACATATTAGCATTTCAATGGAGATTATGATCATATCATAAGCCATCTTCCATAAATGCATCATGTATAGGAAATTATGACAATGCTGAATTGAAACATAAACATGTACTTCAGCTCCTTTAAGTACCATGTCCAAAATTATTTCTTAGTTAATATAATTCAGTAAAATAGTAGTTAGAGAACAAAAATTTATGGCAAATTCAATTTGAGACTATGAACTTAAATACTAGGACATTATATTTTGCAACCATAACCATATAATATGGAACCCTAAAACCATATTATATTAGGTGCAACAACAACCCAATCCCGCAATTAATATTCCTCAGTAGCGAGTTTATACCAATCACTATGATTAGGCGAGAAATATTCTCATTATTAATGCTATCATGGTAACTCTTACCAAACAAAAATAATTTGTCATTTTTCCTTCAGCCTCTAAGTAATAATGACATAGCTCCTTTAGGAGGTTAACATTACACTTAGTCTAGTGTACACCATTATCTAGAATCATGTGTAGCCACATTTCATCTCCTTTTATAGTGTTTAAACTTGTAGTACCATGAAACAAAACGCCCTCCTTTGGGATCACAAGGCATATCGCCAAGACGAGGTGCTTGTTCACATTACTTTAAATAGGTAAGTTCAATCTTGTAGTACTATGAAGTAAATACCCTCCTTTGGGATCGCGAGGCATATACACCAAGACGAGGTGCCTACGCAAACTACTATGAACTGATAATGGAGGCTGTGAGATCCAACAGTTGTATCTCTCTCCCACTAGAAATTTGAAAAACAAGTGGATTGTTTTGAAATCATTGTGATCTAATTACAATTTTAACCCTACACATCAAATGTGTTTAATTATTTAAATTCAATGTGATGTAACTAAGTTATGTGACAATAGCGTAACAAACTTTCACACAATCACAAAGAAGTTTTACCTTGTAACCCATGAAGCAAATACCCTCCACATGGAATGCAAGACTCGAAGTCAAGACAAGGTACATATTCACATTACAATAAACTTAACAAAAGGGTTATTTCAACACTCCCACTCGTTATTTGAGTTTTTCTTAAATAATAGTGATCCCTTCACAACTAATAACCTTGCACTTGTTGAAGACTCTAATCTCATTAGAATCACTAACTAAAATGGAAGTCCTAAACTATTTAGGATTCCTTAAACCCTAATGGATCAAAAATTAGTTATAAAGAACTCTATCCTTAATTGACTAGATAAAGTATTCTAATCTCATTAGAAACTATATAACTTTAATTAGAATTTTAATCTCATTAAAAATCTCTAATTAAAATAAATTAAGGACTTTTAATCATAAAACAATTTAGGACTAAGAGTTCTATTTAGCTAATATCTTTGATCTCATTAGGTCTTTTAGTTAGATAACGATTAATAAATGTCCTTAACTTTTAAGGACTGTAAAATTAATCACATAGCCTTGCTTTTTATCAAAGTTTTAACATTTAGTCAAAAACAAGTGAAAATTCAAAATTCAGCGCCTTCAATCGGTCGAAAGGAATTCTCGATCGATCGAGACTCAAAAAACTAATTTTTTCAGAATTCTCAGGTAACTATTTTTGGCATCTTCATTGTTCTTCCATCAAAAACACTTTTGATTTTATCAACGAAGATTTACATATCAAACTTTAAGGTTTTCAAGATCATTATCAAGAACCCTAATAATGCTAGACACTTTGAAAACATAATCCTAATCTCATTAGGAATAAATTTCATAATCCTAGCATTAATATATATAAATATATATACGTCATAAAAACCCTTATTACATATAAAAATCCATATTATATTATATATAATATAATATATAAATTATAATGTAATATTATTATTACATATTATATATATATATATATATATAATTATATATATATAATATATATATATATATATATATATATATAACCTTCAGATTGATAGAGTTCATGCTTTAATCCGTATCAACCAATGCTTTAATATATGCAAGATTATAAGATGGCCAGCCGTGTATATTAGTTCAAGCCATGCATTCCATACATTAAAGTCCAAGCCATGCAACCATGCAATTGACTCCAAGCCAAACGGTGCAATGAAAAAATCCAAGCGTGCATGCATATTACAGTTACAAATAGTTACTTCCATTTATATATATATATATATATATATATATATGTATATACGAATTCAATATGGAAGTATTCAATGCACGCTAATGGCCAAGTCATATATTTATCATCCAGAAGTTTGCAATTGTACAATCTATATAACCAAATGGGCTTAAATCATTCTTATATAACAAGGATTCAAATGAATTCCTTTAAGATATCAAAATGCAACTGTTTTTCTTTTATTCCTTATATCCACGTGATGCAGAAAATTGAAAAAATAAAGATAACGGTTTTCTTAAATTCTAAAATTCAATCACATATTATACAATCATGAGATAGAAACCTGGCTCTGATACTAATTGTAGGAAAAAACTGGTTTTGTATCTCATACAAAACACATAGCGGAAGCAACAAAGAAAGATCTATTTCATTTATGATTGATAATGTGCACTATGTAAATTTTAGAATTTAAGAATAAGATAGCGTACCTTGGTATGGTGAAATTCAAAACCAAAGATTGAAGTACTCGGGAATATTTTTAATCTTCACTCTAGTTCCACATTACGCCCAAGATGTATGGTCTCTCAATCATTTTTCAAAAGGAGAATAAAAGTGTGTCTCACTCTCACATACACACTATTTCTTATTATCACTAATAAAAATTCAGTATGTTTCTCCCTTTATAACTAACTGATTATCTAATTAGGCAGGCCTATTAGGCCTTTCCAATTGGGCTTTAGTGTGTGGCTTAGAGTGTGACCAAAAGGGACCAATGGGCCTTGGGTTTTTCCGTCAACTCTTGACAAGTCCAAAGTTACCATTAATTATATTTAATACCACTATATAAATATAATTGTACTCTAGGTCTTATGAATAAATTATACTCCAAGACTTTATTATACATGCAACCCCTTCATTAAAATATTTGGAGTAATACAAAGTCATAAATATAGATTACCACTTTGAAGATTACCACATTTTAATCCTTAAATATCCGATTTAATCCTTTATGTTATTCATCATATATTTATGAAATCCAATTTCATAAATATATACTTTAGTAACTCTTTACTAAAGTGGTTGGGCCCAACACTCTGAATAACTAAACCCATTAAATTTATCTCAAATGAATATTTTATATCTCTGTTAAGAGATTATGAATTTCATCTTAAATATATATGTTTCATCAACACTAAATGCGGCTGTCCAACATACTGAGGTTTTGACCGCGACTAATAGATTTCACTCCTGATATATCAAAACAACTTACATCTCATGATCAGGTCCATTATTTTCTCACGATTTAGAGTTGATGCAAATAGAAGTCGTGAGATTTATTATTCATTTGACAGTCGTTATGAGAATGATAAATCTCACAGTGGTCTAGTTCAATATGTCTTAATTCTTAAAACATATCAACATACCAACTAGAAGTCTCCACTTCCATGATCAAGATGAATCATCGTAGTTGATATGTTATAGTCTTCACAGATGAAACGCCCATTTTCATCACCGACTATGAACTACATATTGAGTTTACAAGGAACTTGTGATTTACGTCTTCTGTGACTAAATCACATACAATGCATCTCATGGACTATGATAATGTCACATTAGTTCATTTATAAATAGTCTCATATAATTAAATAATTTAATTATTTATGACATGCCAATAAATTGGATTTTAGGGCATAAATCCCAACAACTTCTACTTCTGATAGTGTGCGTAGTATGTACACTACCCTCCTGGTCTTCTTCGTGCTCGAGATGCAAAGAGTGATCCTCATGTTGGGACCCCACAGACTCCGCACGATGTTGTGGTCTTGAGCCCACCATGATGTTAAACCTGTTAAAAACACTAGATTTTTCACAAACACTGATTGTAAGGACAGAGTTTGAGCCTCTAACCCACAATCAGAAGGGAAAGGGTTTGAAAGACATTTTTTACAATTAATTTGTAGAGAGTGATCTTAAAACCTAGGTTCTAAAGATGTTTAAACAATAAAGGAAGATGAGCTTTTTGGGCCAAAGGCACAAACAAGGGGTTGTTTATATGAATGTGTATGAAATCTCCTCCTCGGACACAATCCGAGGATAATTTATAATACTGCTGCTTAAGATAGATTACAATTGAGAATAGTCAAGTCTACAATTTCCTCTTCCTTCTATTTCTTTTCTTTTTATCCCCCTTGTTACCAACGGTCCCTTCTTTCTTTTATACTTCCTCCTCCTCCCCTTTTCATCTTCCACCTCATGTTATAACGCTGACTTAGATACTTGTCTCATCCATTTTCTCTAAAGTCTTCTAGAGACAGGAGCCAAGTTTCAAACCTCATGTTTAGGTCGCATTTCTCCATTAATACGGCCAGCATATCAATTGCAAAGTCTTTAATACGGGGGCGGTGGTAGCAGCTTTATCTTAGATATTCCACCGCCTTTTCTATTATCCTCCACGTGTATCGTGTCTTCCCTAAATCATAGGAATTTCTATAACATAGCCTAGGGGATATTAAACCTTCCCTTCTATTACCTCAGCTTCATTATCCGAGGACACAATCTTCCTCGGACATATTTATTCAAACACTATCGCTTTTTTTACCTAGTATTTTCTCTATGAGTTAACATTTACACACCCTTAGATCATTTGATGTCTTCAGATTGGGCTATTAGCTCAAAAGATATTCTTGGGTCACCCTTCATAAATTACTGGGCTCAATGTCCCTACAGGTGTAATAAGATCTGTTGTGTTTTTAGTTGGTGGTCTTATCTAATAAAACGTATGTGTGGCCATCTTCTTGGATTTTTTTTTAAAATTTTAATCTTGCGTTTATATATATATATATATATATATATATATATATATATATATATATATATATATATATTAGTTATTGATAATATAATGAATAAGTCTTTATTTATGCAAGTTGAGATTACTAAAAACTTGTTATTGTTCAGTGAAACTATAATAATACTTTTTATATAAATTAGGTTCTATTGCTTTACATTTGAAAGTTATTTTTTATTCCAATGTTTATAAGTATATTGTTTAATTAGAAATGTCTACTAGAAAATATGCATCTAGATATGAAAAAATTAGAATTAATAAAATCATATTTAAGATTGAGAATGTCCTAGGAAAGATTAAGTTTTCACTTAACACCAAAAAATCTTTTTGCTTTAATAAATACAATCTACCAAGCTCTCACCTCCATGTACATGTAGATTGTCTTAGTTGTACTTTGCTTTATTTCTATGAACATTGCAGTTTATCAACAAAAAAATATATATATATTTTAAGAAAAATTAAGTGGATTAGCTATATTATCGATTGAAAAGAAGATGTTACAAGAACTTGAATACAAAAATTTAATTAGTTAATTTGTATCTCAAAAGGCAAGAAAAATACAGATTTTAAATGAAATATATTATAATATAAAAATATAAAATAAATATTAATTTAATTAATACATAAATATAAATAAAATAAAATAAACTAAAAAAACCATTTTAGTTTTCGTCTTACGCTCAAAATGTCAAGGGCCGCCCTGGTTGATTGTGCTACTTGTGTTTGTTGCTTAGAACTGTGAAAGGACATCTGGGTTTAAAGCATCTGATGGAGCTACTGTTAATTACTGTTGTTGTTCATACCCACTTGCAGACGATGCAGGGGAGGTGCTATCAGTTGTCTGGGCTGCTTGTTCTTGTTGCATATAACTTTTGCAGTACATCTGGTCATGCTGCCTCGTTCGTTTCGATAACTGTTGAGGCCGCAACTGCTGCAAGTGACTACCTTGTACTACCATCTTTCTTGAGGTAATAGTGCGAAATGTTTTACCAGATTCTGAACTAGTACTATCATCTGTCTCAGTCTCAGACCTGAAGACTGGAAAGAGTTATTGGTTTGAAAGATTTGTTTTTCGTTAAGTGTTTGATTAGATTCTGAACTTGTATAAAAAATGGTGGTTGGGAAGTGTAATGGAATGGAATGAGCTGTTCGTCCATTCAGTGGTGGAAAGACTTGTGGAATTGAGGAGGGTATGACAGGATTTGGATTTGTCATTTCATAATCTTGGGAATTGTCAGGAGACCTAGCTGGTGGGAAGTGTGATTGAATGGAAAGAGCTGTTTGTCCTTTAGGGGGTGGAGATACTTGCGGAAATGAGGAGCGTATGGAAGGATTTGGAATTGTCATTCACAATCTTGGGAACTGTTTGGAGACTTAGCAGGTGGGAACTGTGATGGAATGGAAAGAGTTTTTTGTCCATTAGGTGGTGAAAATGAGGAGGCTATGGAAGAATTTGGAATTGTTGTTTCATAATTTCGGAACTGTCTGGAGACCTAGAAAGTGGGAAGAATAACGCTCTGGAATTGGAATAATGATTGAATCTTGGAGGTGTTTCCTTGGATTCTGAACTGGCATCAATGACAGACTTGTCAATTAAAAAGAGTGATGAAATGGGAAGTTCCTTATTAGTGAAGTCTGGAATTGTGTTTGTTCCATTCCATATCCAACTGCTAGACTCCAGCTTGGCTGATAAGAGGAATGAGTACTCTGAAACCAACGTAACAATAAAAATTGCAATTGTATAGTATTTAGTCACTAAAAATTTTGAATATACTCTGGTGTAAATTTTTTTAAAACATTCACCCTTCTCCCGTGTATGTTAACAATATTTAGTATTCTAAAAAAACAAAAAAATCTTTGAAGCTTAATGATCAACTTGGTGCTTCTCCATAATACCGATACTGGACATAAGATTCTGGGAGCTTGAAATAACTGAATTGGGGGAGAGAGAGAGGGTTGCATATCAAAATGGTGTGTTGTTATTCATAATTTATGGTAAGAATTTGGAAGTTTTAGGAAGCAATTCTGCGGAAGATACGCGTGAGGTACTTTCCAATGATATGAACAGTATTTTTCTTAATTATTTTCCTACCGAGTAGAGACGATTCATATGAAAGAGCCAGGATGCGTGTTTTTGGTTTGCACTTGTTTTTGTTTTTATTTTATTTTTAAGATCTGCCTTTTTGGTTTTCTTTTTTCCTTCAAGTCGGCCATTTTCTTTTTAAGATCTGCCATTTTTTTCTTCTTCAAGTCAGCCAATTTAATTTGAGCTTGTTTTTGTTTTTGTTTTCTTAAAGATTTTTAAATGTTTACATTATATATACAATATAAGTTTATATTGTGGAGACAAAAAAAGTGACAACTATTGTATACATTTGTGAAAATGGTAAATATTGCAAATGTGTACAATAGTTGCCAATTTTTGTGTCTACAATATAAATCTACATGTTAATATTGTGAAATATTGTGACACAAGTGTCAATTCCTCGTTCGTCAAAATAAAATAATAAAATATCATATCGAAAATTAGCACAACTAAGAATAAATGTATTGCATTGTGAAAATGTTTGTGATATCTTGTTATTATCACAACATTTTCATAATTACTGAGGCATAGGTTCCTTATATATTAAAATAAAATAATAAAATATTATAATAGGATCCACAACCATTGAAAATAGAGGTATTGTGAAGATGCATGTTATGATATTTGTTGAGCCAAAATTCATTGTTTTACACAGTTTTTTGGGGCTGGTCTTTTGTATGTTTGTTTGTTTTTACTTTTTTATGCACTGTTTAAAATTTAAAGTAACAAGAAAAAAAAAAAAAAAGACTTTATACCAAAAGTAAAATTAGAAATTGGGCCCTTTAAGTTAGGGGTAGTTTCATTCCCTCTAAACTTTAAAACCAAGCAAATACACCCAACTGTTACTCTCTTAGTTAAACTATTATGAAATCTTATGATTCTTAAAAGGTTCCATTGGACAATGTCTAAAACACCCCTACTAGATTTTAATATGCCAAAAAGCTTCTCCATGTATTTTGAGTTTTATGTGGTAGTCATACTTAAAAAGTTAGAATGATAATATAGGGTGTTCAACAAAAGAGACAAAAAGCCATGATCAATGAACCTAAACAATTAACTACAGCCAACACTATGATAGAATCCATGGAAGAATCATTGTAGTCAAAGCTCTATGTGAAAGGGCTAAGAGTTTCAAAAACACATTAAGTTGATTCATCTAGAGATGACTCAACTATGGTACTTGATCAACTTTAAAGAGAGAACTAGCAAATGCAAAGGCAATTGGACTGTTGTCATTTAGCAAAATTACAGACCTGGATGATGAAACATATTTTAGAATTTTTAAATTCAAGCAACTGTGATTTCCATAAATTTTTACTACAAACTTTAGATGCTGTTAAAACTATATGCCTATGCCTAAAAACTTATTGGATATGTTGCTAGATATGTTATAAAGGTTGTTTAAAGAACATCAATACATTGTTAGGTGGAGATTTGGATTTGGCGTTAACATTAAAAAAAA